>JARHVA010007944.1:447500-577500 GCA_037957365.1 Torreya grandis | reverse complement strand
ATGTAGACTTTTTAATTTTATAATAATATTTGTATTTGAATAGGTTCAACTACAAATGAGTTATGAGTGTAGTATGCATAGTCAAACCTTAGAGCAATCCAATTTCTTTGGGATATCTCCATCTATAAGTAGGGCATCCTTAGGAGTGTCTCCTTTGAAAAATACAAAGAGAGGGAGACTATTTGATGATTAGGATATTGTAGATGATATACTTTCTTGTATGACTATATGGTAATGTATTATTTTTTAGCACTGTACATGCATATATGATGTATTTACTGTACATTAGATACTATGTTATTAGACATGATGTAATTTTTTGTATGCCTATATGGAAATGCATGTATTATTGATATTGTATGCCTATATATGGCATTCATACATTGAATTCTTATTTTGTACATGAATATTTAAGAAAAGCAATGAAGTAAATCTTGTTTGAATCACTTGTGTTCAAATTATTTAAATGATAGGTTTTGAAGTATTCTTAATGATTAAAAATGCTATGAGATTGAGAATAACTTGTTAGAATAATGTTGTAAATCATACCCTTATAGGAAATAAATAATATCAGTGATTGCATCTGAATTATGTTTGTATGTTGATGTAAAGGTATGGAGGAGAAGTCTAAAAAAACATTATTATATGGTTATAAATCCAACTAATGCCATTCACTTGTTATGGTTTGATTTGAATCCTCTTTCATAAGATAGCTCCTCTTTTGACTGTTTGGGATTAATTTAGCTTCTTACACCTAGTAATTATTCTTTATACTCTTAGTATCACCTCCTTAATGGCATTGAACTTTTCCCATACACCCTTTACCTCATTCCATTCATGTTTAATTCATAAACTTCCTCTCAATCTCTTTCTAGTTTCATCCTACGCACCTTCTTTGGGTCTCAAGGACCAAATCTTGGTCTATATTTCAAGAGCTCAAACTGTTATCACATATAGTCTTATATGATCATAACATACCTGTTATAACCCCCTTCAAGTACTCAAACAATATCATACTCTCATTCCACACCTTATGGACATAATGCTCTCTGAAGGTTTATTTTAATGTATTTTGTCTTGTACAGAAAAGTTATGATATATCAAGAGATTATAAGGGCATTTATAATTACAATATATTATTTTTCGATTCTATGTCAAAATTTCATAGCCCAAATTCACCTTTATTAGCCTACCCTCATTTAGGCCTAATTATCCCTATTCCAAACCCTTAGTCATAAAATACGTACATATCCATACAATATTATGTTAAAACCTTTTTATTGACCTTATACATGTATAGGGGAGCGTGGTTACAAATTTTAATTAAATTCCCATGGTTAAATCTATCGAAAATGCAAGAAACTTGCTTATATAGGGTTTCCCATACCTTGTAAATACTCTCCAAAGGACCCACTAATCTTATTTTCTTGAAAACATCCTCATGACATCTAAAAAATATCATAACATGTTTCCAATGATAAAAAAACCAAATTTGTATTTATTCCTTTGAGACTGATTATGGGGTTTTGAGCCTACCTATGGGGATAACATGAATTTTGGAGTGTAAAAACCATTTTAAGGTGTTTAATAGGTTTAAAAACATATTAACATACTTATAAAATACTTATCTAATCTTGTAACCTTCAAACACACCTTAAAACCCCAAAAATTATACCTGCAAAAATAATGACCATTATGAGATATGGAGAGGACTGTGACAAAACAAAGCTCACTGACACTTTCCATATGACCTTAAAAATATTTTATATGGGTATATTAGGTCATTAATACTAATAATACCAAGTTTTAAATCATTTTTATATGTACTTTATCCTATAGACCTTTTTCACCACAATTTACCTTGAGTTCCCTACATGCTTCCTTCATGCTAAAACTTGTCTTTCTTCAAACTTTTGCTTTAAAAAATAGAATTTTATCTTGTATATAGGACAATATAGGTTTAAAACATCATATTGTATGATTTTAAGATCTCTCTAAGGCCTGAAATGCTTCATGGCATCCACAATTGATAAAACTTCAAGAAATCTCCATTAGTTACCTTCTTGACTGCAAGAAGGCTGTGTCAAAATAGTGGGCACTTTCACTCTTTCTAGGAGATTTAGATGGCATAATATTTTTTTTAGGTCATGGTTACCATTCATACCAAATTTTGTGCTTTGAATCAACATTTAGATGCCCCAATCTGACCAATTTCTCCAAGGTAGGCTCCAATGTTGACCATGATTTGACATAGAGTTGACTGTACTAAAATAGTGAATAGTTCAAATTGTAAAAAATACAAAAAAATTATTTAATGGGTATAGTAGGTCATAATTAACCACTCCAAATAAATTTGTGATTATATCTAGCATATTTTGGCTTGTAGGCCCAATTTGGCAAAAGCTACTGACACATGTCTACTTGGTCAAATTTCACAAATGAGTCATCATCCTCTTTTGCCTTGGTCTATGATGTAGATAATTGAGGATAATTATAAAACTCATCATTCCAAATTATTTCAATATAATTTATGACTTGATGCTTGTAGTCTCATCACTAGTTTTGGTTAGGCACAACCCCTTAGGTTCCAAGGATAAAAACTCATTTTAGGTTTCAAGAGTACTATCCTTCACACTATATAGCCCATTAGGTCTTTAGGACCATTAATTGTATCAATATACTAAGAATCAAATTGATTACATTTATGGTCTTAAGTGATCATTATGCACTTTTCTAAATCCTTTTCAAGTGACCAAACACTTTGTTCCATTCCTGCTACACCTTAAAGTTACAATACTCTGTCTAGGCTTGTAGCCCTATTTTATCTATTTTTCCCTTTGTTGGATTAACTTGTGTCCTTTGTTGAAGATTTAAGAACACTTTAGGGCACACTTTATCACCCTTCAACTCTTCACAATGTTACAACATTTTACTTTTCTCTTGGTTATCACTTGCTTTGATAGAAACCCCTAAATTAGGCCTATTCTAACCAACAGTTCTATATCTTGAATGATATAATGTTTTGAAGGATAAAATTCTCACCAAAATTTATGCCATAATATTCTCTACCTCTAACTAGTAACTTTCCTCAAGGACTATTAGGTATAAATCCACCACTTCAAAAAAAAAATATGGCAAATTACACATGTTCCAATGATTGTGACACCAATTCCACTTGTAGGTGCATTTTCACTACTGTTTTGCAGCACAAAAACACTAACAACAAATGTTATCAAAGTTAAAGCTACGGTCCATGAACTTAATTTTTAGTATTTTTTGGTTGAAAATTGACACTTCCAACACATTTAAAGGGGCAGATAATGTCTAGGACAAGGTTCTTGGCTTGCCATCTGACCTAGATGACAAACCCACTACCCATTTTGGGCTCAACAACACCCTTCCCAATATAGGAAAGATGTTGATTTTTAGCCTAAATTTAGTCATGCATAAAACAAAAAATATAAGTTGTATGGAGGAATCATAATATCCATCATGTGTATGGGAAATTCCTCTAATTACACCCTAAATCTAGCCTGAAGAACCTATAAGAGCAATTTGTGGTAAAATTTGTAGTAAAAGGTCCTAAAATATAAATTTTTTATAGTAAAGAGATAACTTATTGACCTTCAACTACTAAATTTTCCTCCAATATTGGTAGAATTTAATCCATCACTTTGAACATGTCTAAATAGGCAAATTACATGTGTTATAATGACCATGAAACCCAATTCTTTCATAGGTGTATTTTCACTACTATTCTAGAACATGAAAACACTGACAACAAATGTCAAAGCAGAAGACACGGTCTGATAACTAAATTTTTGGTTCTTATTAGTTAAAAAAATTCACTTCCAACACATCTAAAGGGGAAAATAACATCCATGATGACGTTCTTTTCCTCCCATCTAGCCTGGATGACAAACCCACCACCCATTTCAGGCTCAAGAACACCCTTCCCATTACAAGAATGATGTTGATTTTTAGCCTAAGTTTAGGCATGCATAATATGGAAGAACTATAAGATATATTATGAGCATGGGAAATTCTTATAGTTTCACCTTGAATATATTCTAAATCACCTCTAAGAGTAATTTGTGGTTGAAGTTTTAGTAAAGGGTCCTAAAATGAAACTTTTTGGCAGTGAAGAGACAACTTATTTACCTCTAAATAGCAACTTTGCCTTTAGGACTGACAAGTGAAAATACACTATTTTGAGCACATCTATATAGGAAAATTACATGTTTTCCAAAATTTGCGACACCCACTTCCACCCATAAATGTATTTTTAGTACTATTCCAGAGCATGGAAACACTAACAACAAATGTTATCAAAGTTGAAGCTATGGTCTGAGAACTCAATTTTTAGTGCTTGTTAGCTAAAACTTGGCACTACCAACACATATGGAGGGGTGGATAACATCTAATATCAAGTTTTTGTCCTACCATCTGGCTCAGATGATAAATCCACCACCCATTGCATGCTCAAGAAGGCCCTTCCCAATACAAGAAAGATGTTGATTTTTAGCCTAATTTTAGGCATGCATAAAACCAAAATTGTAAGTCATATGGAGGAACCGTATGCTCCTTCATGAGTGTGGGAAAGTCTTATAATTTCACTTGAAATCTAGTTTGAATTACCTCTAATATTAATCTATGGTATAAGTTTTACTAAAGGGTCCTAAAATGCAACTTTTTGGTAGTGAAGAGAGCTTCTTGACCTCCAGCTAGCAACATTGCCTCCAAGACTGACAAGTGAAAATACACCACTCCAAACACATATATAGGTAAATTACACAAGTTATAATAATTATGACACCCATTTTCACACTTAATCAAAATTTCACTACTGTTCTAGAGCACAAAAACACTAACAAGATTATCAAAGTTAAAACTATGGTCTAAGAACTCAATTTTTGGTGCTTATTATCTAAAAAATAGCAGTATCAACACATTCAAAGGGGTGATTAATATTTAGAACTAGTTTCATGGGCTCCCATCTGGCCCAGATGACAAACCCATCACCCATTCTAGGCTCAAGAATGTTCTTCCCAATACAAAAAAGATGTTGATTTTTATCCTAGCTTCAGATATGCATAAAACCAAAAATGTAAGTCATATGGAGGAATCATAAGATCCCTCATGTACATGGTAAATGCCTCTAATTACACCCTAAATTTAGTTTGAATCGCCTCTCATAAAAATATGTGGTATAAGTTGTAGTAAAGGGTCCTAAAATGAAACCTTTTGGTAGTGAAGAGACAACTTCTTGACCTCCAACTAGCAACTTTGCCTCCGGGACTTGTTGGTGTAAATCCACCACTTCAAGAACATATATATAGGTAAATTATATATGCTCCAACAACCATGACACCCAATTCTACCTGTAAGTGCATTTTCACTACTATTCTAGAGCATGGAAATATTGACAACAATTGTGTGTGGAAGGCTACAAGGAGAAATAAACTTCTCATGAGCAATTGTTCAGGAGCATGGAAACTCCAAGTACTTTTAGTAAAATTTAATAATATGAAATTATTTAGTAATGGTGCCAACCATGTGAAGGTGGAAGCTAATTTAGCACCACTAATATACAAAAAAAAATTTAGTAAGTAATTAAATATGAAATTTATGCACATACTACCTACAAAATCAAAAATATTTGGTAAAATTGATTACATCTACATTTTAAAAGTCAACATACTTGCACATTTAAATCCAATGAACCACTTAGATTTGATCTAATATTGATAGTATCAAGAATATCTTCTTGGTCTAACTCATGAACTTTCAATAGATTCTTATTTCCTGGCTTTCCGTGATATTTTTGTAATTGAATATTCATTGCAAGAACTAAATTTGAATAGTGTAGAATCTTCCTGTGAGTTTCAAAGTCTTCAAACAACCATGCAATTGAATTTTTTTATAGGATATCATGGAAGCCAAGTTCTAGTGACTACCACAGACCCAGTGGGATAATCAATGTTTTATTTATCTACAACCAGGGAAGTTAATTTTTTCTTTCTATTTACACACTGACATAAGTAGTAATATGTTCCCTCTTCATTGTCTTCATCTGTAATAACTACAAAAACATGTCTTGCATCATAAAAATCAACTCTTAATGACATTATGAAGATAAATTATTAGAATAAATAGTACATAATTATTAATCTTCTACCTGGATGTACAAGATCAGATATATAGTCAAAGTCATATGAGGATGTCAAGTCTATAAGTAATAATGCTAGTGGAACATGATATGTGTTGATTATAATTAGAGGTTTTTAACTCTAGTCATCCACCCACTCTTATGATTGACACTCATTCCAAACAAAGTCCATGCATGTAGAATAAAAACATGCCAAGTGTCACGTATGAATAGTACAAGAACCTGCATTTGAGCTATGAAATGAGTGGAGCTCACTCGAACCTATTAGAGTCATACAATCCTCATAGTTTTTCAATTCATTTTCCTTCTTCAACCAAAAATGTCTATTAATAGAAGAATTTTCTTGAGCACCATGACATATGTTCTCATTACACCAGTCAACCACAATTTCTTCATCAATCAAATTAGTAACATTATCATATTTTAACTCATCCCTTGCAATGGATATTTTTACACATGCTCCAACACCATCATGCTCCCTTTTTCCATGTCCAACCTTATTAAAAATTCAAATATATTCTACACTAATGGTAATGTGTATCCTACTCAACCAATAGAACATCCATGTATTTTTGAGTTATGATGTGCAATTGTCTTACCAACAGTAATGTCATTTGAAAATAATGTTCCTCTAAGTCAAATTTCTAGAGAACTTATTAAAACAACCTTGCACATACTCTTTAAAATGTGATCAATCATCATTTATATAGAAATGGTACTCCCTTAATATATTTTGTTCATCCTTTGTACTATCAAGTGCATGCATGAATGTTATACGTATGAATATGGTAATTTATGTCGAGTTGTAATACTATAATTAAAATTCCATAAAATAAAGTGGTAATGTGTCATTTCTTATCTTTAAATGTTCATCTAACCATTTATCCCTATGTGTGTGCCTTTCATACCCACAAATAATTTTTTTCATGAATTCGACCATAAATTCTAAAATAGGTATCTCTTTCATAACAAGCTCACACATTTTATATTTTTTTTCCATATTTTACTTGAGAAGTCACATATTTGTATTTGTTCAAACCAACTAATTCCTATCCAATTACATTTATACACTCCTCATGGATATATTTTTTCAATTTTTGTAATCTACTGCAAATGTTACAATTTCCATCCAAACATGCTTTCTTATAGAAGAACTGTCCATCTGGTCTTCCATAAAAAATATTTGAAATAAATTCCTTAGATGATTTTGGAAAAGCTTCTATGCCACAATCGTGTAAAATGTTAGTAGTATTTAAAGTATAATTAATATAACAAAAAACATCATAGTGCATTGAAAATTCAATATGTTGCCTACAAAAATAAGTGGTGTGTGTGTGATTTATTTTTACATAAAAAGGTTTGGCCATCTCAAAAATTATTTGAATAATAGTAATTTATGGATATTTTTCCAAAAATTTATAGTACAATTATGTTGGAATCATATCCAAGAAATGTTTCATATGTGGTTCATGATTACAAGAACTAACTCTTCTTTTCACTACATCTCTTGCATTGGGTGAAACTCTTGTATTATCTTTCAAAAATGTTGCAAGTAAGTCTTTCAAAGCATCGGCTATAGCCTTCTCCTTTTATGGAAGTATACTAGAGAATGTCTGGAGCTATTTAATATTGGGTTCATTAAGTCTTTCACGTCTTGCAATTAATTTCATTAATGTTTTTCTATTTATATCAAGTGTTCGACTTATTTTTTAAATAAATCATTTTCACTATTTCAACACTTATTTCACAAGTTGCCACTATATGTTGAGAAAAACTAAAATATTTTTTGCATGATTTCAAGCCTAAAATATGAAATGCATCATGTAGATTTTCAATAATTTCATCATTTTCGTTATCCATGTTAGAAGTTCTTAGTCCTAATATGTATATTATAGGTCTCATCTTAACCAATTTCATTAACGAAACAAATAATTGACATATTTGACTATCATACTCCAATCTATGAAATAAAATATCCCAAATTTCTTAAACCAATCTTCTTGAATAATGGTCAGACATTTTGTTATGCACTAGTTTCAAAATATTTTCTTCAACTTCAATTAAGTACTTATCTTTTCTATGCACAATTCTTGGAGGTTTTGTTGTTGGTAAAATCCATTCAGATGGTGTTTCAAAATCATTATATGTTTTTGTGAAATTTTGTTCATTGTTTGTTTCTTCATTATATATTTCTATGAAATTTTCTTCATTGTTTATTTCATCATTATTTGAGTCCATTGAATTTTCTTCATTATTTTTGGGTAAATTATCATGCATAGGCTCTTCATCAACGTAATAAAATAATTTAAACTTTGAATGTGAATTTACAACATTATCTAATTTTTTATTGTCAATTTCACCATAATTCAATTCATTAATGTGAATTTCATCATTATTCAATTGATTATTATCAATTGCCTCATTATCTCAGGTATTTGGCTCATTAGGGTTAGTGTTTGTACCTTGTCTAAAATGAATTGCTTGCATTCATACCTTATTTTTTATCTCAACTCTTCTAATTGATCTAATTTTTTTTCTTCTAATTCTTCCTCTTTCCTAAACATGAACTAGATATCATTTTGACAAAAGAAACCAAGAAAGTACTTCAATGTGGGGTCTAAAAATAAATTGCAACCAAGAAAGTACATAGAGTATGTAGGGAATGTTTATGGGGACAACAATCTCGATTAGGGATATAAATATAAATTGAAAAGTGAGTTTTTGTTTTTTACTTTAAGGAATGTGTATGCATTCTTATAACACATATGCATTCCTTGAAGTATAGGAATATACTATAAAAAAAAGAAAAAAAGTTCATATTCAATGTATTTCTTCAACTACAATATTATAATATAATGCAACAACACTGAATAAGGCTATAATATGATGCATAAATCCCTAATATGATGTAATAAGACTATTAAATGTTGTAATAATGCTATCATATCATGCAATAAGGATTAATAAGATGTAATAAGACTATCATATGATGTAACAAGACTATCATGCAATGTAATAAGACTATCGTGAGATGTAATAAAACTATCATACGATGCAATAAATCTCCAATATAATGCAATTACGCTATTATATGATACAATAAGGCTCAATATGATGCATAAATCCCCAATATGATGCATAAATCTCCAATACATGATGAAATAAGACTCTTGATAAGACTATGAAGCAATAAGACTAATGAATGATGCAAAAATGCTCAATATGTGAAATGAGCAAATTTTGCCCAAAATCCCATCATAGGTCTTTACAAAACTAGGTGAATAATAGGTTCATAAATTGGCACTAATTACATTCATGAATTTATGAATTTGTGATGAAATCAAGGAATTTAGCGGTTATGTTTGTTATAAAATTAGGATTTAGGGTTAGGGGTTTAGTGTATTGGGTTTTTAGATGTGTATATGTCATGAAATTAGGGTTTAGGGGAACTATACATGTTCAAGTGATAAAATTAGCATTTACAATCAACATGTCATGAAACGTGACATAATTTAGCCCTTTCAATCACATCATAGACTCTAATTTTGGTTTAATGGGTTGAAATTGGCCACATTTGCTTTCATATTTGAATTTTTGATTAAATTAGGGTTAGTTAAGTTATACATGTTGTATCTAGGTTATATAGTCAATTGGGCCATAAATTTGGTTTAGGGACTCAATTTACCAAATCATGTCCCTAATTTAACTAATCGACTAATTTGTTAAATTCATGATAGATAGAATCATACTTTATTTTTTCCCAAATCATATATCATGATATTATATTTATGTCAAAAATTGGCCTCCTATGCCTCCTTGATTGAATTTCTCTTATAATTAAGCCTTTTTGTGCCATTTGTGTACCTCATACACCCTAAAGTGTTAAAGCTATCATAGATGCATCAAGTCCTATAATTTTTAGAGTTGATAATGCCCTCGGAGGCTAAATTCAATTAGATATTACCACATGTACCTCTTATGTTCTTTAAAATGTTAGCACTATTAGAGGTGTTAGGTCTTAGAAACTTTAAAGAGCTCTATCAGATGCATGTGAGGCTTGATATAATTAGATACATGCATATATGTATCTTGTGCACACGTATATTTATGTTAGATATCTAACTATCACTTGTCCTAGAAGCATCAAATTTGTTAGAGCCTTAGGATGCCAAATCCAATCAAATATTTCCACATGTATAGATCTAGTATGTACCTGGAGAAGGATATGTACATCTTTGATACTTATACATGTTCCATGACTGAGCCAACCAATCCAATTAAGGCTTGTTCAAAAATTTATCATACATACATTGAAGCCAATAATGTTTAAATATTGACGTCAATCCAGTCAACTAATGTCTAGTAAATAATTCACATGATGTGAGCCTCTGACTTACCATTAATGTATGAAAATTGTCATGTAGAGCCCTTTAAGGTCCCATCTAAATTGAGCAAGAACTGAACATTATCTATTTTCTACATGTATGTATTCAAATTATTTATATGCCTCTACCTTAAATTAAATCTAAATCCCAAAGTACATTCATATTAAGTCCTACATGTAGGAGAACACAATTCATTAATGAAGAAGCCTTAACCTCAAATCCCAAGTTGGAGTAAGAATTCTAAGACATGTACTACTTTCTTTTAGTCTACATCATAAGGTTTAATCTCACTACAATGAAATATGAATAAGATGATTGAAGATATATGTAAAAAATATATTTAATCTTGAAACCTTGGATGAGGGGGTGCACATCGGTATTTAATTCTAATCAACCATCTATATGAGCTGATGAATTCATCATCCACATGAACAATTATTGGGTGTCTCTACTCAGCATCATCCTTGAGGGGAAGTAGGTCTTAGATTTAGGGGATATTGTCATAGGTTTAATTTATCTTGAATAAGTTCAATAGATTTTGAGCTGGGGTAACATATACATATTTCATACTTGGTCAATGCGATGTGTATGCCATCCCTTGATGGTTTTAAACAAATTCCCTAGTGCATTGAGATATTTTCTAAGCTATACATTCATCACTATAGACACGACATATTAAAACCACATCATCACTAATGAATAGATGTGACCATTTCAAGTTTATTAATCTCAAAACCACATCTTATAAAAACTAAAATGCATGCCCAACTTGACCAAAATATTCAATAAAAATTTGCACATACATTGTGCTTATCATCCTAATTTTGTATCTTACCATCCCAATTACATAGTAAGGTATATAACTCTATAGTATTGATAAGCACTAAGTGTTGTCGAGATTATTTTTAAGATTTCAATTATTAAGTCCATGGTGCAGCTAGGACTAGTCCTATTTCAAAGACACACTCTTTAGATGACATGGGAATGGATGGAGTGGTTGATGGTTGTCCCATATGTGATGGAGGGGTAGATGAAGGAGGTGTATGAAATGGAGTGTTAACTATAATTTCACAAGAGATCTTAATTTTAGATAAAATTTCAATAATGTATTTGAATACATTAGAGGAATCAAGTGAATAATTGTAATAATAGAATACTCCTATTAGACTTTCAGTTGGGCCCTCAAAATGCACATATTGAATTAGATTCACTAAGTGACCTTGGAGGAAACTTAAGGGACTTTATTCAACACATTAGGAATGTTTTTGGGACAATCCAAGGCATGATTCATAGGTATTGGGCTCAATTAGATAACATTCATGAAATAAATATCCAATAGATGCACTATTACACCAACGGCTCAAATATTATTTCTACTTACACAAGATTATCTATACTACATATTCCAATACAATGGGTTTTCAATTTTAAAAAAATTAGTTTAAAATTTATAAATAAAGGGGTTTGGTCAAAGGTATCAAAGAAACAACAAAAGGGTAAGATAGGATTTTAAGCAAGTAAGATAATATCAATAAGAAACACAAAATTTAAGGTCAAGTAGGATTTTATGCAAGTAAGGTGGTAAGGTATATCTTTGCCCTACTAGGGGAAAGATACCAATATATGTGCATGTTTCAATAGTTGAACAAGGATTTTGTTAACATGTGTTCTATTAACAAAACATATTAGTGTATATAAATGTTAAAGTGCACCAAAAGCTGAACATGTAATATTTAATACTTGTTCAATATTTATTCTATGAAATTAAAAGTAACCAATCACATCTTGAAAAGTAAGAGTGAAGTATTGATACTCTAATGCATAGTGATTGGTACTCTAAATGTTATGTTTTGATCACAGGTTTAAAAAATGTAGTTTATGACCTCTCATGATAGAATCAATTATATTGTCAAATGTATAATGTGTTAAAACTTGAAACCTTATTTATAATTAATTAAGATGACATATTGAAATTGATAATTTTTTTGAAGTCTAATGCAATGTTATGGCACCTTAATTCATTGTCCAAAGTTAATGGTACCTTTCCGCTATAAGAAACATAAAATTTGGAATTTCCTCTATAAGGATGCATGGCTAATGGGACCTTTCCCCTATAATAAACATGAAATATATTTGTTTTATTTTATGTCAAAGCAATGTGTACATGTTAATTATTATGTTATATCATGCATACATGTTATACAACATGTATGAATTATATAAAATATACAAGTTATTTGTATTTGAATTTAAAACCAAGCCTTTAGGCTCAGAAATGGCTTGGATTTTTGAGCCAATGGTTTGGGACTATGCATCTACAACTGAGACTGAGATTTTTAGTTAAAAATAACAAATTTCAACTTTTGTTACCAAATATGCTATGGATTTCAACATCAAAATTCAAAAAATTATTACCATTACGATGATCATATTATCCTCTTTTTAAATGTATTATTTTTATAAATTTTAGTCTATTTTAAGGGTTCAAACTATATTTATTTATAAGAACACCTTTTTTAAGCCACTACATGCCTCACCCATACATGCCTATTCATGTTTATGTAATTTATTTTTTGTTGATCCAAATGGAAAACATATTATATGGTAATAAACTAGGCCTAGTTCTACGCACATTAAAAAAAATCAAATTTCATTTTTTTTTTAGGTAGTTAGGGTGGGCTGCATGGCCGACTATCCATTTTTATCAGTTTTTAGGATATAATTATTTGAAAAATTAATAAAAAAATATTCATCAAAAAAATATTAAAAAAATTGTAACACACTAGAAGATCTTATCTAAATATTCACCAAAGGGTTTATAAAAATATTTAATGATGCTCAAAAAATGGTGGGCCACATGGAATGGTACAATTCAAATTTTCTTAAAAAATATGAGGTCCTCTTTAAATTTTAGATGTTTGATCTATTTACAACTAACCATTTTTTTTAAAATCATTTTTTGGAAACTAGACTCAAAATTCTATAATTCATGTTTTTATAGCATCTTCAAATTTTGAGTGTACCCATCTCTAATTATCTATAAAAATTCACTTTTTAAATTTTAGAAAAATCATGTCCATGGGTAAGCCCTTTTTTGTCCCCCAAGTTGGTGCACTTACCCATCAATATAGTATGGAAACCAATGTTTTTCCAACTATATTTACTATAAATAAATCCATGTGAAATACAATGATGTATAATGATTTTTGGGGCTCAAATCAAAGAGGGGCATTAGGTTTAATGGGTGATTAGACGAGGGCATGAATGACTTGACCACCAGATGAAAACATGCATGAGGTTTAATTCATAATTAAAAAAAGGCATGGAAGACTTGACTAACCCATATATAGATAGGTTATTGGGGATCATGGCTAATTATCATAAATGGATTTGACAAACCATTGAGCACATAGTACAATGTTCTATCTATAGACATCAATAATTGACATACCTTTTTTTTATTTTTGAGAAAAGGGTAAAAATAATATTAATAAGTAAAGAAAATCATTACAAGAAGAACATGGGGCAGAAACCCCCAGAAGAAAGTAGCAAAAAATAAAAAACTAGGCACACACCCAACTAAAAAATATTATGAACCTCCCTATCAGCCTCCAAAATTCTTTCCAAATTAGAACACAACGTCAGGGAGAGAGCCCCCTAATCCTCAATGTTTCCACCATCCAAATGGTTAGACGCCCATTTAGCCAAAAGATCCACTGCCCTATTCCATTCTCACATAATGTGAGCAAACGTGACGCTATCCATAAGTGAGAAAATCCACAAAATCTATTGTACAATCAGAGATAGTTGCAAATTGACGTCCACCACTTTCCTCTTAATGAGTAGGTTAATCAAGACTTGAGAGTCTGATTTGCAGATAATCCTATGCCAAACTAATGCTTGGGCCTTCTTAAGGGCATAAAGAATGGCCTGACCTTCCATCATGTTAATGGTTTGCAGCCTCTCAAGAACTGCAAAAAGAAAAATCACCATACCTTCAGAATCCCTTCCTATCCCTCCAGTTCCCATGGGTCCTAGATTACCTCTAGAGGAACCATCCATATTGATCTTGAGAATCCCACTAGGGGGGCATTGCCACTGACTAGTCCTAAGAATCTACTCCTTGACCTGCTTGCTCCTCCTGATACACACCAACATACCAATTCACTACTAGAATCCAAGTCATGCCACCACTTGAGCATCTTATTTGGTCAAAGGAAGGCATATTGAAATCTTTGCTTGGATGGTTTCCTAGATCATCCCCAGTACTTTCTACCATACTTGTTGCACCATGACCCTCACCCCTCAAAAAATTTGCCTATTTCTCTCAAGCCAGATCTGCCAGAATAGAAAAATGGGGCCACCCAGCCATATGTCCTACAGGAAGGGCATCCTTGAGGGGGGTTCCCCCATTCCATTCCAAACATTAACCACAGATTGAGCATGAAAACATGGGCACTGCCAAACATCCCACCAATACTGCCAGAGTTGCAAGGCAAAAGGGCAACGCAAAAAAAGGTGTGCTGAATCTTCCTTAGCCGCTCCACACATCACACATATAGAAGGGCCTTGGAAAACTCTCTTTTGAAGATTTTCCTAGGTCAAGCACCTATTCCAAGCTAGCATCCAAGCAAAATAGTTGCATTTAGGGCATGTGAAATTATTCCAGACCTGTCTCCACTAATGCACTTCCCCCTACCCAATCTCTGAAGAAGTAAAGCCTAATATCCAGATGAAACTATGTAAGCTTCCTTGGGATTGGGAGAGCAAGCTATCTCATCCTCCTCCTGAAGAGGACTATAGCGATGCCTAGAAAGGATACTCAATAGCTCCTCATTCTCTTCCTGCGTCCCATTAATAGGCGACGTTTCGAGAGCTTTCAAGCGAGCTACCTCCACCTATCCTTGTGTAATGTAAACTTTGAAGTCACTCACCCGAGACCAGCTAGCATCAAGGAATCTTTGACAAAGGTTCAACAAATTTGGAAACTGAGAAATGATGGGAGGATAACCATGCCAAGAGTCAAACCAAAAGAGAGCCTTGGATCCCTATTTACAAATCTAGAATAAGCCATTCTTGATGAGAGCAGCCCCTTTTTTGAGAGTACCCCATATTGTCGAACCTTTCCCAATAAGTGGATAGTGAGGAATGTCCCTCTGAATGGTTTTAGAGTAGTACTTTTGTGAGAGAATTTTAGCCCAAGATTTGTCTTGTTCGGTGCACCATCGCCAATAAAGTTTGGCTGCCAAAGCAATACCATTTAAGTCCGTCTACCTCAGACCGAGCCCACCATATTGTTTGGGGCTGTAGACAATCTCCCATATAATAAGGCTCCATTTAGTGGAGTTTAGACTACCAGCCCATAAGAATTTTTTGGTAATCGAATCAAACTCCTTAATGAATTCCATCGAGGCAACATGGAGCATACACCAATAAATGGGTAAAGCCTACACCACAGATTGGATAAGTTGAACCTGGCCTACAAAGGATAACCACCTGTGTGTCCAATGATTCACTTTCACCCAAAATTTCTCCAAAATAGTCTGTCAAGTTTCTTTGGATGTACGGCCAACTGAGATAGGGATACCCAAGTAAATCAAGGGGGGAGTCCCAATCTAAAAATGTAGAGTCTCCATAATCCACTGCTGAATAGGGCCCAGAGTATTGAAGAAGAAGATGGATGACTTATCTTCATTGAGCTTTTATCTCAAGGCCATTAGATAAAAATCTAACACCCTACGTAAATTAGCAGCTTTAGTCATTGTGGCTATGCTCATAAGGGCAGTGTCATCAGCAATTTGTAAGTGTGATTGCACCGATAATTCCCCTCCCCATTTCCATCTTTGGATATGTCCTTCCTCTCTATTCCTACTAATCAACCTCCCCAAACCTTCAACAAGGAGAAGAAAAAGGTATAGAGACATAGGATCACCTTGTCGCAGCCCTCTTGTAACACCAAAAAGCTCTGTGTGTTCTCCATTAATAAGCACTGAGAAGGAAGTCGAGGAAATACAGCTCATGACCCATTGAGTCCATTCATCCACAAAGCCAAACGCACTAATAACCTTCTATAGGAATGACCATCTGACCCTATCAAAGGCTTTGGCCATGTCCAATTTAATGAACATCACCTTATCTTTTGAGCTGGCCATGGAGTGAATGGACTCAACAACAATAACAATACCATCTAGGATTTGCCTACCTTCCACAAAACCACTCTGCTCTTCTGAGATCATATCACTCAGCCCTCTTTTTAACCTATTTGTAATGATTGTAGATATAATTTCGTAAACAACATTGCAAAGGGATATAGGGCAAAATTAACTTAGCCTATCAGCACCTTCGCATTTGGGTATGAGAGTAAGATAGGTTGCATTTGTATCCTTAAGCATTTTTTTATTCCACTAAGATTCTTGGACAATAGCTAAAAAGGTCATGTTTGATGATATCCCAAAATTCTTGGTAGAATTCAGCTAGGAAGCCATCAGGTCCAGCCACTTTCCCTTTTTTCATCTGAATGATGGTTTCCTCAAGCTCTCCAAGTGTGATTGGTTTCATTAAATTTTCATTCATTTCATGTGTCACCAACGACGGAATGCAGAAGAGAACTTGAGCTTCTTTTAGTGATTCCCTGTTAGCATCTTCCCTGAAGAGAGTAGAGAAGTACTACACTACCTCCTCTAAAATTGTTGAAAAGGAGTTAAGGCGCTCACCTCTTTCATTGACAAGGGATGAAATAGAATTGCAATGTCTCTTGGCTTTGGATGAATTGAAGAAAAAGGATGTATTTCTGTCCCTCTCCTGGGGCCATTCGACCTGAGCTTTCTGCTTCCAAAAAATTTCCTCCCATAACTCGCATTCCTCCAGGTCTTTCACAGCCTGTGTTTCTTCTTGCAGTAAGTCTTCAGTTAGTCCTTCTTCCCTTATTATTCTCATGATACCATCAAGCTTGGTTTGTGCAGCAACCTTAGCATGGAAAATGTTCCTAGAACTTTGGTAATTCCACTACTTAAGCTTGTACTTCACATATTGTAGTGTTTTGTTAAAAATTTACATCACCGTACCATGGGCAGGCCTACCCCAATGCCACCAATTGGCAACACACTCATGTATAGATTGATCTTGCAGCAACATGAGTTGAAATCTAAAAGAAGGAGAGTGCGGGCGATACTTTGAGACACTATTAAGCTTGATGGGCTAATCTCCAGTCCAAAATTTTAGACCTCATAGACCACATACCTCCAACCTAAAATACTGAGACCATAAAATAGTCAAGTCTCTCAGCAATGAAATGTTTCCCACTCCTGCAGTTGTTCCAAGTAAACTATCCATTATTGGGCCTGACGTCAACTAAATTCAAAATTTCAATGTAGTTGCACATTAGCAAAGTAGATGGGTCCAACCTTAATGTGCCACCACTCATTTCATTCAAATCAAGAATAGCATTAAAATCACCTACCATAATCCAAAGGTGGAAGGGGGCTAGGCTACAGACAAAACTTATGTGGCCCCATAAGAAGTTTTTACCCCGCCAATCATTGGGAGCATAGCTATTGGAGAGGAGAATGACTTCCCCCATCTCAAAGCTAGAAGCAATCATAGTCATGGAGTACTTAGAAGTTAACCAGCCTATGAGGCCAATATTTCATGGGTTCCACAGACAAGCAAGTCCTCCTGAGTATCTGGTAGCACCAATGCATTGACATTTTCCTTGCCACCACAACTTGGGCACAAGTCTAGACATGTCTTCAACTGAAAGCTTACTCTCCTGCAAGAAAAGGACATCTAG
Source organism: Torreya grandis (assembly GCA_037957365.1). NCBI lineage: Eukaryota > Viridiplantae > Streptophyta > Pinopsida > Cupressales > Taxaceae > Torreya > Torreya grandis. The sequence continues at coordinate 559,157 of JARHVA010007944.1, read as the reverse complement.
CCTATGACTTTTAATCAAGTTGTGAACATCATTTTGTCTGGGGCTGTTGTTCAAACCCCTTACATTCCAAGATATTATAATCATTTCAGAGGGCTCAAAAAGTGTGCATCTAGAGTCTTTATTGACCCCGAATCCACCAAAGTCTCTCCCATTAGCTTGATATTTTTGTAGTCCTTTTTTCTACCAGGCTTGCCAGATTTCTCTCCCCCTCCGTTCTTAAGGTCTTTTTTCAGAAATCTAAGATGAGGAGAAGATTTACTACTTCTTACTGCCCCTGGGTCCCTAGTTCTCCTGATAAGGGGCATATTTTGTCTTCTTTAAGTGGAGTAACTGAGGAAGTCATTCCTTTTAAAATTATTAGCTGTTGGTCCATATCCATATGACAATCTCTAAAATCTTGTGTTTCAATTAAATCCCCTGAAGCATTGGTCTCCTGAGCTGGTTCCTCAATCCCCTAGTCCAAAATAATCAACTTGGGATTCACCTCCTACTGATTAAGGTCATCTAATATTTCAAATCTATTGAGTGAGTCATCTAATTATCTTTCCTTCAAGATCCATTTTTGGCCACTATTTCTATATCAGCCTTTAACTGGCATAAAACCATCAGTTTCAAGCATCTCACCTAGAATTAGACGCCCTTCCTTGTCAGTACCAGAAGGAGTGTGAGTAAATTGAGCTGGCTGAGGTACAGTGGATTTTGAGGTGGGACACCATCGCTACAAATGCCCATAAGCATGACATAGATGATAGTGTAAAGGGAGGGTTTCATAATCTAGCTATTGTACCCATGAAAAAGGGCCTGCACTCATTTTAGCAGCATCTAGTAATGGCTTACTAAGATCAATTTCAACACAAATGCTGGCGTAAGTCATTACCTTTTTCCCCAGGAGTGACATTGAGGAACCTACTAGCCTTCCTAGCAAGGATGCAAGCAATTGGAGCGTGTCTTCTCGATAGCATTCCAATGGAAAGCAAGGTAGACACACCTACACTGGGACACGGTTTTGTAGTTCCTCTGAAGGTATGAAACCAACATGCTAGGGCTTGATAAATAGTCCCACTTGATTATGGAAGTAAGGACATCCAGCAAAAACTCATTGACAATCTGTTATATAGGTAAAAGTGACCATGAAATACCTATTGGCCGGCAATGTAATAACCATATCTCCTTCTAGTGCCCATGTCCTCTGAGCCCATGCTTCTAGGAATAACATTGATGTCCTAAGCCCCAAAAACTTACAGTATAGGGAGTTATTGGAATAGAATTCAATGTCTTCAGTATTCATTTCCATTGGTATAACTAGCTTGGTCCTCTCCTTGCATCTTTCCAGATAGCCGTTGACTTTGGGGATGCACATACTTGGTTGCTCAAGAGCAATAAAAGAACCTAAACCTTGTAAGATTGGAGCCTTCCCACTATTGTGCCCTCCCTGGGACGCCTAGGATGCCTGCTGCAGTCCAAGTGCTTCCCAATAGCTATGCCCTGCTTTTTGCCCTATCATGCCCAGCCCTGTTGTGCCCTCTTATTCACCTTCATCCATCACACTCTCCCCAAGGGATTTTAGTCTCCAAAATATTCCAATAAATAATTGACATACCTCCTTGGTCATGCAATAAGTATAAAATATCTTAAGAGACTTTGTGGAATTTTTGCATATGCGTGGAATTACACCAAAGAAAGCCTTTAATAATCTTACCTAGTTTTTTGTAGGAGGATTTGGATGGGTCTTAATAGGTGGAATAATAAACATGAGTATAAACTATAGTTTTGGTGAAAACTTGGAATTTACTTACTAAAGATAGGGGTTTAGTGACCCAATATTCCACCTTTTTCTCCACTATGCTTATAAAGTATTATCACAACCCCATAGGTGAACTATCAAAATCAAATAAATGAATAAGATCTTGAAATTTTCCCCTATATGAATCTATTTCCACTTGTATTTTTGTAACTAATATGGCATGGGCATCATGTTCTATCTAAAACATTGAGTCTTGTTTCCTCGTACATTAGAAGTAGAAGCTAGGCATAATAATTTGAGACAATGCATAACCATATTGAAAGGTTTTATTTTTCTCTCAACAGTGAGGAAAGTATCATATACAAGGTGGCCATTAATTATTTTAAAAGATCTTTTGGGAATAATAATACCTTGCTTAGCTCCATAAGCTAACAAATATCCTAGATCTTCCATAGCTAATACATTTAGAGTTGGGGAAAGGGGGAAACCTTAACACACAAATTTATAGTGGCTAAAACAATAATATTTGATAAAATTGATAGTGACATAGGTTAATGCATCCAAAAATAGAGTTTGAATGACTAAAATGAAGAATTGGTTAAAGCCAAGAGCCTGGATCATGGTCAAAGTGAAAGCCATTCAATCCTATCATTATCTTTCTAAAAATAAAGATTGAGAAAGATGGTTCTCTAACAAGAGCCTCTCATTTATTCCGTATCTTCCCACTAATAATAAGGTTTTGAAGAATATGTTTGATTTTGATAAATCCATTTTACTTAGGTCTAATAATGACATGTAAGACTAGTTAGAGGTGGTAAGTAAGAGCTTTCATGATGATATTTTAAGGGACATAAATTAGAGTGATCAAGTTCTAGGTGATGATAAGTTCCAAGTAACCTACTTTAGTTATGAATTTAATATTTCCTTGATTAACAAGGGAACCCAACTATTTTTTTTAAAGAGATTCTTTATAAACTTGTAGTAATTTGAGATTGATAAATTCCTAGGTGACACTATAGAATTCACATGGGAATCCATCAATTCTTGGCACTTTGTCATTTCTCATGTAGTGAAGGGCTTGAGAGATATCACAAAGAGACAAAGGGACACCACATAATATTTTTTCAGTAGTCTTAAGTTTATAAGGAACAACGTAATGGAATTATTCCATAGTTTGAGTGCTCCCAATTATTTATTCCTAATCTTGAAACACTAATTTATAGTGATTTTTAAAATTATAGAAGATGTCAGGAAGATTATGGAGTCTCAATTGGGTTGAATGTATGTCCTTGATTTTGTCTCAAGCTTGTTTATAAATGAAATAATTTAAAAAATCATTAGAATCCTTATCACCAATTTTAAGCTCGTGTTGGTGATCACAAATCTATGCCCGTTGGTAGCATAACTATCTATGAGTTTGAGATGGGGTTCAAGATAAATAACCTAAGTAGGTTGATCTAAAGAAGTGATTATATCCCATGATATTCTTTGATAAAAACCTCATCCACCTAATTTTGATATCAAGTGATCTATTTTCCATAATTATGGAAAAAGGTAATGGTGAAAAGGCTAACCTAATTCCACAACTCAGTCTAACTAGTATAAAAAGGTGGTCAAGGTGAAAAATTAAAAACCTAAACTATGATACAGATGGTGCCCTCATAAAAAATTAGGGAGGTGTTGAGGAGGAATTGATTATGTGACACTATGAAGTGGTTGTTTATCCACTCCACTCTATAGTTGATTGGATCATGGTTAGAGGGGACGCATTCATAATGCATGATGATAGGTCATCCATTGGTATTATCATAATAAAATATATTTTTATCTAATAACATATAATGGTATAATATCTTAAGGACCATATCTCTGTCAACATGGTAGTTAGACCATATAAACTAAAACATGAAAATTATTGCAAGATTTTAAAATAGAGGTTTAATTAGGCCCTATGAATATTTTAATAATGCCATGCCTCATGTTATCCCATGCATCATCACATCGATGGTGCATCAATTTTGTCATCAAATCTCTCCACCATATTAAAATCCCCACATATATGCCATGTGATAAGGGGTAGGTTGTTAGCTAAATATCAACATAAATTTTATATATCAAGGCCATGATTGGAGATATATATTTTGAGAATCCTTAATTATTGACAATTAACATTGAGGAGAATCCAAATAGCTCAGTGTGATGGATCATTGTGCATGGAAACAATTAAATAATTAAATTTTAGGGTAAGTAATATACTAGCACCAACATGTCCACCTTAATGTTGGGTGGGTAATTGAGTAGCAATAAACTAAATGCATTTTATATCATTATGCAAAATAAACCCTAATATTTTAACTTATTGTTGACAAACAAAATCTAAATACCACAAGCATTAAAAAATATTGCATATAGATAATTTTTTAGAGGACTCTATGAGACCTTAAATATTCCAAGATGGGACATTCATTTGGAAACATCATCTATAATGAGTTCATCCTATCCATATTTAATATATTCAAGGAATGAAAAACTATTTTGTTTGTTTGGTAAAACACAATGTTCAATCAAAATAGAGTAGTGCTTATCACCACTATACTCTTGGAAAATGTCACCACCAACATCTAGAGAAGGAACCAACTGTATAAGATATCCCCATGAAATAAAAGCTCATTTGAGGATATAACACATGTAAAATATGATCACCTGGGTTCATTATCTTTCTAGTAATATTAAGACTTGTGTTGACATTACGTGGCTTAGAATATGGTTTAGTTATAGGAGGATAAGGAGCTACAAGGGTAGGTTTATAACTATATAATGACATTTTTTTGGTTATAGTGTTCTATCTTGTATTTTTTATACTAGCTTGGGATTATCATCTTGCACTTGTTCAAATGAAGGTTTTCATTGACCCATGAGGGGGTAGTATTTTATATGACGATCAAGGAATTAAAAGTTATATCAATTATTAGGAAGATTAAAATAGACAAATTTATGTGGTTGATGCTCATTACCAACCCGAATATCAATGGATTCCTTAAAATCATTGGTCATGTTGACTTCAATGCATAACCACTTGTTAGGGTGTGTGAAATAAATCTTGGTTGGATCATGCCATAAGACATGACCTATGGGCTCAAAAATCTCCTCAAGAAAGGATCATAGAGGAATTTTAAGTCCAAGGAGTTCAAAGTTGACCATCACTTGAAAGGAATCCTTGTCAATCACCTTGAAGTCATGGATCAACTTAGATAGAGTAAAAAGAGTTTTTATTACGAAAGAACATCTTGATTTAGACACAATCTCTTAGACCTAGGATGTCTCTTTTAAGGATATAACCACCATTTTTAATGTTTTGAGTGCCATTGACATAAACACTCAAGGGATCCCATATGTGTCTATAGGAATTATGCTAAAAAATTCCATCAATGACATTTGAAAGTGAAAAAAATAATGTAAAAAAGAAACCATATTACCTCTCAAGGTGAAAACCATAATTGGGACAAAATAATTTAATTGGGAAATCGAATGTATCAGATAAAAACCCACATGATCTTATAAGAAGGCTTGTCACTAGAATATCCATAATTACAATTTAGAAACAGTATCAATTTGAGAAGAAGAGAGATATCTTAAAGTTTATAGCAAGGAAATGAGGAGAAAAATGCTCTTTTATAGGTCAAGAAGAAAAGAATGGGAGTTATGAGAGATCTCATGATTACTTAAAAAGCCTACTTTAGGTATGCTACTTGTGGCCTATTCCCTAAGAGAGAGGAGGCAAGTGTGTGCCACGTAGAGGAAATAGTTACTTGTGAGAATAACTCCCAAAACCTAAAGAGGAATAAAGAGGTCAGTGATGCCTCATAGAATCCAAATTTATGTGAATTTACAATTCACATAAAAACAAATCCACACACATAAAGGGAACTTAGGATAATTAAATTATCATATATAAAAATTAATCCTAAAACTCCCCTTTAAATATTATTTAGGGGTTTACAAACAAACAAGAAGGGAGGAAACATTACTAACTCTCCCCCTTAATGATAACTTTCTTCAAGCCTAACATATTACAAAAGAGTACAAAATTTTCTTTGCATAATGGATTAGTGAAGATATCAACCATTTGCATTTAAATAAATAGATAGAAGGATTTGATTATCTTCAAGAAGTTCATGATAAAAGTGATGTTGAATTTAAATCTAGTCAGACATTACATGGAAAACTAGATCTTTTGATAATGAAATGACACTTTAATTATTCTAAAAAATTAGAGTAGCCAAAGGTTGATGGTGGACCAAATCTATAAAAATTATTTGAAGCTAAACAACTTCCCTAGAAACTTGATTACAAGATTTACACTTAGCTTATGTGGATGATAAAATATTTCAATCTACTTTTTACTTTTCCATGAAATTATGTTATAACCTAAGGAGAAACAATAACCACTTGTGTATCCATGATCATTAGGATCACCAGCCCAATTAGAATCAGAATATTTTTCCATATATAAATTACTATTCAACGTATACTTGATGCTAGAAGTTATATTACCTTTAATATAATTAAGAATTATTTTAATATATTTTAAATGAGTAGCTTGAGGTTTAGACATAAAATGAGAAACTAATCTAATGGAAAAGACAATATCGATATGAGTATGAGTAAGATAATTCAAATTGCTAGCTAATCATCTATACAGAGTTGAATCAACATTTTTAGTTTGCATGTCAGTAAGAAATTTTGCACCAAGTTCATTAAGGGTAAAAATAGGTTTATAATCTAACATATTAAACATAGATAACAAGTCATATGCATATTTATCTTGATAGATATAAATTTTATATTTCCCTTGCCAAATTTGAATGCCTAAAAATTAATGTATAAGACCCAAATCACTCATTTCAAACGTATTATTCAAAGCACTTTTAGTGCAAGAAACCATTTAACTAGTACTGCTAGTTATGATTATGTAATCAACATATAAAATAATGATAACTATGCCATTTGAAGTATTTTTGACAAAACAATTAGGATCATTAGAACTCCAAGTAAAGCCTTGATCTATGAAAAATTGATTGATTTTATAGTACTATTATTTAAAATCTTATTTCAAACCATAAATAGCTTTATTTAACTTTCAATCAAGATGTGATGACCTTGTTTAATAAAACCAGGAGGTTGAGAGATATATATTTATTCATGCAAGTCACCATTTAAGAAATCAGTCTTAACATCCATTTTATAAATAAGCCAATGCATGCAAGAATCTAAAGCTAAAACAAATTTAATTGTGGTCATCTTAGCTCCCTATGCAAAATTTTCATTATAGTAAATTATTTTAGTTTAATAAAAACCTCCAGAAACTAATCTAGCTTTATATTTTTTAATTTGATAATTACAATTAAACTTAGTTTTAAACAACAATTTATAACTAACTAAATGATGTCCTTTAGGGAGAAGGACTAAGTCTCAACTATTATTCGAAATGAAATAGTGGTATTCATCATGCATTTATTTTTCCCAATGAGGTGAACTTGAACTTGTTTTAGAGTTTGAGGATAATTATTATTCATAAGTTTAGACATCAAAACATAATTACAAAATTGGTGCCTAGTCCTATGAGTAACATTAAGATCAACATCAATTCTAAAAGCTTCTAAAGTAGTCTTGGTCCACTTAGGCATACCTTTTGGTGGACAAATATTAGAAGGTGAAGGAATTTTAGGACCAAAAATGTCATTATGATCTTCACTTGATTCAAAAAGAAAAGAAGCAGAAATTATATCAAGAGAATTTGAATTAGAAGCACAATCAAGTACACCATTTTCACTAATTTTAATATCCCTTTTAATCTTTATTTTGGTAATTTGAAGATCATACACCCTTTATGATTTATATGATTCATTATAACCAACAAAGATAAAAGTGTTTGATTTATAATATAACTTCTTTCATTTTTTTGTGGGAATCTAAATAAATACATAAATGATTAAGATTATGTTTTATAGCACTCCAAGATTATTTACAGGTAATATGTAAAATATATTTACTTGGATTTATAGTAATTGTATAGACAACACAATACATAGCTTCAACCCAAAATTTATAATATGTATTATTAGCTTGTAACATACTTATAGCCATTTCAGTCATAGTCCTATGTTTTCTTTCAAAACACCATTTTTCTCAGGTGTGTTAGAAATACATTTCTTTTATTTAATACCATGTGTCTTGAACTATGTAATAAAATAATTATTAACATATTTGGTTCCATTTTCAGACATGCCCATCTTGAGATCAAGGTAATTTTCCTATGAGATCTAAACCCCATATGGAGAATGGCTAGGGAGATTCTATAGTTTAAAATTTTTCTAGAGGTGAATGAATTAAATCATCATGAAGCTAGCAAGGATTACACTTTTATCTTATTTTGTGGCATCCTTTTTAAGAGTGGGAAAAAAGTATCCAATATATAAGAATTTGTGGGCTATAACATGTCAGCTATAGTGGCCACCACAAATGCAACCATGTACTTGTTCAAGAAGAAGAAACACCTCATCTTGCATAAAATAGTAGATCAATATAACTTGAATGTTATTATTGTAAAGGATGTTATATTTAAATACATACTTAAAATCTTATTTGTGAATGTGCGTCTTGTTGTGAGAGTCTAGGTTGGGAGGATAAGTTTGGTGTTCTAGAAATTGAATGATGTCTTTATACCATGGGATTTTTCAAATGGTGATGACCTCAATGTGGCATATTAATTAATCATGTTTTTAAATATATCATGGATATTTTAATATTTGGATAAGAAAAGTGGGATTGGTAATAACTTGGTTTGGATTAAAATGAAATGCTGAAGAAGTAAGGGAATCAGTAATAGAATTTTGATCTCGAGGGATAGGATCGATGGTGAAAGCGTAAAATATTTGGTAAGAGATTGAAATTTGATGAGAAGAATTGAGATTCTCAGTTTTGAATTACTAATGACCATTGAATTGGTATTAAATGAACTGGGAACCACTTAAATCATGTAGGTATTGGATATCTAAATCAAGAGTTTCTCTCATGACTAGGATTAAATATTTATTGTTGGCCATGTTGTTAGTGACATTAAATGTTAAGATGAAAGCTAAAGGGATGATTTTTACAAGAGGGATTGTAACAATACAACCTGACCCAGCTCTTTGAAGGCATTTAACACCATGAAAATGAAGGATCCAATTATCTCCAAGTAAATTAACATTAATTTTATTTTCTTTGATAACTACTTTTGGTTTAGCATTATCAAAGAAGATAACAGATTCATCAAGATTACTTGATTCAAGACTAATAGTGAATTTATGGAAGTAATTTTTAATAGATATGGCTTCATTGAGACCTTTAATATAGAGGATATTTTCATTAGGAAGACTATCTTGATAGTGGTTGTTAATGGGCATAGGAGCTTGGACAAGTTGATCAGTAATGATTTATCCTTTGACAACATTCTGAATAATAATTAAAAAACCAAATTACATGAGAAGGATAATCCACTTGCTAATTTTATCTCTAATAATATAGGATTTGAAGAAGAAATGATGAAGGGGATCAAAATGGATGACAACATGAGTAGTATGATAAAGCATACAATGTCAAAAAAGTTTAGCTCAAAAATATATGGTGAAGCAATCACGTTCAACTTTTGTAATACTCTATTCCAATATCGTCTTATTGGTTAAGCATTTCCCCAACTAATATGGGTGTGGAAGAAGTGTATAAGATTAGAAGTTGATCATTGAAGGGATTACGAAGAGTAAGTGGGTAAAGAAATGACTATTTCATGTTAGAAAATGCTTTTTGACATGGATCCATCCATTCTAAGTCATTACATTTCATAAAAATCGAATTGATGGAGTGGATATGGTAAGCCATTTGGGGGTGGAATCATCTAATTACCCCAAGTTTATTGAGATAAGTTCAAATATTTGGGATGGATTGAGGGATGTGCATGTTGATGATAGTATTAATCTTGGTAGGTTCAACATTGATGTTATGGAGAGAGATACTAATAATCCTAATAGTTTTATATATGTGACATCGAAGACACATTTGTAAGGATCTAGTCTAACTTTGTATTTAAGAAGACAACTGAAGATGATGACAAGATCAAAAATATGAGTCTTATAACATTTAGATTTAATAATGAGTTCATCCACATAGGTTTCTACAATTTTCTAAGTCATTTCTCATTGATAACTATTTGCATCATTTTTTATTTTGAAGGGTATTTTAACATAGCAATAGGTCTCCCATTCATTGTGAAAGTTGTCTTATGTTGGTCCTTAGGGGCAATGTAGATTTTATTAGACACTGAGAATCCATCAATAAGAGATTACATTTCATAACCAACAGTGTAAGAGACAATGGAATCTATTGAAGGTATAGGGAAATTATCTTAGGGATAAGAAAGATTAAGATTACATAAATCAATGAAAATGTGAGTGACCATGGTGACCTTTTCACAAATAGGTACCATGTTAGAAACCCATTCATAATAATCCACTAGTTTGATAAACCTAGCATCGAGAAGTTTGATAATTTCTTTTTGACATAAGGTGGAAATTTTGGGTGGAATTTTTTTCTATTTTTGATGCACAAGTTTGGCATAAGTATAAATGATGATATTTTGTACCATCATTCTATGGTTGATACCAAGTATGTCCTCATAGGACCAAGCAAAGATCTCATGATATTTAATAGGTGAAAGTTTAAAAGAAACTATAATAGGTCTACGACATGATGGAGTAATATATTCAATTAGAGTAGATTGTTTAATAAGCATAGAACTACCACCTTGGAAGTGGTATGATGCTTTAGGTAAAGAGTTAATTGGAATAACTTTAGGATTGATGCTAGCAATGAAGTTGTTAAAACAAGGGGATTTGTTTTTGAAATTTCCAAAATTTATGATGTTGCCAAGGAAGTTCCAGTTCTCAATCATGAAATAATCTAAGAATAGATTCATCATTAGGAAAAGTTGGAAGAGGGCCATAATAATCAACTTCTACTACAAGATTGATATTTTGATTACCATGGTAATCATATTCAAAATGTATATGATGTACATATGTGGCCATATCATCTAAAGTAATCTTGGGAGCAGGAGGAGTAGATTGATTAGATGAGATGAGATCGGTGTGTTGGTACTACATTTGATGGGGGAAAAATTAGGTCTAGTGATGATGGGATTTATAGGTGCTAGGGAAGATGAAACGATTTTGGAAGGCTCAAAAGATGTAAATAGTTTTACAACCTAAGGAGTATCAAGAAGTAGATAATTAATAGGAGGTATGTGACCTTTAGGAGCTAATTCAAAATTTGTGAAAATGGTGTGAAAATCCCATTTAAAAGCATGTATTTGAGATAAAGTTTTTTTATAGTGTTGCACATCTAAGACTTGAGATTGATCTTGGGACATGATGAAGTTATCATCATATGTTGGATAAATGGTACATGTTTGACATTCAGGGGGAGTTTTAGAAGGTAGAATTATGAGGTTATTAACTTTACATGGAGACATGATTACAAAATACTAAACTTATCTGGCCACGCCATAGTAATTGTAAGTGAAAACATCTTCTAGGTAGGAAGGTTTCTGAACATTACATAGAGGGGGAAATTTAGTGATTTCATAAATGAGAGGAATAGTACAATCATAAGGTAATAAATAAGGATGGAGATACTTCAAGATATAATTAGGTAGCTTAGTAGTGTTGCATGTATGTTTCAAGCCATTAGGTTCATCATGATCTAAATCAACAACAATGACTTGTAAGTCTGGATTGATTTTTATGAACTTCTGTAAGGGAGAATTATAGATGGTAGGAATGGTAGGAATGCAGTACTAATATTTTGGATTAGGAAGTTGAATACTCCAAGGATCACAATCAAATTCATCCTTATACCTTTTGTCATTATGTAATACATTAATAAATTGGATACTAGAAGAAGCAATAGCTCTCATTCTATTAGTACAAGGGAAAATGGGGAGTATGCCATAATATACAGGCAAATTAAGGACTATAAGTTTAGGTTTTATAGTCTTAGGTCTAATTGGTAGGTGAATAAAAATATAAACAATTGGATTTTGATTAGTTTTATCAAATCCACAACATGTAAGGTAGGTTTGCTTGAGATGATCCTTATTATATAAAAGTTGTTGGATGAGCCACAAAGATGTTACATTAATACCAGACCCTTTGTCAACTAAAAATTTATAAATAATGGTATTATTAATGTCTATTTTAATAAATAATTATGGATCATTGATGAAAAAAAGGATCTCATCATTAATCATGTCCTCTTCAATAAATTTAATGGACGGTTAGAAGGAGGATAAATAGTTTAAATAGTATACAGATTCTTAGGTTGAGGCTCAATAAAGGGTGGTTATTCATCTAGAGAAGATGGATCTTCAATTTATTATAATTTTTGCATAAAGAACTTGTGATGATAAGGGGGTGTACAAACCAACTCCATAAGTGGAATCTTTCAAGGCATGGAGTTATGTTCTTCTAGACAGTTCTAATGGTATTTAGAAGAATAACTAGTATGAATTTTAGAAGGTAGATTTTAAAAGAATGGAAGTTGTTGGAGGTTTGGAAGAAGGAAGTGGTTCCTTAGGGGATTACAAAGTTAAATGAGTGATTTTAGTATCTTTGAGAAGTTGTTATTCTAAAGATGGTTTCTTAGGTTTTATGACATGATCTTTGTGAGCTACTTTTTAATGATAATTGACCTTAGCATTGTTAACATAATGAGAATTATTGTAATATTGTTCATATTCAACATTAATAACATAAAAACCTTAGTAATTTGTTGATTATTAGCTATGGAAAAATATTTTTGGTTATTGGAAGAAGCTTTGGAAGCTTGTTGTTTTTCACAAGTAGTGTTGTACTCTTGATGATGAAGGTTGATCATGGCTTTGTTATTAAAGGAATCACCAAGGATGTAAGAGACATAAAATTTAGTAAGTACTTAACAAGCCTCATAGGAGTGACCAACGTCGGCATGGAACCAAAAAAATTAATTAGGGTCATACCAATGAGGAGGATTATTAGGATAAGTAAAGGTTTTATAGGGTGGTAAAAATCATTTCATTTACTAGACAGTTAGTGGTATGTGAGAAGATGAGGGAGTGTCACTTTTGGCAACTCTTAGTTTAATTTGAGGAGTATTATTGATGATGGTTTTATTATAAGTTTGAAAATTTCCCTTAAATAATTTGGTATTAGGTTTCAATTACTTCATGAGGATGTCTTAAGTTTTAGATTGGTCAAAAGCTTCTTTAAGTGTTTGGGGGAAAATTTCAAACCTTATATTGAAGAGAAGGAGTTAAATTAGTTATAAAGAGTTTAAACAAATTTTCAGTAGCCATATTATGGTTAGCCTTATGGGCCATTAATTTCCATCATTTGATAAAATCATGACTTGATTTGGTGAGAGATTACTTAGAATTGATTAAATGGCTAAGACATTTTTTTAGAAGGTTATTATGCTGAAAATACTTAACTAAAAGTTTGACTAAATCCTCAATTTGCCAAATGAAATATTGGGGAAGCTAGTTGTACCATTCCAATACATCACTAGTTAAGGTTTTAGCTAGAAGTTTAGTGGTGGTGAAAGTATTAGTTCGGATCCACTTCTTATAAATATTGTCAAAGGCTTTGAGAAAGGATGTAGGGTCTTTAGTCCCATCATACTTGATAGTTGGAGATATATTACCAATATCAATGGATATGATAAAATGAGTTAAAGTCTCTTTTTGTATATTTTGAAGAATTTTGTTATTCATAATAGATTGAGGAATAAAATTTCTTGAGGAATCTCTAAGATATGGAGGAATAAAATATAGATTGGCTTTAGGATTGAGAACCGAAGGTTGATTATCCATATTGATCAAATGACATTGTAATTAAATCATTTGAGATGTGTTAAAAGTTTACATTATGTTCATTTTTTTTATGACTTATGAAAGAAGTTAATTCATATCAATTTCTATATTGGTGTTTGTAGGAGAAATCCCTAAGTTGGTATTACAGGGGGGTTGTTGGAAAGTGGATTACTAGTGGGATTATTAGATAAAATTATTTCAATTTCTACCACCTTATGTTGAAAAGATTAAAGATGAAAATTGTCTAAAGAGGTACAAAAAGTATTGGATCCACCTAATTCATCTTGAGGTGTGATTAGAACCATGTTACAATCTACATATGAATTAGGAGAAGAGGTGCTCCGAGAGTGAGAGTTCTCTTGTGAGGAAAAGAGAGGGAGAAATGAATATCCCATATAGTGTTTAAGTGGATTCAAATTGTCCTAGAAGATTATAATGGGGGATTTCATGATAATTTAGGTAATTGGATAGAATGTTAAGGAAAGATAAATAAATAACTAAATTATTTATATAAGAGAATAGAGGTAGCAACGAGAGTACAAAGTCAATTAGGTTGACCTAGTAATGTAAACTAGGAAAAACATAGTTTGATAAGGATATATGGTTGACCAAGTCAACTTAGTAATATAAACTGACTAGTAAAAGGGGTACAAAATCAACCATATCAACTTAGTATTATAAGAAGGGATAAAGAGAGTCTGTAATATACTATGTCGAGTGGAACAAAAATATACTAAAAATAAGGAAAGATTTTACAAATATAATTTGAAACAACAAAATGAAATAAAACACAAAAACAATGGGATCAATGGGAATGAACCAATTATCACACAACACAAAACCTTGTACTAATATTAGCCAATGCAAGTTTTTTTGATACAACATACAATGAACAAGCAACAAATGAAAGTTAATTCTAATTATGTGGTCATCCTAAATGTTGTTAGATTATTATAAAGTCTTATTTTATGTGTGATAGGGAAGTTAGCTAAAAGTAGGGAACTAGAGTGCAATCTATGGATAGTTTCAGGATGTTTAGGATAAAAGGGATCTGTGTTGGCAATGTTATCATGTTGGTATTGGGTCCAAACCCCTCACTTCATAATCTGACAACAATAATGGTGTCAGGTGCTTTGCTAATATACACCATTAACCACATGTTTATACTTAGGCAGAAAACCAAGTTGGCTTCCCCCTTGGGGATAAAATCCAAGTAAGTAGGCCTTGGGTAGATAAATATTTAAATGTATTTGGAAATTATGTGACTTGGTAGTTTGTGAAAAAAGATAAAAATAGTGAAACTAAATGGTATTTTGAAAAACCACCTAATTAGACTATGTGATATACTCTAATAATGTAAATTGCTAAAAATAAAAGTGTGAATTAATTACTAACATATAGTTGTTAATTACCCATTTAAGGATGATATAGAGTGAGTTAAGATGACACTGTATATAAACACTAGAGAACATAGTTGATAGGGTCAGTATTATACTAAAGAAGCATGAGTCTTTAAGAACTAAGTCGACTAGGTCAACCTATTATTTTAGATAGAAGATATAATATAGAACTAAGTTGACCTGTTCGACCTAGTTTGATGTAGGATTATAATCTGAAGACTAAAAACTTGTGCAAAATAGAGCTGCAAAGAAGAATTGGATTAAAAGAAAGAAAAATAAAGGAACCTTGGTGAGTTGGAATTTCCTGAGGACTATGAAATTTCTTTTGAAGTGCCCTAAATACTATTTAAAAGTTCTACAAATTATGTTAACTAAGTTGACCTAGTTTTGTGTTCCCCTATTTGTTAAAACCTATTTAAGATGATTAAGTTGACTTGGTCAGCCTGATTTTTTATTTGGAAGCTGTTTGGAATACTAAGTCAACCTACACAACCTAGTTTTTTATTTTAGAGCTAAATAAGAGAGTAAGTCAACTTATTCGACATATTTTATTATCTAGAAATGAATAAGAGTATTGTATTGAACTACTTGATCCAGTAATATGTATCTGATGAAGATTATATATAAATAATAGAGTCATTTTATGTGATTATGTGTTAAACCTATGCATATAAGTTAAAAAATATACTAGCCTAGTCGACCAAGTATTATAAATATATAAAAGTAATAAAATGGTAGAAATGGAAAAGTGTGAAAGAAAAATTGTAATGGTTAGATTTAGGTCTATTTCAATAGGATGTATGCAATTATAAATGCATTAGATCCATAAATCAATCCTATCTTAGAGACGATAGATCCTACTTAAACTTATGATTGGGGATACATTAGATAATTGAGAACATGACCAATATGGATCCACTACACTAAATTAGCATATCTCTTACCATAATTATATCACTAGGGAGGGATATAAATCCTCTAGTCAAGAAAAACTATGCAATAACCCTAATTAAGTCATATGTTTTTATATTCATTATACTAGTAACAAGTAAAGAAAAAAGTTCTAATCTAGTACTCACTAAAGCTTGTGACAAAAAGTGGGGGTTAGTAAACAGATCAATGTAAGCATGCATAAGAGAATATTAATTAATATATGTATAGGTAAAACACTAATACATGGAGAGGAAGATAAATATTATTCAAAAACCATTACTTATGCTACTTCTATGTACTAAAGAGAAGATCAAGTTAGAAATACTTACCTAGAAGATAAACCTGTCGAGACTCAATCTATCCCTTGGATAAAGGTTCTTTACAAGAGGTTATTGTGGTTTGTAAAGATCACTAAGAAAGGCCAAAGGATCCAAGACTTGTCCATAATACTAGATTATTCTCCATGTAGAAACCCTAAGATGAGACTCCTCAAGTAGAATGATGGAAGATCAAATTATAAACGAGTGTAAATGAATAATAAATCTTATCTACTTTCAAATAATGGTGAAATGGGTGTGTTTATAAATGCAGATCTAAACCTAAACCCTTCCAAAATATTTGGTTGATAGGATTGATTGAGTCAACCTAATATCATTATTGGCAGAAACTCACTAGGTCATGAATTAGGTTGTCCAAGAGCTTACCTAGACCCTGAATAAGTTTTGTCAATAATTGTACAAGGTTGATAGAACTGGCATTGTCATGTAAAATATAAAAGGTTTTAGGTTAGGAAAAGGGATAATGAAGGTGAAAAAGGATGGAAGACTATGCAAAAGATGAGACAAAGCTTAGGGGAATGTTTTTAGGAGCTGGTTATATTTTTAAGTGGCAATTAGGGACAATAATCTTATGAAGTACCAATGATCTACCCACCCCCTTCTTGATGCACCCTTTAGGGCATGCACTTATAAATATTAAGAATAAATGGGTTCTAATAAGATTTAAAACATCATTAATAGATAAAATTTTGAAAACATTATGTGTATACAAGTATCATGTGCATGAACTTTACTAAAAATCTTGATGACATCAACAAAGTGAGACTTTAGAGTTCATTTTTTAAATACATGTGCATAGGTTAACAAAATATCACTCTTCATGAATTTAAAATCATTGAATATGTGAGAAATAACAATTTTCATAACACATTTTGACCAATCATATAGAACCTATTAGATCTAAATGGCATAATTCATCATAAATGGCATGTTTCACCTATATGAAGATATTTTATAAGTTTGAAAATGTCAAGGAAAAAAATTGTTTATAAATATTGAATTCATATTATATAATATTATTATCATAGAAATTTATCTACTATATATTTATATTTTTCCCCAATATTAAAATTATTTATAGATATTAACTTTGTTTGTGTATGATGC
The DNA here is from genome assembly GCA_037957365.1 of Torreya grandis. Classification (NCBI taxonomy): domain Eukaryota; kingdom Viridiplantae; phylum Streptophyta; class Pinopsida; order Cupressales; family Taxaceae; genus Torreya; species Torreya grandis. Next base: position 541,691 of record JARHVA010007944.1, on the reverse strand, counting down.
TTATAATAGAATTTGATCTCATGTCTATTTAGATTTTGCATCACAATCAAAAGTTTACTTAAGATAGTAATGTTAAACTTGGTTCAAATAATACTTATATCCATTTAAAATACAATTTATATCATATGAAAACAATAATGATAAAATATTCTTTGAGATGGGTGGGCATACATAGACAGAGTTTGCATGGCTGCATAGTTTAGTTCCTATATAATGCTTTGGAGATTTTTAATTATTTAGCTATCATTATTTTTAAATTAAATTTCATATTACTATTAAATTATATTACCAAGAATTTATTATATTGGTATTGTAGACACTTCACTTTTATCACTTCTGTGTTAAAATTGATTTTGAATAACTTTCTGTAAAAACACAAATTAATTTAGAATTCATCAAATGTCCTAAATTTATCTTCAGAACTATCATATATATCCATAAATTCATTGGTGTACCCTCAATTTTAAATAAATTGTTTCAAATCACCAGAATCATTAACACCATCTCTAATGAACACATTTCTTCCTTAATGTTAGCTTGGCTTAATTAAATCAAATGATTAATCAAAAGGGAAAATTACAAAAGTAACCAAACATAATTATAATCATTTTTTATTTGATAATTTATTTTTATTAGATAATTAACCATTTTATAATAAGAAATTTTGTGGTATACACATTTCATATTTACCAAAATTTAATAAATATTGATTTCCTACATCACTACATGCACTTGGAAATTTAAAATCATTTTTTAAAAGTCAAGGTTGTCCTTCACAAGTTAGGTTTAATGCAAGGTGAGAGGATTGAATTTAATGTCTATGATAGGAACTTATTCACTCAAATCCCTCATAAAGAGATACCTTTTAATACTAACATAATCCATGTTAGAACATTTAATGTTTCCCTATCATTGTAGGACTAATCCTCCACCATAGATATTCATCTATGATCAATGGTCCATATTCATTTAGAAAATATATAAACTGGGGAGTCCTCTCCTCATTTTGAGTAATATTTCAATAGATAATAAAGTCTATTTAAAATATTCTTCAAATTAATCAATCACCTACATCACACATCATCAAATCATCAAGTTATCAAGGGGTTATGTTATCAGATTTTATATGCATAGTAGACAATCCATTTACAACTACATCCATGAACATCACCCTTTCAAAAAGGAGATGACAAGGAAAGGAATAAAAATTGCATTTACTTATTTATTTATATGTTATCTTATTCATCTTTTTCAATCAAAGGACACGTGCCTAGATTAGCGGCATGTTTACATTGTTTTTTTTAATACCAATCATAAAAATTACCTTTAAAATCATGTGTTACTAGTATTAAATATGTTCAAAGCTTTATAGGTACATAATTAATATCTTCATTTTTAATTCAAGTTTTGCACTAACATTTCTTTTCTTAAACCTCATATAAATAACATGGAAGTTATTATTTTCTTTGGATAAAAAATGCACCTGATATTGATGCATTCATTTTGGAATATCAAATTGTAATTTTTAATGTTAAATACTAATATGATAACGTTATATTAAGATATAATCTATGACATAACTTTGATAGATATAAAATGACTCATCATTTAATCCTTGATGGTATTTTCTATTAAATATATTCAAAATACTTTCAATTGATCATTTTATTTAAAATGACTAATTTTTTAATTGTATTGAAAGGTATACTAAATGAACTGAAGATAATTGATTGATAAAAAAAGATAACATATCATTAATGTCTCTACAAATCCCCTATAGAATTATATTAACACTCTTTAATGGTCATAAAAAATAATGGAACACAAAATATTTACCTTCATGCAATGATGATAGTTGAAACACCCATAATGCAAACATTCTTTCCATTTAGATATTAAATGTTAACTTCCACCCTATTCTCTAAATCCAAGCTATTTTAAAATATATATCCACGTATGCATGGAAGGTATATAATTAGTTAGAAAGATATCACCATATGTTATCATGAATTACGGAAGGTGAAAACTCATATGAACCATCCATAATTTACTTCAGTAATATTTTGATAACAATATTGTTGATTATGACATAATTGCACATGAGACTTTCCATATTTTTCAAAAATTCCTTTTGATTTTTTGTAGATAATAAATTGTTTCACTAAATTTTGGTAAGATGATTCTACATTATGCCTCCTAAAATATATAAAATACATTTTAAAATAAAACCTTCATGAATCATACATGGAACTACCTTATTTTTTGTAACTAATATCACTTAGATAAAGAAGAAGTTGTTAGTATTATTAAAAAAAATCAATGTATCAATAAATGGGAAGAAAATGATTTAGCAACAATTGATCATACATACCTTCAATACTTTTTAATTCTATTAAAATATTAAAATTTTATACATCTTTTTGTTAGAGTGAGATTATCATATATAGATCACCATTCTATAACATCATTAGAAATGTTGGCATCTTTGTTGAATAAACCTTAGAAAACTAAGAAACCCTGCATAATTACTATCATCCATGGCATATTTCCCATACACCTTATAAGAATGAAATAATTTTAGATGAAAAATCTTTAAATTATGACATCTTTCATCATGGATTTAAAGCATTTGATGAGTGGAAAGTATTATCTAAGTATCCAAACACATTTAAATAGACCTTGAAAATGGCACAAACTACAATAATGCAAATTTTGACAAAGTTGTTAAATAATGGTTTCTAGACTAAGTTTCCATTCATAAAGATTATGCTTCTTAATCTTATCCATGGTCTATATGATTAATATATCTACAAAAAATTACACCAAAATATCTCCATCGGTAGATAGAAACAAAGCCAATTACTCTTAGTTTATATGTAAAATCCTAAGATGTATGCTTCATATATTATTCAATGCTGAAATAATCCTCAATGATCCTCTAATAGACTTCAATATGTCATATATTTCTTACTTAATCATTATATATATAAGAAACATATCTTGAAGATATTTATGGTTATTGAAGTATAGTATTTGTAGTGTTAATTAAGATGATATGGGAATAAAAATGTAGACAATAAATAGGGAGAGGAATGAGAATATAGAGCCTACAAAATTGAATCTCTATCCAAAACTTAACCTTGGGTGTGTGCTAGCATAGATATGGGCCCCACCAAAGATTAACAAAGTAAACATAACTAATAACTTAACCATGCTTAATATTAGCATAATTTCTTCTACTTCTCTGCCACATCCACCATTTATCCACATCCATATAACTGTAGTTCTTAACCATATGTCTAACTATAACTATTTACCATAACATCCAAATCAACACTGACTACATAGAATTCCAGCATAACATCAAAATTGATTATGCATAGAGTTCAATGATTAGCTCTATAATCATAAATTTGAAATTTAAAAATATTATGACTCATGGGTGATCAATTGGTGGTTAAACAATGAATTCATCATGCATTGGCAAGCCATGCAAGGCATTCCATGAAGCATTCAAGACCATGTTCCACTGCAATTTTGAAGGACCCTGTATAATATGATTCATTTTATATTCGCTCTATACTGTAAAAATATTAGGAGGAATAAGATCAATCTCATAGGGAAAGGATGAAGGACTAGGGCATCTACAAGGTAAACATAATTGCGTACCTCATAAATGTACTGCTTGCCTCATAAATTTACTACCATTAAAACTACATGTAGGTTTTGAAACACAAATTAATTAATCTATGTGCCTTCAAAAACATTCAGGTTTCCTTCCATTATTATTCCATAGTATAAAAGGTGATAAGGTTTTTATCTTACATTGACATAGATTTACCTATATGTGTATATGCCTTAGAATCAAGCCAAAAAAAAATAGGGTATGAAATTAAAAATAGTAATTAACATAATTTTGCCATAGTATTAGCTTTATAAAACCATCAAATGAAAATAGATACACAATTAAACTAACAATAAATGGCCCTAATAAACTAGAATTGTAGAGACCGAGGAACATTAAATGGATAGAAAATGAAGGGGAATATTGAATGATGTGAGTTATTTCATAGAATTATTTAATGAGTTAGTTTAAAAACTTTCCCATAGAAATAGATAGAGGGGTTTACTTACCCTACTGGTTCATAGAGGATATGAATAAAAATTATGGAGCACCAATAAACTAAAGCATATAAAATTTAAAGGGAAAACACATAGATTATAAGTTATTATCTTGTAGTGATGTATAAGCATAATAATAAGAAAAAAATAAACATAATTGATTGTTGTTATATAATTTTATAATTGATGAGACAAAATATATACACCATATACATGAAAATATGAAACACTTTGAAAAAGAACACAAGGAAAATAATGATAATGTTAAATGTTTTCTATTTATTATAATGGTAAACACTCTGCATTGTAAGATACACAATATATTGAATTACTATGTTTGAAACATTTGTTATTTCATAGAATTGTAGACACTGTGCATTTAAAGATACATAATATATTTCATGATTATGGATTCATGCGACGTGGGGGGGGGTGAAATTTGTCCACATCATTAGAGAATTAAAATAAATAGAACGTGTAGGTTGCTATACAATCAATAATTTATTTTTATTTGTAATATTTGTAACCTCTAGGAGACCACACAATTTATTTATAAAAATAAATACCATATAATACCTAAATTCAGAATCTACAAGATAGATAATGGGGAGTATAATTAATGTACTAGTCTACACTTCTATGAGAATTTCGTCTATGAATGTTGTTCAATCTTATGACTTTATTATTAATAGTAAACAAGAGTTCATGACTGAAAATACTCTATTTACAATCCCCACATCATTTTTACATAAGCTAGGTGGAACACCTTCCCTGCTATCTCCCAACATAGAAAATCCAAAAACCTTACATTCACCCAATCTTATGAGTCTGCACCTATTGAATATACCTAGACCTAACCTACACTCAACTAGACTAGACTAAGATAATCATTTAGTTTCAATCACTCAAGCATTATTGAAATCTCCACTTCCTTTTGATTCAGGAGTTCAATAACATTATGGATACTTAAAATATGTTTGCATTATATAGATCAAATATTTTTTTACATGAGGTGGAAAATAAAGGTAACCAATCATTAATTCTTAAGTTCAATAACAATATGGATATTCACAATATGTTCACATTATATAGATGAAATATTTATTATATAAGGTGGTAAAAAAGGTAACCAACCATTCTTGAATCGACCTAAGGTTGCATAGATATGCATTTCACTATTCAAATACTATCTATAATCATATAAATGTATGCATTCAAGCACATTCAACCATCTATAAAAAGGTGCAAAAAATATCAAATCACATATAATGTGTGTAACAAGCATATATTAATAAGGGACTCCAGTGTTGAGAGGTTTCTATAGTATAACTCACTTATGACAGTCCAAGTATTCTTTATACTTTTGAAATGAGAGGGTGTTTCATATGAATTGGCACAAAATGAGTAACGCATCTCTGCTGAGGCTTGGATTCTTGGTTAGTGTCACCCAAGAATAAGGAGGTTTGGAAATATTACACCATAATGCCTTGCCTTGTACATACTTTTATCTTTCCCAAACTATAACTTTACCCTTTAAAATGGAAACAAAAATTAATAAGGGATAGGTGTTTGATGGTAGTGATGCCAACACTTGGAATTCCTCAAAGTGGATCACTTAAGAGTGTAGGACTAAGAATTGAAATAATAGAGGGTACATAGTCTCTACAAAATTTATATGGGCACATAAAAATTGTAACACTAGGAAGTGCAACATTGATCCCCAGGGGAATAAGAGAAACAAGCATTGAACTAGGACTTCAAAAATTGAAAATAAAATTTCAAGATATGATAAATTCCACTCAAAAAAGTATATTAATCCATAACTTATTTGGTTTGTTTATTTTTAAGTCTCTATCTTGATAGTATTTATTATCACACACAAAAAATATTTTTCAAAAATAATTTAAAATTCAAAAGAAATAATAAAACATGCACATAGCAAAAATGTCTATGTATTTGGAGTGATTTTCCAATAAAACTTGAAGTCTTAAATGATACCGTACCCATCGAAGATAATGAAATATTTATTGTCTACCAATTATTAATGTATAATCCATTTGGGGTTAGAAGCCCTTATTTGTGCACACACACCTTATTTAACATACATTTATACCATGTGTTTGTTGTGATTGAATATAATTCTTGTTGTTTGAACACCAAGTATATTACATATGAATAAAGTATAACATCTAATGCTACAAATGTTTCCATGATGACCATCTCATACTACATTAAAACACTTAGTCTTATCATTTACACACCTAGGTGAACTTGTCCATTTATTTTTATCATGCATAGGTGGTTTTATTCATTAATTTTTAAATTGTGTTTCTTTATTCCTTGATTTATCAGAGGGGTAGCCAAGAAATAATTTGTGTGTGACTCTTGCATTCAACATATTTTAATGTTTTATTGACCTCTTTATTGATTAATTTATGGGGTTTATAGACATTGCTAAATGTTGTAAAGCATAAGACTGAAACACTTTTATTAACATTTTTATATGTTGCAAAAAAAGATAGAATGTTGACTATTGTAGGTTACGATGGATGATCCCAAAGAAAATAAACTTATGCAAAAAAAATATTTAGAGGTGGAAAATATGGTATTTAATTTGATCTATTATGCTTTATAATAATTTTTTTAGTTCATGTAATCTTTGTTGAATTTTTTTAGTTTCTATATTGATAATTTTAGGGGAAATATATTAGTAGGCACTCCTCGTGGAAGGCCATTCCCTGAGTTTGGCCCTTTTTTTAGACAAATTGGAGATGAAAAGAGGGTTTTAAATAGTGCTTCCAAAAGTGGGGCTATATTTGGCACCGCTTTGGGATAACTAATATGTGGACACTAATTTATAGTAATTTAAACTTCATAGGTACTGTAGTGTTTCCCCTATACAAATGCATATGTGAGGAATATCATTAAATATGAATAGACATCACATGTACTTCTCATTATTCTCCCAATTTTAGTAATGAAAAATTTAATAAACTTTTTTTATTTATATTTTAGTCATTAAATTAACATTTCATCCATTTTGTGATTTGTTATGTCATATTTAATATTTTAGTTAGACATGGAGGATAGGAGTCATGGTGGGGAGGGTGACCATCATTATTCATATATCCCAGTCTCTAAATCTATATAAAATTCATTTACTATACTCAATCTTTTTTGTTTTGTCATTGTCAAAGATGCTTTCAGTTTCATTGAAACAATAGTGTTCAATAGACCAATTTTGAAATTAATTATGGTTTTCTATGTTGTTTTTCAATGTTTTAAATTTAGATGGGACATAAAGGAGATGTGGCAATGAGTTCATAATGACCAATATAGTGACTTCATCCACCCAAATATCAGTATAGGGCATATTTACTTTTTTTACTTCATTGTACGATTGAATCTACATTACTATGCACATGTATGGATTGAATTATATATGTTGGGAATTGCATCATGAACAAGTGGAGTTTTATACGATTGATGATGAGGTTGATGATGATAATTTTGATGATTATGATAGTGACTAGATACCATACACATCATAATTTTATTTATAGGAGGATTAACTAAAACTCGTAAGAATATTTTATTATATTTGGTGACCTTATCATTAATTAATTAATTAATTATTATATTATAAGATGGATTAATTATTGTTTCACATTTTTTTTACATAATAAAATATTGTGGACATGGGAATAGGCAATCAAGATGTACATTATTTCTTGTTATGGTTATGCAATACATTCCATGGTTATGGTGGTCATTGATTTTGGTCACTGGAAAGACTTAAGACTCATCATCTTTAGATTCATTATTGGCATTCAATTCCAAATAATCCCCAATTGCACCCTAACAATAGGAAAAGGAAACTAAGGGATAAATAATACACTAAAAAATAAAAATAACATAGGTCATTAGTATGACTTAAAAAAAATAAGAGCAATGCAAATGAAGGGAAATGCAAAAGCAAATGTGGAAGCTAGGTAAGATGAAAGTTTTTGATCACTTTTCATGAATAAAAATTTCATTTCATTTACATTTTTACAAAACTAACTTTCATATTTATTAGCCACTTATGAATTGGAATGGAAATAGATGGCCTAGAGATCAGTTTCATCGATGACGGTCATGTTTATTTGAGAGTGTTCATAAAACAAGACGGTAAAATGATATGTCATCAAAGCCCAAAAAAATTGATTCTGAAGAGATGATTTACGTAAGTAAACTTAGTGACTATGTCCAAAAAGTTTTTCTTACTATACTTCTAATTTACACGAATGTAGATATGATATTCCATGTCTATCATGTGCAGAGGAAATCCAAGAATAAAGGAGGAGACTTTAAGGTGGATGTTATATTGAGGTATGACATTGGAAATTATTAAGATGATATCATAGTTATCATATTTTACATTCCCTTTCATTCAGTCATTTTTTATTTTATGAACCCCATCATTAGATATTTTAGTTTTGTTTTTTCTTATAATTTAATGTAGGAATTGGATAGACATGATGCGTTTCCATCCAAAACATCATGGTACTATTATTTGAGGTATGTTCTCCACATTTTATTAAGCAATAAATAGAGTTTATTCTTTGCCTTGTTGTCTTCTTATTAATATCCACCAAAGTTTATAACTATGATACATTCAAATGCAAGAGTTTTCAAGGGAGGGTGACATATGCATATACTTACATTTGCTATGAATTAACTTCCATTTATACCTTGTTTACAATATGTTTGATTTCCATGCCATGAACAATGATATTAATACCACCTTAGACATTATTATTTATATATACATATTTGTGTGATATGCATGGCATGTATGACATGTAATTAAAATTATTATTTATAAATGACATTTATATATAATTATTTTTTTCATGAATTGTGTTGGCAAATAAATGTTCTATCAATGACTAATTTTAGTATTATTTTAATAGATATTATTTCTTTTAGTGATGTTTTACATGATGATACATGGTTAATTATTGCACTAATGTTCATATTTTATCATGTGTTCATGTTTGTATGTATTATGTGTACTACATGTTGATAGGCCATGTTTCACATTCACGTGTTTAACTAATTTCTGTATTGAAGTTACAAACTTTACTATTCAAGTGTGTATGTTTGAATGCATGTTGTGAAGTAACCATGATGGGATGCAATCCAATATATCAATTTTATCATGAGGTGTACCTCATCCCAACAATTTTCTCATTTCATGCATTTATATTTTTTTAGGAATCATGAATGACCCTCCACCAAATAATTGGTGATCATAATTTGAGGAAGAAGAAGATGAATTTCAAGGAATGCAAAACCTTGAATGATCATAACGTTCATGCTAAAGGTGAATTTTCCTACATTTATGTCTTGATGCATGTTATTATTACTAATTATTATAATATTTACCTTTATGCATTTCATGTGGGATATCAAGGATCCATCTACTAAGAAATGTATAGAATGAATGGAGCACAAATGTTTGGTCTATTTCATTTGGTTTGGGTAAAATAGGTTATCCATTAAACATTCCTAGTAACAAGCTATCATGTAAAGGTATATGAGATTCACCAATATAAATAATTATAGAAAAATGTTTCATCTACTTTGTTTGATCCTCCTTCTTTACTTGGTGATAAACACTACACATATATAACTATCAAAGAAGGACCCAATCATGAATATCAAAGTACATATAAATAAATCCTATGATCAATTAGGATAGGATTTTTTATTAATAATACCTTTTTTCTAAACCTTAGCGCATGAATTTTACTGTATATTGGACTAACGTGTTTAAATTACCTTAGTTTTTACACTGGTGAATGGGGTTAATGAGGATATGAGATATTTTTCCATGGTGGATAGATCATAAGAAGGAGCATTCATGTTTATGCTATAAGCCTTGGAAATTGTTAATCAAATAATTAATGTCACCCTCATTCAATTCATTTTAAATGGTGTATGAGACATAATAAGAATAATGTTGATCAAATGGATAAAAATTTTAAGAACCAAAAAAAAGATGATGTTGTAGTATAATAGATATTTATAATATGAATATGTTACATACAAGCCAAAAACCTACTCCATTTTAACATATAAGATTGGTCCCTGATATTATATGTAATTACAAAACATTAAATGTTTTAAGAATGTTCATAAACTAAAAATTATATTACATGTCTTTTATTTGTTTACATATACTTTTAATATTGAATCAACTAAATATTTTGACCAAATATCCATTTTCACTAATTTATATTTATAGAGATTCCAGGTAGTGAAAATCAAAATGCATGCCCACAAATGTCAAAAAAATTAAATGAAGTTATTTCAAGGTTGAGATTTGAGGGTGTCTTGTCACCTTAATATCATATTCATTTGAAGTTGTAACTGATATTACTAGAAACCAAATCTATGATAATATAAAATTAGTTGTTGATTGAGTTTCTTCAAAGAGCAAGGAGAAGTGTTTAGAAGTTGAAAACTATAGATTCTAAGAAGAAAATAGTCATTGTAGATTTCCACACCACCATTTTTGCATTTAGTGATGAGAAGATGCAAATTCAATAGAAATATCTCAACTTGGAGGCTACTAATTCCTACACAAAATCAATCCATGACTTAAGGGATATGACTCTCAAGGCCATCAAAATAAAATACAAAAGAATGATTTCCACATATGCCCATGAGATACAACTTCTAAAGTTAAATTATAATATGTTCTTTTCTCCAATTCATACGGTGACTAAAAATAACCCTAACATTATGGATAGAAACAATGCTAACTAGTTATGTGTGTTAACTAGTATGACCGTTATGCTCTATATGGTTCTCATAATAGTTGTAAACTAGTTGAGACATTCATTTCTACTTTTTAATCTTGTTTAATATGAAAATATTACTAAATAATAGGTGTATACACATGGAATCTTAGTAAATACATGTCTATAATATAACCTGCAGATTTTTATTCTCCCATTACATATATTATCTCTTTGTTGCATATCATGGTATGTATTATATATTTACTTTATGTTCACTATATTCTATGTCAAACATGATGGCATGTATTATGTTATTGTTTTTGGGTTAAACACGGTGGATTCTATTATGTTTTGTGTTTGTATGTTCAACATGGTCTCTTGTATGTTAAGATCTAAAGCATTGACATTCATTTTATTGTTGAAATTCTCAATGGGTTTTTAATCCTTTATGTACAACATGGAATGCCTTATTGCTTATCTCAGGTAAGCAATAATGACTATGTAGACACCAAACCCTATCAATGTTGAGGATTATTCAATTTTTCATGGGGAAAAGTGTGTCTGACCTTACACAACCATTAGTTTAATTTGATTATGACTTAACCCATCACTAACTATACACACCTTGTTTGTCCTTTATCTAAGTTATATCATGTTCATTATGGATTTGTTTACCCAAGAAATAAATACCCTATCTAAAACACTCAATCAAATTCTATTTGATAGGAATTAGTTCTTTATAAACTTTTAATTATATACTCTATACTCAAACAATATTGAAAAAACATTTAATAAATAGGTACAAACACTTGATATACTAGACACTATTTTTGAAACCTTCTTACATGATTGTATTAATCTTAGAGTCTTAACATCACTTTTGTCACCTATTTTTAGGACTATTAAAATCATACAAGTTTTACCTCATAACTTTAATAATGTTTCAATTTATTATTAGGCTAGTGACCTTATACATTTGCCATTTGTTCCAAAATAAATCTATCTTAGGCCCTTTTATTTTAGCATGCTTACACACAGTCTTGTATAATTCAATATAAATGAGTGGTCTCCTTCTACCAATGCTTGTAACACTCTCTAATTTAGTTATATAAAGTATTTATAATGTTTTAAAGAGATTCAATAGTTCATTTTGTAGATAAATGACATTTTTATAATGTATCCTTATCTAGGATTTTGATAGACAACAAGAACCTAAGAGGTTCTTAGAGATTATTCTTAGCATATTGGGGCCTTTATATCTTCCTATCACTTGTAATAGAAATATAAAACACTTACCTTTTACTTGAGAACTTAACTTTGGACTTCATTCAATCCAAATGTCATAAAATATATTGATTGAGAGTGATTATAATTTTAGAACAAAGGTAATAGGAGATTCTAACCACCAAAGCCTCAAAATCAATGTAAAGACATCAAAAAATTATTGTTATTACACTTAATAAAAATGAAACAACTGAATCAAATCACAATATAATTTATTTATATAAATAAGTTACACATATTCATGTACATATCTCTGGCAAACTATTAAAAAGAACCATGTCTTCAACTTACAGTCAAAATTCCATCATAACATTACCAAACAGAAACAATGTCCATAAAATAACATGATATTACTTAATTATACAGTATATAAAGATACTTTAATCACAATATTATTATTTTAATTAATAAATATTTATATAATACACATATACAGTCTTATAGACCATCATCCACCAAGTCCTATAGGCATTATTCACTTTTATTAACCACACACACTTCTTGATTTAGACTTATACCTTTTCTTTTCCTCTATTTGAATCCTATATAGATGGTACACAAATTACATATAATAAGAATTTTATTTTGGTCATAACAGAGGAACACAAATCTATCAAATCCTAAGACTATTATTAATCAAGTTTTGTTTTATCTTTCTCTTACATAACTCAGCTTCTAGATAGGTGATGATCTAGATCAAGGTTTATGATTGTGAACAGACCATGGGCTATTAAATATGTAAAATTAAATTTATTGAAGCTTTTTTTATATTTTTTGAGGGTTTAATATGCATTACATAGCTATATCTTGCCAGTAAACACCTATATAGTTTCCTAGTACAACATGATTCCTATTAATTAATCAAATTTATTTTGATAGTTATAGATCTTGTGTATTCAATGCGTATATTTATTCAAATTTTTATTTTAAATATTAATAATAAACATGAAAAAAAATGGTAATGTGAAGAATGCATTTAGGACAAAGGAAAATAAGTGTTGTATTTGAAAAATTTTAGTAAAGAAGGCTTGACTACACAACACTAGTAAAGCTTTAAACTCAACTAGGTAGCATACATAGTTTGAGAGTGAATACTTGGAATGATTGGAATATATTGAAAAAATATTAAAAATTAACTAAATCCATTATCACCACTAAATTAAAAGTTAATGAAAATGTTTTACTTTTAGTAGGATTTTAACTATTGTGGTGATGTGTATTGTGTTTTCAAAAATATAAGATAAGGATTCATTAATAATTTTTTAAGGTATCTTAAAAATAAAGTATGGACATCCACCATGCTATTGAAAATAATTTTTAACATGTTAGCCTACATAAGGAATGATAAAATTCAACAAACTAATTGAAAGAGATGTGATCGCATAGAAAGCCTTGGTTGTTGTATATGCACATAATGGGTTTAATGCAAAAGAGTTAAAATAATTCAAAGCTATAGGTGATAGGTTTAAACCCATTCTAAAAAAAACTTACATTTATCATTATATAATGTAATGTCTTAGTTATTATAAATACATAAAATGAATTTATTGAAAAAACCTTGAAGGAATTCAACCAGCTATAGGTGATAGGTATAAACGCAAAGTATAGAACCCCTAATATAAGTCTTATAGTGAAGTGAAGAATATTTTAAAAAAAAATAAATTTAAATCATTTACCTTATCCCATTTCATACCTACTTTATATTGTCCTATAAGGGAGCTTTAAATAAATTAGAGCATATAAGAGTTAGTCAAACAAAGGTTATAAAATCATAAAGTGATAAGCAGAGCTTGAAATTTTATATGGTATATAAATATTAAGATATAACATAAAAATTTAGATGCAAGCCAACTATTTAAGGTTGAAAATATTGTGGAATATTCTAAAATAAAGGATCATATGGTTCTTGGTGTAGACAATGAAACATACCTAGAAACATCATTTGTAAGAAAGAACATAAACTCAATTCAAGGCTATAGTAAAAAGATAACTTTGTTTGATTAAAATTTGATTTGATTTTAAATATTTATAGTCCCATCAGGTTTGGAAATGTAATTAATAAACATATAACTACAAAATTATTATTATCATAATAATTATGTAGGCATTTATAAATAAGTACATAGGTTCATAAGTTGGGATTTTGATCACTTCAATTAGAAGACAATTAATGTCTAGAACAACATGCATAAAACTATAATATATGAAATATTACTATTTCAATAATTTATATATGTCATTGATACATTTATAATAACAAATAACTACATGTCTTTAGTGTTAAAACCAAACTTTTATATATTCTTCTTTGCAGCCCTCTCCAATATTCAGTTTCTTTAAATCCTTGACAATGTATCTGTCCTAAAACTCTCCTTGGTGTCCCCTCCTTACTTGATGTGTAGTTTTTTTCAAGCAATTGATAATTATAAAGCTTTTCTTCGGATGTCTATTCAAACATGCCTCTTTTTCAGTAGTCTTTTCTTGAATAAAATATGTGGTACATAGAGGCTTAATTATATACGAACTCCTTTTTTAATGGAAAAGGTGTAGCTCATGTTGATTTTTACTAGATATAACTAAAAATATTTAGGATAATAACATTTTTGATATGTTGTAGCTGCTCCATGTGGAGAAATTTATGATATTTTTTAGTAGTGTTTCCCTTTCAAATCTAAGATGGTTAATGGTTAGATAATGAAGCAAAAATAATTTTAAAAACAAGGACATAATGGAAGTAGATTGAATACCAATTCAAATTTATAACACCATGAAAATATAAGCATATAATTAAAATGACACACTATTCACCATCAATTAAAATCTCATAAAATTATGAGTGGAGGGTTAGTTCAATAATACGATTCAATGTAAATTCCACATCATATACCATTAATCATAATATCACAAATTTATGTGTAGATGGCTAGTTTAATAATATGATTTGGTCATCTAGTACATGTGTAGTATATGATTTTTTGAACGTCAAAACATAATCCTATACCTTGAATCCTTCAACGTACATGAACACCAAACTATCACAAAAATATGATTTGAATGCATAAGCTTTAACAACTCACACATGCAATAAGCAATAAACTCGATCATAATCACCATTGAATTCATCAATAAATAATGAATATTTTATATATAAAAAGCATGAACACTAAACTATCATAAAAATATGACTCCAATGCATTATCTATAGTAACTCACACATGATACAAATGAAAAACTAGATCATAAAAACTAATTAATTAATCAATAAAGATTTGGTATTTATGACAACCAAATTACATATTTTAAAATTCATAAATAAAGAGTTACTATCTGTTATATAAAATAATGACATCATCATAATTATTGTGATAGTTATCATCTTTATAAATAGTAAAATAAAGATAATTGGTTTAAACCACTTCAACAAGATGATCAGTCTTTTGATCTTTTTTTAAAAAAACACTAAATCCACTATTCACTATCTGAATCGACATTGTTATCTGATGAATAATACTCACCATCATCACTATCAATGACTTTGATGGATGCGAATAAGTAAGTAGGTTTTGTTCAAGAAATTTATTGGCTCGATTATAAGAGTGTAAATTGGGTGTTATGGTAATTTGTGTACCTCTTCCACAATGTTGCAGTCAACTACATTAGATAAAGAATCCTTACCTTGCAATGGTTACTTCAAACACTAATTATTTTGAAATGTTCTCCAAATGGGATCTTTGTATTGATGAACACATTCCACACTTGACCAAAGTGTACATACACGTTAGGATCATTTGATACCTTTTTCATAGCATATTTCTCTAGGAATAACCGTATGTATGTTGGTATGGTGCTAGGAGTATTCAAAACATTTGACAAAATTGCATCACAGTCTAGTCATTGAAAAGACCACTACATGTAGTAGAAACAACCATTCCATTTTATCACCATTAAGAACTCATAACTAACTATAATAAATTGATATGAAGGAAATCCTATATTGTGATGCAAAAAACTATTGTACCATCTCAAACCATTGACCTAGACAAAATCTATAATGCATCCCAACCCCTTCTAATTTATGACACTGCCCATCATATATGATTTGTGGCTCATCAAATATTGTGACAAATTTAGTTCATATAAGACTAAAGTCATCTTCTATATGTTTTTGTATAATTATTCATTGATTTATATAACTCTATAAATTTTTGTTTTTAGTCTCTAGATACACCTGCCACACAATTTAAAAAAAATGATTGTTTCAAGAAAATCCCAGCTATGAGAAGTCCATATATTCAAAATAAATGATGTAAAACCCATGAAATTTTTTATAAAGGTGGAATAAGGTGAATGTAAAAATTTAAAGATGTTTTAAAGACTTTTAAATACCTATAGCCAAGGATATTGTAGTTTATGCAATCTACAAATGTAAATAAGATCTAAAAGTCTATATTTTTAGTTTTCATGGAAAAACAAGTAAAGATAAAGGTATAGGACATATTTCTTTCGATTAGACAACATTAATACAAGTATGTGATGCAAGTACACTTCTAAAGAATTTAGATTTTATGTATTTTGTAAACATAACAATAATGAATTCAAAAAATTATGAAAGCACTTGAAATAAATGGAAAATGCTTCATCATGGGAGAACAACATTTCTCTAATGTATGTAGCAATTTTATATTTGAATATTAAGATAAAACTTATTTTTTTGTGTTTTTCTAGTCCTATTTTGTAACAATGATCTTGAATACTTATGTTACAATCATTTGCATTTTATTAATGATGATAAATATGAGTAGGGCATGGAGGCAAAATAAGATAATTATAACATTTATGATCTTTAAATTATTCAGTATGATCATTTAGATAGATATTATAAGCTACAATAACCAACTTTGTTTGAATAATTTGGAACAAATTATGGATCCTTAGCTACATGATATTAGAGTATTATTATAATAGTGTAATTTTATACATATTAGGCTAAGGATTTTTAATGAGTCATATGATGAACAATAAAGAGGCATGTCATGCTTCCATCTGCATTTTAGAGTGTCTATGTAGGTCCTAGGTGGCATGAAGAGTCTTATTACTATCTGTAAGGTATGTTTAGTGAGTATGAAATTATACCTTATAAAGTTGTAACTAATATAAGAATTGGAGAAGATTTTTAAGCATCCATGTGAAAAATAAGAGAGTAGCTACTAAGAAGAGAGGAAATAATCAATATCTGATATAGTAGGTTTGTAAAGAGGGTCTATAGGCTTGTAATTTGATGATTTCATCAATAAATAAAAACTTTATTTGATGGAATTTTTTTAAATATTATTATAATGTATGTTCATGTGCCTTTGTATGGGACTAATGTTAGTTACATCTTTGATCCCTTGTAAGCATAATGGTATGTAGAAATGAAGAATTCTATGTATAAGAGGGATTGATAGAGAAGATTTGGACGCATTTTTATAATGCATGGGAAGCATTTGAACATTGGTAAGGTAATAAATACTTCAATATCATCTATTTTTATCATTTTTTTCAATTAATCAGTAAAGAAGTGTTAATTTAGTATAAGTATGCCCTTTTCAAGTGTAGAACAAGGCAAAATAATGATACAATCACATACAGTGGGTTTTTTTATTGTGTGAAATTTTGTACAATTTTTTTAAAAAGTTTGGGAAGTTAAGAGAAGGTTTTTAATTCCATTATGGAAGTGTTATTTAGTATAAAAATTATCATAGCTTTATGAATAATCAATGAGATGCTCTTGGGTTCCTGTATGACTATGAAAACATAGGTAAGTAGAAAACTCACAAAAATTACTTTCAATTTGAAAATATACCAAAAAATGATGTGAAATATGATGTATAAATGGTACATGAGGATACTAAACTATTCCAATTATTTATTGGCATTAATGCACCTATATAAACAAGATGTAGAAGACTGTGTTTTTAGAACCAATAGATGCCAACAAGTTCTTAAGAGGTTCAAAGAGCATATCTTCATGTAGGGTATTAAAAATTATTTTATAACCTATATAAGGGTATGGTGATATATTTAAAATGTTTATAATAGATATTTAGTCTTAAATGTCATCCTAAAAATAATACTTGAGGACTATGTCATGACAAAGTCAATGATGTTTGTGAAAGTAAGGGTTTAAAAGTCTAATAAGAGGATATAAATTTCTAGATGAATGTGTTAGGTGTATGAGATGTAATAAAGGAGTGAAATAGGTTATGTGAATGGTTTAAAAGGAGTAATCAGGTTATTAAACCCTATAATTGAATCTATTACCCATTAATGTATAAGCCTAAGAATAAGACTAAGAGGAGTTTGTGAAATCTCAATGAATATAATTGATCTTGTATGACAAACACTAAGAGGATAAGAGTAGATACAATATATGATAAAGATATACATAGTTAAAATATATTTTTTAGACCTATTTGACAATAGGGATTGTAGATATATAGAGTAACATGTTCAACAAAGCCTTAAAAGAACCTTGAAAAGATTACTAGACAGTGTTGGCCAATAGATAGATAATGAGACTGATCAAATGATTTGAGTCAGATTAAAAAAAGCATCAATATGTCAATGAATTTAGTATGGGACTAAATATCATCAAATGTTAGATAATGCATGAAGACATTATTATCACTATATCTTCATTCTTATGTATATCTTCACACCAAATGGAATATGAAACTCTTTTTCTATCACTATAAACTAGTCTAACACAAAACCAATAAGAATGATGAATAATTCCAATATACACAGTCCATATAATAGTTTAGTGTCACCATTTAATTAAAAAATGAATAATAAAGGTGAAAAATAGTGCTTAGTATTACTTTGTACAATTTATGAAAGACATAACACACACAATATGAACCTATTATTTGACAGTGATTGATTATTCAATACCACAAATGAATGCCAAAATTTATGTGGCATAGTGCATAAAATATTATATGTACATAGTAAACACAGATAACAATGAACAAAAAATCATAAAAAGGTGACAATTGTTGATAATGTTAATGGGGCTGACTAGACAAAACACATTTATAGATGCATAATAATTTGCACTAAAAATAAAAATAAAATATCACAATTAAACTAGACATAAATCATGTTATGCTAAACATAAAAAATGGCATGGTTTATATTAAAGCATTGAACCTCGCCTTCAACACTCTCATCCATTTTACAATTAATCTTAATATTTTACATGTTTTAGGATAATTTATTTGTGCGGTTGTTATGATTTTGTATTTTCACTATATATTACGTTGTTATGTTATTGACATTATGATTGTTACAATGATTATTAGCTATTATTTAGATAGATTATTGTAGTAATTTCTATAGCAGTGTTGGCTACATACATAATTTTGTGATTAATTATCTTTATGGACTTATTTCTACTAATGATGATTTTAAATCTACACTGATTATCGATTTACTGATTATCATTTTAAATATGAGATAAGTAGGTGATGGAGGTTGTACTCCTAGAACCAATGAATTCTGAGCTTGTTGACATGTTTAAAAGGTATACTTTTTGTTTGATTGTCCTTTAAACATTTTTATTTGGTCATTGTATTTGTCGACTATGGTCATTGTGTTGGTGGTTACTATTGTACCTTGTCAATTTCATTATGAGTCATTATTTATTTTTATAGTTCATTATGCTTTGTTGAATGTTTGTTAGCCATAATATTTTCATACACAAAGCTCCATTCTCTATTTTTTGTAAGGTTCTGAATCTCTCTTGATCTCCATTAATTCTAATGACCTATTCAATTATATGACTAAACCTATCTAAACCCACCTATACCTAATCCCCTTGAAAACTCTTGCCACCCTTTGTTCTTACCCTAAACCCCTTAAACCTAGCACTATTATCTAAGGTGATGACATAATAATTTAATGACTAAGTATAGTCATTGTTTAACCTAAAATTAGTTTAATATGATTAATGCTATTTTGATACCATATTGACTTAGGTTGATAGTTTATGAGGAAAATATGTTAATCTCAATTAATGAGGTAGGCAGTATTACAATGGAGGTTTCAATGTTAAACAATTTATTTTATGTTTAATCTTCTTTGATTAAAATTAAAACTAATTTATATTAGAGGAGGGTTACTTAATCATCGATCCTTCTAGAATCACCATGAATGGAGAGGTTGGTTAGGATTTCATTGGGATATAGTAGTGTTTCTGTCTCCTAATAGAATTGAAAGCAAAGTGATTGGGGGTATGGGGGAAAAATGGAAATAATGGGGAAAGTGGATGATAGGCATAAGTGTTAAGAAGATGGAAATTTTGGGGAGTAAAAATTGAAATAACTTGACTAGTTTTAATGGAAATCATGATGGTTTATAAAAGACATAACGATGTTTGACAAGTCATAAAATTTATCATCCATTTGGAGTCTCTAGAATCTTATACATTATTTCAAGTCTTTAGGTTTTGTATGGGTTGCTTTTGTGACTATATTGGAATAATGATTAAGATTTATAGGCTGTGCATGTAGTCATAAGTCTTTATACTTTTAGGTGCATTTTTAGACCCCCATATGGTGATATATTAATACATTCATTACATATAAACTTAAAATGAATGAATAAATGATCATTTTATTATTTTATGGACTATGTCTTCATGTAATTGGGTTGAAAACATTGCCTATGAGGATTGCACTTTATAAAAATGTCTCTATGATTTTTCCTTTGTTATATAGATATGTGTTTGAGTTTGTAAAGACTAGTGGGTTCCCATATACTTAAATTAAAATGAGATTTCGGTATTTTGAATGATTGTGTTTATTTATAATGGCTGAATGTTATAAGGTTGACAAGCTCAAATTTTTTTTGGAAATGATGATTATGTTTTATTAAATCAAATATGTATTATTAAAAATATGTTGATGACTGTGCTCTTTAGGAAGGGACATGGGTCGTATTTTTTTTCTTGAGCTCATTGGTCTATGTTTCCACCTGGGTTAAACAATTTTTGTGTTATATGACTAAAAACATTGAATGAGTTCCTTATGTTGTGTTATTTTTACATCTTGCTAACCTTGTTTATTATTCTTTTGGAAACATATGGAAATATCTAGGTTGGGTGATATTATCTTGGGTTGGATTATATTTGTTACCCAATTTTTGTTACGTGATGTTTTATCAAACTCATGTTGTGTTTTGATGCATCAGTATATTGAACATTATGATTATTTATAGTGTTGTATCAACCTATAAAATGTTGACTCAATGTATCATTTAAATTAATCATTGGCATCTATAAACTTTCTTGATATAGGTTGTGATATTTCAAGAATTGGGTAAGCCATGACTTTGTTTTATGGATCCTAGGTTATCTAGTTACAAACCATTATATTGTTGATGTTTCAAGCCTTGTATCTTTTGTTTTAGCATATATCATTTGAAATATGATGGTAAGATTCTTATATGACTATTCCATAGTTGATTGTGTTTAGTTTTAATTATCAACTATGCAGATGTTTTTTTTTATATTGATGAAGATACACACACACACACACAAACACAGACACACACACACACACACACACACACACACACACACACACACACACACACACACACACACACACACACACACACACACACACACACACACACACACACACACACACACACACACACACACACACACACACACACACACACACACACACACACACACACACCTTGTATATTTTTAGTTTAAGTAATTATGTTCCTTGTCATGACTAGGTTATTATTCCCTATAACCTTTCATGTCAACCATGGTAATTGGATTGATTAGGTCTTGAATTTTATTGGGTCTTTTTAATTTTAATAATACTTGGTATTAATGATGTTCACTTTATTATTATGACTAGATTGATTGTGTTAATCTTTAATTTTTAGGATTTCAATGTGATGCTTATGAGTCATAAATGATTATATTATTAATGTGTTTTGATTAATACTCTGACTTAGTTAGTTTAAGTTTTTTGGGTCATGTTTAGACCTGTGACATATGGAGGAATGAGTAAAAATTTCAGTTATGTTAAATTTAAATTTAGTAATTGATTTATATTCTAATTGTGTCATCATTTAAATTGGTTTAATTACTGGTTTAAATGTGTGTATTTTCATTTCGAGACCAACCTTGAATATTTACAAGTATATATTGTGGGTATTGATGGATAAGGATGATTGAGACATTCAATGGTGTTCCAAGTAGGATAATTTAAAAGGATATATAATAGATTATAATTAATCCATTCTATATCATTTGATGGTCTAGGATACCCATCCTCAATCTTAATCTATACTTAGATGATTTAACTATTCCTGCCTCACCTTGGAATGATTTGATTACGTTGCATGTGTCTATTTGTTTGATTTGTCTTTTGTCTAGAAATTATTATGCTTAGAATTCATTATATGTTCCTAGTTACTACAAACACCATTCTATTGATGGTTGAGGTGGTAAGGACCACCAATGGAGGGCTCATAGGGTTGGTGGGGTCAGTTTATCCTAATCAGCTACTTTTTGTTTGTGTCCATGCTTTGATGACTTTCTATGGAAGATGGTAAAAAATGTATTTATTAATTTGATCAATTATTAACATGTATAGATGAAATAGGTAATAGTTGTTGATTTTGGTAAATATTGTGATATTGTTGTCTATTAATGGATGTTATGAATAGATTATAGAAAAGGAATATTGAAGAAATAAATTAATAATTGGATGAAGCTATTATACAAGTACCTTGTGTTATTTAATTATTGAATTGATCCTTTATTCGTTATGATCATAACAAGCTAGAATTGACTAAGAAAACCACTAGTTTATATATAATAATCCTACATTGATTTAATAATCCTAAGTTTGGATTTGGTTGTGTAATGTAACCAATTATTATATGTTTATTCATTACTATATTAATTCTCCATGGATCTAACATTCTTTTATGAGATTGATTTTATCCTAGTTTGATTAGTTTTTGGATATGAACATTTTAAAAAATATTCCTTATTAAGTCTTGATGTCAATATTCACTTGAGATTTACTTAAATGTTTTCATGTTAGATCTAATTCTGGAAATATCTTCTAAATGGAAGGAATAAATTAGATAAGAGCTATGTTAATAATTGTTTTAGGTTTTCCATTTTATGGATATAAACAGAGAGTGGTATACTCTATATTTATTCATTAATATGGTAGCTTGTTTAATTTAAAATGAATAAGTTATATGGGAATTTAGATACAAGTTACATAGTAAATTACATTAGATAAATTAGTGTTGGCTAGATTGTTACTCTTGTTATAAGTACATATTTGTAGTTGGAACACTTAATCATTTCAACATTGCATAACTTGGTAGCTGGATCATGAGAAAAAAAAATTGAATGCACTTATCATGCACTTTAGAAATTTTGGGCTGCATACAAGGTATGTATTCCATTTATAATTATAAGAAATTATTTTCTTAATTTATGTATTTTAAACTATGAAATCTGAAATTAAGAAATAAATGCTTCTACTATTCAATAAAAGAATTAATATTTAAATCTTATGACTATAGAAGGATCATGCACAATGTTTATTTAAATTGTCTACTTGATTTGATACATGAATTTTAAGAAAACCATCACGTAATCTAGGATGATAAATAACATATTATAACAATTAATCTATTTGATAAAAACTTAAGTTATAGATTCATTTTTTCCTTTCTTATTAGTGGTATGCTTTCCCATCATTCCTGATAGTTGAACATGCTTGTTTGGTCGACTTGGATGCCCAACATAAAAACTTTAAGAGTTACTTAAGTGGAACCTTTTTTTTGGGTTCCACTCATCTTGAAACTCAAAGGAACTTTATTAGCAAATAAGACTTAACTCCATGCTTGAATTTTGTTGTTATACACTTGTTATGTTCTAGCTTTCTAGTTGGATTGCAAATAAATTATTAACATAGTAATGCCTTTAAAGTATTCATTTAGGGAATGTTGTATGAGATGAAAAGAGTTATTTCTTGAGTGGATACTTAATTTTAATTCACTGTTACTATTTGCATAAGTTATTATTTTATATATGAGGCACATATTTATTTGTTGGATTAACTTAAAATCTTTTATTATAGCATTGCCTATGCCAATTCAAATAGCTGCATTGACTATATAGTGGAAATGTTAATTTATAACTATATCATAAACTATTATGAATATCCATGTTTGATATAAATGGTGTTTGATTAGTGCAATGATGTTAAAGGCCAAAGGGTGTTACAACCTGACCGGTAGAACTAAAGAATCTTGTATTTAATCTACTTTCTCTTATGCTTTAAACATAACTAGATACATGAATTAATCCAAATATTTAAGTGTTGAATGAATTATATTTCTTATTTTAAGTGCGTATTTAACTTATATAACCTTCATCTTGATCTAAAACTATGATTAACTCGAATGATAACTTAAGAACAACAAATATTGTTAGAGGTAAAATCACTGAGAGCTGGGGGGGGTGAATAAGTGAATCAAGATATTTAAAAAATTTAATCTAAATCCTTAAAATCCTTAGTCAGACACCATAAGTAATCCAGAAGCAAATAACCCATTCATATCAATGAACATGAAAGATAAGCAAGATAACACAAGATCTATGTTAGAAACCCTCTTAGGGGAGAAAACCCACACTGAATCCTATAAACACATGGATTAATTGTCCCATAATATTATTACAAACATGATACTTGAGTGAATTACCCACTTCACAAGGAACACCAACCCCTAAATATGGCATGCACCAAGTTGACTAAGATGTTGATCACCAAAACAACATCTATGAAATGAACAACTCCAGAAATATTATTAATTTTAAATATAATGGAGAAACATTAAAAAATAACATCATTCAATATTCTTCACTCATTAAACCTTCACACACAAACAAGGCATCCAAAACCACCTTTTGGATCAATATACACACCACTTGTTCTCATGCATCAAACCTATAAATTAAGCATTAGAATTATGATCACAAGGTCATAAATTCAATCCACACTATTATTTTCCTCTCAAGACACCCACATGGCTCTCATAACCTTCAAAAATATTTTTCTCATCTACAAACTTTCTCAACATACATAGTAAGTCCAATTAGACCTTGTACTTATACCACTCTCTTTCTTTACCCATCTTGGTCAGCCAAGATGATTTACATACTTATTCTGCCTTTTAAATAGGTATTAATACACATTAAATGGGTGAAACACTCCACTACATAGGTTGAACATAGTCCTTAAGACTTAAATACTCCATTAGTTTGTAATGAGACCCAAAATAATTAGGTCTTCACATCCACATATTACACTTGCAACCTCTTGAACCACCTTCAACTTCCACTAATGATTATAACATATCATAAATACCTAAAATATATCTTTTATCACTCACTCATGGGTCCATGCCATCTGGAACACCAAATCAACTCTTGAACCTACCAATTACGTCTCCTCGCTCTTTAGGCCTTGAAACATAGAAAACATAGTCTCAAAATTCTAAAGATTGAGCTCAAATATTTCACATATCCATATTATTAGATCACATCAGTGAAATATTAAGGAGCTATGCAAACCTCCATATTATTTATACACTTCAACACAAGCTCTAAACACTTAAAACAACTCTCTATAAATGACCACTCATGGTGGTCACAGATAGTCAAAATATAGTTATATTATTTTTACTTTCTATATATTATTAGGTGAATATAATGACATAAAATACTTTATTATAATAATTTAAGACATATATAACATCTTCATAGTCATTATATTCTTCAATTCTACTTAGAACACTTTCAACTTACCTCTGCAAGATGGTCACTCAAACTACTAGTGTATTCAACAAACATAGACAAATTATAAGTAATTTTTTACATTAAATATGGAATGGTAAAACCTATAAAAATAAAAAATATGGTCATCATGGAGTTTATACCACACTCCAATAGATAGTTCATCTTTAAACATCAAAATGATATCAAAAACTCTTTAATTATGATTCTCAGGTCACTTATAGAACATGGTAAAACACACAATCAACTTTGGATCTCAATATATACAAATGTAATAAAAATTAAAATATACTACTTTGGATGTGATTAAGTCCTCTTCAAAAATTTTTTTAATGCATCAATAAATTCATCTAGATCAAAAGATATTTACAACTGACTACAACCTGGTTTTCCCCTTTGATAATTCAAATGCCAACGGTCACTGGTTAATGAAAATATTGTAGACACATGTATTAATCTCATCTCCTAAAAAATATTGAAAAAAAATTCTATATTTATCTCCTCATTATTGTCCTATATTTAAATCTTTAACACTAATCATTGATATTTGACATAGGCTTTTGCAAATAAGATACTTCGTAGCCCTGCGTGCCTTCTAAGCATTCCGTTGACTTACTGACTTAATACACACCATTGATATTTATATGAATATTTAAATGTGATTTTTTTATGTTAAATTTTATTTATGAAACATTCACCATTTATATTATATCCTTGCTTCCAATATCAAGCCACTTGGTAGCCCCATGTGCCTTTTGAACATCCTTTGATAGATGGACATAATAAGCACTATTGGATCACTATCTGACAAGATCATGAAATATATTAGATCCTTATCTAGTTATATTATATTTTCACCATTTATATTAATCACCCAAATAAATTCTCACCATATATCTTTAATAATATAAAATTGGCTAAGTATGGGAACCTTTCCAATCTGCATGGAATGTCAACTTTGCACCTTAATAACTTTTAATACGGTAAAACTCATGACATGAAATTTGAAATACATGATAAAATATCACTTTGGAATACATAAATGTATAAAAATACTCCTAAAAATTTCACATATTTTAAATATGATGTCATCAAACTGCATACTTAGCATTGTCTGCCAAGATGACTACTTGAACCTAGATACACATATGAATTTTCTAATGAATTCAATTCACTTTCATAAGTAGTCTAAGAAATAATAACACCCAATAAGGTATATAAAACATGTCCATAACATAAATATCATCTATCAATTTCCTTACTAATTCAAACACTGAAAAACCATCTAAGAACTCTAAAGTTCATTGAAACACACTTTATTATTATCATTGTAGCACACATGATAACTCATCAACATCCTTAATCACATTGGAGACATAATTGACAAACCTCCAAAAATATATCCATTTTTCATTGATTTTAAACACAAATACAATGCTTATGCTTAGACTCTATCTCTCTCTTCAATTACTTTCTCTTGCTTTGACATAATGATAAAGTGGGCTTAGCTTATGATCTTCAGGACCTTGATAAACTACTTAGAAAGCTTAGAAAGATCCCCCTAACATCATGCTCCATATCATGAAATCTAGTCCTTGACATACACCAATCTAAACTTGGGATTCTTTGATCCTTGGAACTATCTACCTATAGAACACACAAACTCCCTTTGTTCATGCATGAAGATTAAATACCTTACCAAAACATATGACTTGGTTGATCAAGTCATCATATCAATCTTCTTGAATTCACAACTATATCAGACTTCTTCATATCTCTATAATGACTAAAACATCTCACATATTCTCCCCCTCACATCATGCACATCTCTCCAATCCTTTCAAACTATCTAAGTTATCCCCCCTAACTTCACACTCCACTTGGATCATGATATATTCGAAAAGGCTTCTCAAAAAACTAGATCTACCAACAACTATTCAACATTATCCACACTCAGTCAATATCCTTATGAAACCATTGATATATCTCATGTCTTCATTACATAAACTTAAACAACTAAAGCAGACATGAATAACTCTCATATGGATCTCAAATTAATTACCCTTTATCATTTACAAGCCATCAAGGTTTTGAACCTTTTCAGAGTACTCTTAAAGAAATATCTCATCTTCAAAACACTGTAAACTCCATGATAGACACAACTTGTCATATATATAAATCTAAGACTTTTTTCATGATATCAAAATATATGACAACATATTCTCCTCATCCTCCATATCAACCATGTCTTCAGTCTTTCAACATTTGATCAACCAATTTAAGCAAAAAAAATTGGCAAGTTATTATCTTTAGAACCAAAAACCCTGAACACACCTTGAGGAAAATATAGTATGATATACATACCTTTCTATGTAAATAAAACATGTTTGACAACTGAGCATCCTTGATTACATAACTAGAGACCTCCATTATCTACTTGTAGACCTTGCTTACATAACTTCATTCTTCACCATATTGACCAAATATACCATCCATCAAATATTGACTAAAAATTTGACTTTAGGATCACTGTCCCTAAATATATATTCTAAAGCATTGCATCACAACACTTTGGAGTAGTTACATAAAACTCATTACTACCCCTTAACCAATCATATCTTATCATGACCTTTCTTATCTTGGAATATTAGCCAAAAATTAACTAGCATCTATTATGCTTCCTTTTATAGAAAAATGTCTCCTTGAATCCTATAAAAAGACACCCCTAATCCACATTATCCTAAAATAAAGTGAAATTGGGAGTTTCCCACAAATCCTCATATTCTCTCTCCTTTTTGGATAACTTAGACTGATGATTCTTCTTCTTCTTTTGCTTAACTAAATAAAATTGCTTATCTTATTTATCACTTTCCTTTTCTTATAGGATGGTGATGATAATACATGGAGAAAATAAAGATTCTTGGATTACCTTTTTACTTGAAGTATCAGTCTCACATTTAAAAGCATCAATACTATACATTGTCGACCTATATTATTTATAAGAAACTTGATTAACAACATTAGGGTGTTCATTTGTATCATTAAAAAAATAAGAATGTAATGAGATCTGATTCTCTTCAACCTTTTTAGAATTCTCTACCATGAAAAACAATCCACTTGGACCTACAAACTTATCATGACACATACTTTCCAGTTTTGCTTTCCATATTTTAACTTTCCTTCTACCTTGCACTTTAGGAGCCTGAAATGGCTTATTATAGCTTGATGTCCTTTGTTTTTAGAACTTATAAATGTGCACTGCATCATGAAAACTATAATACTCTGTTTGAAGCATAGTACTTGATTGATGATTCCATTCATAGTTCCAAGAAAATTCATTTCTAGAAGGTCTTTTACACTCTCTATCCTTATGAATAAATTAACTACAAGTGTATTAGTAACCATTAAAGTTTTCATACCTCATTTCATTTGGTTCTCTAATTTGATTTATCTTCATTTTGTTATCAACTTCATTTATTGACTGATTGTTGATCTTCAAAGTCTGATTTTTATTGTTCTCAAAAGTATTCAAGTCATCATGAGTAGTATTCTTTTGTTATTATATGTATCCAATACCAGTCCTATCACTTGCATATATTTAAATACATAAAATGTTTTCTAGATCAATTGATCCCTTTTCAAAATTCACAAATGGCTTTACTTGACATGAATTATTTTTCAACTCATCCATTAAAGAGCCAATCTTAGTTACATAACTTCAACATTCAACTTATTTGGCCTTCAATTTTTCATTCACAGTCTCTAACATATCATTTAGAAGGTTGACTAAATTTTTATACTCTTTGAAGTATTCATCTATTCTTGCCTCAAACACATGAGTTTCACCTCATAGTCATTTATTTGAGAGTTCAACTTCTTCATTTTATTCTTCTCAATCTTTAGATCTTGAAGGGAATTCACCAACTTAGTCTCCTAGTTTACCTTATCTTATTCATCATTTTTATCACCTAAACCACCTCGAAACCATGTAGATTATTCTTGATATAAGCATCTACCTTCTTTAGCCACGAACATAGCTTCATCTTCAATATGACCATCATCTTCATGATTATTCTATAAATCAATTCCATCATTCTCATCAGATGATCTTCAATATCCCTTGGCATAGAGACTTTTCTTGTCCTTGTAAAACTTATTTTGGCCATTATACCTTTTGAAACTATTTTTGCTCTTATCAGACTAGAATTTCTTCTTTTCATTATCCTAATATTATTCATGTTATTCATTATCATTTTTACCTTATGCTTATCAAGAAACATTTTGGTAGAGTGACCTATCTCTCCATAATTGAAACATTTGAATGGAATTTTACCTTAGAACTTGGATAAACCTATTTTTAGTTTTCTTATTGACAGAGCTATTAGTTCATCAACACTAATATCATAAAAATCATCATCCTTGAACCTATGACCTTGGAAATTATTCTTTAGCTTCTTTTATACATTGAAATATTCTTTTGACTCTGGTGGTTTATCCTCATTAACTCTCATCTCATAGGCAAAAAGAATGACATGAAATTCATCCATCTTCATTTTGATGGGATCATGACTTTCTTCTATAACATAAAATTTTGAATCAAATTTGAAAGTGAGATACCTTAATACTTTTTTCACTATATATCCTTCTTCAATAACCTCTCCTATGCCTTTGATCATGTTCACTACCTCATCAAATCTTAGAAGATATGAATCCACAATATCCTCTTCATTCATGTTGAGACTTTCAAATTACCTTCATTAGGTTTGTACTTTGGCCAAATTAAATTTTGAAACTGCTTCATATATGAGATAAAATTTGTCCCAAATTTCTTATCATAATTGTAATGAATTACCTTGGTGAACTTAGCCTCTAAAAGACCATAAATAATAGCATTCATATATTTGGAATTATTTTCACATAGCTTCTTGTCTACATCACTAGTTGGAGGAGTAGGTGGCATGGAATAAGCATCCAAAATAGATTTCCAAGTGTCAAACTCCAAGGATATGATGTAAGTATTCATTCTTGCACTTTAAAAGACATAACTGGATACA
Source organism: Torreya grandis (assembly GCA_037957365.1). Classification (NCBI taxonomy): domain Eukaryota; kingdom Viridiplantae; phylum Streptophyta; class Pinopsida; order Cupressales; family Taxaceae; genus Torreya; species Torreya grandis. The sequence goes on along the minus strand of JARHVA010007944.1, from coordinate 510,543 downwards.
TTTAACAATGGAACTTGCAAGGACCCTAAACCCTAAACCTTGAGAACTTGTCATTGTACCTAAGATTACCTTCAAGTGGTTAAACTTATACAGAAGGTCTAGCTTTGATACCCAATTTGAGAGGCACAATCATTGAGAGAGGGGGGGGGGGGGGTGAATCAATGAATCAAGATAGTTCAAAAATTTAATCTAAACCCTTAAAACCCGTATTCATACATCACAATAAATTAATAAGCAAATAACCCACTCATAGTAATGAACATGAAATATAAGAAAGAGAAATTAATATCTATGCAAAAAACCCTCTTGGTGGAGAAAATCCACTCTCAATCCTACAAACACATGGAGTACTTGTCCTATAATATGATTTCAAACATGAGACTTTAGTGAAGCATTAAATTCATAAGAAAAACTAACCCCCAAAGATGACAAACACCAACTTACCTAAGATGTTGATCACAGAAACAACATCTATGAAATGAAAAACTCTAAAAATCTTATTGATTTAATATCTAATGGAGAAACATTGAAAAATAACATCGTTCAATATTTTTCACTCATTCAACCTTCACACACAATCAAGGCATCCGAAACCACCTTTTGTATCAATCTACACACCTTCACTTCTTGTCATGTATCAAACCTATAAAATTAACATTAGAATTATGATAATAAGGTCATACATACAACATACACTCTAATATGGATCTCAATAAATCCACATAGCTCTCACAACCTTCATAAATCTTTTTCTCATAACCACACTTTCTAAAGATACATAATTAGTCCAATTAGACATTATACCTATACCACTCTCTTCCTTTAACCCATGTTGCTCGACCAAGATGATTTAAATAATTTTTATAACTTTGAAATACATCTTCAAGAAAATTAAATGGGTGAAACACTCCACTCCATAGGTCAGTCATAGTCCTTAAGACTAAAATCCTCCATTAGATATTAACGAGATCCAAAACAATTAGGCCTTAACATCCACATGTTACTATTTTAACCTCTTGGGCCACCTTAAAATTCCACCAATGCTTAGAACATATCAAACCTATCTAAAATATACTCTTACTCACTCCTTCATGGGTCCATGCCACTTGTAACATCAACTCAACACATGAAACTACCAATTAGGTCTCCTCACTCGTTAGGCCTTCAAACATAGAAAACATAGTCTCAAACTTATGAAGCTAAAAATCAAATGTTCAAAAATACATATGATTTGATCACATATGTGAAAAATTTAGGACCTATGAAACACCTCCATGTGATTGAGATACTTCAACACAGGCTCTAAGCAATCAAAACAACTCTCTCAAAATGACCACTCAAAATGGTCATACACAATCAAAATATAATTATACTATTTTGAATCTCCATATCTGATTAGGGGAATATAATTACATATAATAATTTATTATAATAATTATAACTTATATAACATATACGTACTCATATTATTCCTATATTCTACTCATAACACCTTCAACATACCTCTCCAAGATGGTCACTCAAACTAACAGTGCATTGAACAAACAAAATTAAATTCTAAGAAATTACTTAAATTGAGGATGGATTATTAAAACCTAAAAAACACACATATATGGTCTTGATGGAGTATATAAGACTCTTCAATAGATAGTTCATCTTGAAACATCAGAATACTATCAAGAACTCTTCAATTATCTGTCTCGTGTCACTTATAGAACATGGTCAAACACACACTCAAATTTAGAGCTCAATATTTTCAAATATAGAAAAATTAAAATCTAATAAATAATTTTTTTGATGTGCCTTGAAGTAATATTAAAATTTTATTTTTACTCAGTCAATATATTTGTCCTAGATCAAAAGATATTGGCAAAATACTGTAGACTGGTTTTTCCCTTTGCTAATTCAAATGCCAATAGTCACTAATTACTACAAATATTGCATACATGTGTCTTCATATCATGTAATTACATATATTTAAAAAATATGATCCATTTATCTCCTCATGAGCCTCTTGACGTTAAATCTTTAACATTGATCATTGATCCTTGACACAAGCTTCCTTAGTAAAGACACTTCGCACCCCAATGTTCCTTATGAGCATTTTGTTGACTTATTGACTTAATATGCACCATTGATATTTATTTACATGGTTTAATAAAATACATATATGTTATATCTACTTTATCAAACATGCACCATTCATCTTAGATCCTCTCTTTCAAGATCAAGCCACTTGGCATTTCCATGTGCTTTTTGAGCATCCTTTGATAAATTTACTTACTATGCACTATTAGATAACAAGTTGACAAGTTCACGCACTATATTAGATCCTTATTTGGCCATATTATATACTATCAATTGATATTCATCACCTAATAAAATTTTCACCATAAATCTTTGATAATGCAAATTTGGCTAAGTATGGGAACCTCTGTAATTTGCCTAGAAGGCCAACTTTGCATCTTAATAATTTTTTATATGATCAACATCATGACCTTAAATTTGAACCACATGATCACCTCTCATAGGTAAATCTATGCATTATCAAAATAATCCTTAAACCTTCACACTTATGAAATATGATTTCATCAAACTACTTACTCAGTATTGTCTGTAAAGATGACTACTTGAACTTAGACACTCATATGATTACTTTGATGAATTCCTTTCACTTACTTAAGCACTATAATAACTCATAAAAACCCATAGGTTCTTTATAACACATATATACCATCAATAACATCCACAAATTATCTCACTAAGTCAAACACTTAAAAACCCTGCAAGAATATTGAAGCACACTTTGTCATTATCATTTTATCACAAATAACAACTCATCAACATCCTTGATCACCTTAGAGACATCATTTACAAAATTCCAACAAAAATATTCTTCTATATTAAACCAATCCTTTAACTTAACCATCCACTAATGGGACTAAAACCTATTGAGGAGAGTGAAGTATTTACCTAAGGTTAAGGACGTAGAAACAATGCTTTAAGGAAGTATGAGTTCCACTTATAGAACTCATGACTTATCAGTGTATGTGAAAACTGATATATATCAAAATTCATAATACTTTTAAACAACAACAAGCTTCACTATGGTACTTTTTATATGTGTTTACCTTTAGTGAATCACCTTAATTCCCTTCCTTCAGTTTTAATCACATATATGTATATTGTGTTGAATGTTTTGCTACATTAACAAGAATTTTAAGAGGGCCTAACACGTGACATATGCATACTCTGATATATAATTCCAAAAAAAAATTAGGGTTTTTTCATCTAGTATCAGAGCAATTTTCTATTCTAGGAAACTCTAGGAATGAGTAATTTCCTTTAAATAATTACAATCTTCTAAGTTATCACTTGTGATTTTTAAAGATGGTTAGAATGCAATAAAGTGGAGGCAAAATTTATAGGAATCCTTTGAATGTCAATCCAGTTAAGGGTATAGGTTTAGGATGTGGAAGGGGTCATTGAGGCTACATCTCCATTTTCAGCCTAGATGAAGTTCCTATGAATAATGTTGATAGCAATACTGAAGTACCCCATGATAAAGTAGTTGGTGGGATTGTAACTGATAAGCATGAATAAATCCTCAGTGGCATCTTGACCACCCTTAAGACTTTACAAGGAAATATTGATAATCAATAATAAATATTGAACAATCTTGGGGGGGTATCCCAAGAGGATGTACCTAGACTAGAAATGGTATAAGTGGAAAGACCAATTATTTAATAGATACATTTAACCACCATTAACCCAATTATAAAAGAGTTAAACAAGATTCCACCACCTACCTTTTAGAATGAAGAATAAATTGATGTAGTCAATGCTTTGTTGGTACATTTTCAAAAGTACTTCAATTTGCATAACATGCCTTCTAATGTAAAATGTAGAGTAACAACCTATTAGTTTATAGGACCTACAATATTATGGTCAAGCCAACATTATTCTATTGAAGGGTATTAGCCTTAAAACATGTCTTAGTATATTTTTGAGGCTCAATTTCATAAGAGGTACCTGAATGTAAATTATAAGGAGTAGAAAATCATTGATTTTTAGCTCTTAAAATAAGAGAAATGTTTGTTACTAAATATGAGAATAAATTTTTAAACTTACTGCATCATGTGAACTATATGCATGATGAAGAATCTAAGGTTACTAAATCCAAGCTCAGGATTAAGGAGATTCTGATGCATGATGTTAACATGACAAATCCAAAAACTTTGGCTACATCCATAGAGTCAACATACAAGGATAAGGAGAAATAAAAGTCTCACCAAAATGCCAGATAGGAATTCAATTCAAATAGGTAGAAATATAAAACCAATAACCTTTCTTGCATGAACAAGAACTCTAGGAAATATGATCCTAACCACAAATATTTAGGAGATAATAGGAATTTCAGCAAGTTTTCAAATCAAAATAGAAATTTCAAGCCTCATAGACCTTCCAAATCTGGTTCTTATAAAAATCAAAAACATGAAAACAACCCATATGGACCTATCATAGGTGTCAATTATGTGCTAGGAATGTGGTAACAATTACTATAAAAATGATTGTCCTAAACTGAAATTAGGGCATATAGCAAACCATATAGTATATATTGTTGTTGATAACCACAATGATGACTTGCAAGCCACTCTAATTGAGACCCAAGTTAAAATTAGTAATTTTCCTTTGACTATCTTGATTGATTCTAGTGTAATATATTATTTTATTTCTCCTTTTGTTATTAAACCATGTAATAATACACTCATTTTGATAAGATAAGGTTAGGAAGTTGAAATTGATACTAGCAAGAATGTGCCATTTCTTGAGTGCTTAGAACAATCAGAATTGGACCTTGGTATTTTTAAGACCAACGTGAATTTTTTTCTCATCCATTGAGGGTCTTATGATCTCATTCTTGGGATGGATTGGCTACGTGAACATCAAGCCACACTTGATTATGTGGGTAAAAGAGCGTGATGCACCAATTACCTTGGCCATATTAGAGAATTTCAAGGCATGCAAGGGTCTATAAGAAGTAAAACATATTCAACTTTATAACTAAAAGAGTTGTTAGGAAGGGTTGCAAGCTCTATGTAGTCTAACTATGGGAAATATCTAATGAAAAAGGGTTAAACCATGCAGATTTTCCTATACAAATGGATTTTATGGATGTCTTTACCAACAAAATTATCAAATTACAACCCTAGCAATAATTTAATTTATTTCTATATTGACATCATACCTAGATTCACCCCTACACATAAGGCACCTTACTGCATGAATGTAATTGATTTAAAAGAATTAAAATTTTAGCTGCAAAAACATTAAGATAGAAGAAACATATAGAAAAGGGTGTCTCTTTGGGGTGCTTCAGTAGTCTTTGTGAAGAAGAATGATGGTACTCTAAGGCTTTGCATTGATTAACACATGTTGACTAAGGTAAAAATTAAAAACCATTATCTTTTGCTTAGAATCAATGATTTATTTGACCAAATGAAAGGTGATACAATATTTTATAAGATTGACTTGAGTTTTGGTTAACATAAGTGGTGCATCAAGGAAGAAGACATTCATAAAATTTACTTTAAAACATGATATGGACACTATGATTTTACATTTTTTCATTTTGGCTTAACCAATGCATATGCAACTTTAATAAACCTTATGAACATCATATTTAGAGATTTCTTGGATAAGTTTGTGTTAATTTTTCTTGATGATATTATGATTTATTCCAAAGATGAGGCTGAACATGATTAACACCTCCATCTGGGCTTATAGAGACTAAGAAAACATAAACTTTATGGAAAATTATCTAGATGTACATTCTATGAATCTAAAATTTATTATTTAGGACACATTATTTCTAAAGAGGGCATTGTTATTGACCCTACCAAGATTAAAGCTATCCAAAATTAGCCTACTCCTTCTAATGTACATCAAGTATGAAACTTCATGGGTTTAGTTGGTTATTTACTAGTGCTTTATTGAAAAAAATTCTAGTATGGCTTATCCCATCACTTCCTTACAACGCAAAGGAAAGAAGTTCTTATGTGCTCTTCAATGTGAGGAATATTTTGTTAAGTTGAAAGGGATGCTTATTACAGCTCATATTTTTATTATACTAGACCCAAATGGTAACTTTAAAGTTTGGGATAATGCTTCCAAAGAAGGCTATGGAGGTATCTTAAATCAAGATGGCAAGGTTATGGCTTATGAATCATGAAATTTGAAATAACATAAAAAAGAACTATCCCATGCATTACATGGAGCTTACTATAATTATTCATGCACTTAATAAATGGATACACTACCTACTAAGAAAGCCTTTTTAAGTAAAATCTAATCATCAAAGTCTTAAGTATTTGTTCTCTCAAGAAGATTAAAATGCATGCTAGCATAAGTGGTTGGACATATTGAGAAATTTTGATATGAATATATCATATGTCAAAGGCAAAGATAACCATGTGGTTGATGCATTTAAAAAATGCATGTACCATACTACCTTGTCAGTGTTATAAGTAAATTTTAGAGGTATTATTTTGGAATAGTATTTTGTTGATGTATTTTACCATAATGTAAGAATAGGTTTGGCTAAAGATCTTGTAAGAAAATGTTTTTTTGAAATTTTTTATTGCAATAAATATCTTGATTAGGCATAAAGGCATAATGTATGTCCCTAGGATGGGTGACCTAATAAATTTCATACTTAATTAAGTGACTACATGACCTTATAATGCTCATCCAGGGGTTAAAAAAATGATGCATGAGATGAAAAAGTTGATTTTCTTTCTTGAAATTAAACATGATGTCGCTAAATTTATAGTAAAATGCTTCGAATGCCAGTAGGTAAAGGTTGAACATTACCATCTAGGGGGATACTGTACCCTCATGATATTCCAAAAGATAAGTGGGTTGTAGTCTCACATGATTTTATTATGGGGGTTATAAAATCATGCAGTAAACATGATACAGTCCTGGTAATTATTGATAAACCAACTAAAATTAGCTGCATTATTACTAGGAATTAAATATATGATGCATTCATATTTGCAAAAGGATTTATAAAGGAACTAGTAAGACTCCATGGCATACCTAAAATAATCATATTAGATTGGGATAGATTATTTATTTTAATGTTTTGGCATACTTCAATTATTGGCTTTGGAATAAAGTTGAATTTTATCTCTTCATTTCATTAAAAAAAGATGGGAAAATAGAATAACTTAACCAAGAGGTTGCTAATATGTTGCACATATATGTAATGGATCAACAAACAAAATGGAAAGATTGTCTTCATCTAGTTGAATTTGCATATAATAATTCTTATCATTCAGTTACTAAGGTGGCTCTATTTGAAGACTTATATGTATGCAAGTGTAGAATACTTATTGGTTGAGACAACATAGAAAATAGGGCTGCTAATGGACCTAACTTGCTAATAGAATATGATAGGTAGATGGAAATAATAACGTAGAATTTAAAAATAGATTCTAATAGGCAAAAGAGATATGCAGAAATTAAGAGAACTTTGTGAGAATTCAGTGTGGAGGATAACTTTTTTTAGCACGTTAGAACATAGAAAATTTTTATTAAATTTGGCAAGGCTTCCAAGTTAGCACCATATTTTGTTGGGCCTTTCAACATAGTAGAAAATATTAGCCATGTTTCTTACTGGCTAGTACTTCCTCCTTCTCTTTCAATGATTCATGATGTTTTTCATGTTACATTATTGAGAAACGACATACCTTAAACATCTCATATTTTGGATTGGATGCATTTACATGTCACATAAGAAGAAAAGATCCAATTAGAACTAATGAGAATCCTAGACAATCAAATAAATAAGTTGTGTAATAAGGATATACAATAGATTTTAGTTCAATGGGACCCTATCAGTGAAAGGAGTGCTACTTGGGAAGACACTCATATTTTAAGACAAGATTATGCATGGATTTTTTATTAAGTCATTGGGACAACTCCATCCAAGAGGGGGATGATGTTACAATTCTATATTTTCACTATATATATTTTTTTGTTATGTTACTGACATTATGATTTTTAGATTGGTTATTAGTTGTTTAGTTATATTATTATGGTACTTGTTATAGTAGTGTTGGTTGTGTACTTAATTCTATTATTAATTATGTTTATGGACTTATTTATACTAATTCTGATTTTATAAATCTACATTGATTATTGATTTATGACATAATGTGATTGAAATCATTTTTTATGGTTGCAAGTTTTGTCTTTGAGCTAGGCAGGTGATGGAGGCTATTTTCTTATAACCAATGAATTCTAAGCACGTCAACATGTCTAACAGGTATACTTGTTGTTTGGTTATCCTTTAAACACTTTGATTTGGTTGTTATATTTATTGATAGTGGTCCTGTTAGGAATTTTTATTTTACATTGTGTTAGTTTCAATACTTATTAAGACGTAAATAGTAACTATTAAGGTAAATAGTAATAGGTTGATATTTACCAAGAGGTAAATATTTGTTATAGGGTGATTATAACTGTATGGTTAATATGGTAAGTTAGAATATTATATTTTTGTGATATATTATTAATTTTTATAATAATATATCATAGATAGGTGGGTATGTGCATGGAGTTGGAGACAAATTCCATGTACATAACCCACTATGCATACACATTATAACATAGCATGTATGCATTATTGTTATAACACATATGCAATATGACTTGGGATTCTTGAGTCATAATATGTACGCATTATAACAATAACATGTATGCAGTATGTTATAACATGTACGTGTTATATAAACTTATAGAAATGAGTACATGTTGTAAGAATGCATACATATTCCTATAATTTAATATAATACATATGTGCTCTTTAAACTATAAAAAAATCATCGACCTCTATCATTATTTCCTTATTTGAAATCATGTTTTGGTGTATCCCATTCATGTTTTGGCCTGTAAGTCTTCCTTTTCTCCTCCATTCATGAGATTGACGATGCTTCTATGAAGAAAAGGTAGTTTTTTTTGTAGATTAAATCTTTTTTTTGAATTTTTTTTGAATTTTTTTGTGAATATGAATTGCATCTAGTTTTTTTTTTAAATTTTTCTCCAATAGGTCAGCATGCTTCATCTAATCCTCCACCTAAACCTCTCCTTAATCCTCCTCCCAGCCTTCCTAACCCTCCTAACCCTCCCCTTAACCCTACTATATTTCCCCTAGATGCCCTAGGAAGTTAGGAGGATATAATTGCTAACATAGTGTAGAAAAAAATTGAAATTGAGCATATAATTAAGATCATGAGGGAGTCCACTTCTATGAACACCCAATACACCTATTTGGCTAATAATCTAGAGTTATTACTAGATCAAGATGACCTGATCATGAGTCAAATTGATAGATGGAGACCATATAGGGATATTTTTAGTGTTTATTATGATAATAAATTATCATCATCTAAAGTAAAGAACAAAAATATTTATTAACTCAACCTCCAATGCCCTATTTCCCATAATGACCAAACATTTCCCAATCCATCGATGCCAACACGATTTGATTAAAGCTAATTTTTTAGAGTGACGGTGGATGGTGTTTGACTATCCCCTTATAATAACCATGAGGTCCCTTTGTAGTTTTTCAGGAAACTATATTGTGAGTGTGTCCTCAATCAAATTCAAAACTACTTTGACTATGGTAAGTTTCAAGGCCAAGGGAAAGGGTTTGCACAAGATTTACCAAGTGCACATCATGTACCTAATCAGGTTGAAAGAATCCTTACCCAAAGAGGTTGTGGAGATAGACACTCTGCATGCACTTAGTGAACTTATTGATACACTTGTTCATCATGCAAGTATAATCTAAGAGATAGATGCTTTAGGTGATCTATCTAGTGGTTGTACCTAAGCCCACCCATGTAGATGTTGTGGTGCTATATGAAATACACTTTTATATGATGATGGTGGTGCTTCAGGGGGCTAAGAGGATATGGACTTGACTGATGAGTTGTTGGCACACACATTTTTTTAATATACATTGAGAATCAATACACACATGAAAGTATATTTTATATAAATTTAATGTTAAATATTAAAGTTGTATTTTCAAATTAAAAATTAATTTACACATTTAAATTGAATAATATATATGTATTCTTTTTTGTATTTCAGGAGGAGACGTTTCCCTTGACATCACAACTAAGTAGTGGGCCAACCTAAGCTACTACATCTATCCATGTCAGTACAACACCATATACATTTACAAAGGTAAAATTTCAAGTGAATCTTACATTCTCTAATGTACATTCATACACATTAATTGCATCCTTGGTAGCTTTTGTGTAATAAAATATGTAATACCTAATATAATTTTGTTGGAATTTTTATTGTTTGATGTATTAATATGGATTGGCATAACTTGTTAAAAACTCCTCCTCCATCTCAACTATATTTTTAATAATTAAAATAGTGAGTTGAACATTTGCTTGATATCAAATTATATGTAGTTCCCATAATGGGTCAATCCCAATTAGTAGGATTGGATGTATCTATATAGAATTCATTTGATAAAAGTTGTTTGGTAAAATATATTTTTATCAATTTCTTAATCAATCATAACATGTATTCATCACTATGCACACCACTCATTTATTTCAAATACTGGCCTCATTTCTAGGCACATGATTCATTGTTATCCTAATCACATATAGCAGTTCAATATCTATGATTGATATCCAAAATGGTCATAGTTAGGAATTCAATTCCCATCTTGATTTCATCTGAGCATAATAATTTCATCTCTATCTATGGATTTATAAATTTAGAAGGCATAACCTCTTGATCCCATTGTGCCTATTTAAATCCATTGGTTTGTTAGGAGAGCATCAACTATAAACTATAGCCTATACATATATGGCATAAACCTTGTAACCATATACAAATAAGGGACCTCAACCCATATAGATAGATAGATTTGATTACTTTTTTACAACCACATACTTACGAGGACCAAAGACCAACTATATCTTTTTGGGGGAAAGGTTCTATCTATATCCATGTACTTTCATCACTCTAGTGACACGCTGAATCTATAAGACTATAACACCTTTCATCAGAAAAGTCCACCTATTATGAATATTTAGTGTCGACAAGAGAATAACACCCTTTTTTGACCTCAACCTACTTGTATTATATCCATCTATACCTTTCCTTGAAAAAATTGAGGGCAATATAAGGATATATATTCAACCTAATATCACATATAGGGAAACCAAAATCATACAACTGTGAAGAAGACTATCCACTCACTCTTATCTCTATAATATTGAGTTTTATTTTCTATATGTTTCTTTAGATTTTGATGAGACCTATTTTATAAGGTTATAGATAGTCTTAAAAGTCTCAAGTATATATGTCCCCCATAAAAGTAACCTATCACTCTAGGTGTCTTAACCTGATTAAAACTCAATTTACAAACTTCTCAACAAACACCTACACAAATTACTTGTCCTATCACAATGACTACTTCTAAGGGTTTTTTATCACACCAATACTCATAAGACTATCCTCAACTATACCAAGTCATTACCTTAAGAAAATTATGCCTAATGACCAAGTAATCAGGATAAAATATGAAATACACCGTAATAAATCTATACAAGAATCCAAACCAATATATATAGGTACATATTGATGATGTTTTAACACCTAACTTGCATTCAATGACTCAATTTCAAAAAATTCACTAAAAAATCCTCCCTCATTGTCTTGTCATTCTCCCTCATGAAAATGACATTTCTTGCATTCAATGTGGTGTTACAAGTCACATGTTGTACATATCCACTTCTCACATTCATGCTTCTTGTGACCTCATTAGATTTTCTCATATATTATGCAAGATTAAATTTTTTAACAACTTATTTAATCAATGAATTCCCTAAGTTATTAATTATTAGGTTGTTTATTTAGTTGATGACTAAGGTGGACACTCCTCCATCATTGTCAATCGAGACAGACTCAAGAATTTTTATTGTAATGTCATCATCATAGGAACTCATTGAAGTATGTATATTCACTTTTAATTTTTAATTATAATTTAGTAATTTTGTTTTAATTATTTTACTATATACTTTGGAAAATATAACTTATATGCAAAAATTTATTATGTATGCAGGGATATCATATGACATTTGATAGTCTGATTCAGATGACTACTATGATAGCTCCTCATGTTTCTTCATCATTTGACACATCTGTTCATGTAGCTAAACCTGACACTGACCTGGCATGAGCTTCTTAACTTGGATTCATGTATACTTGTCAATTTTATAATAAATTTTGTATTTGAATAGGTTCAACTACAAGTGAGCTATGAACATAGTACCCACATTCGAACCTTTCATCAATCCAAGGCATTTAAGATATCTCCATCTACAAGCAGGGTATCCCAAGGAGAGTCTTCTTCAAAGAAGGAAAAGAGAGGGAGACTATTTGATGTAATTTTTTATATGCCTATATGGAAATATATACATTTTTGCAATTGTACATGTGTATATGATGTATTCACCTGACATTAGATACTATGTTGTTAGACATGATGTAATTTTTTATATGCCTATATGGTAATGTATGTATTATTGACATTTTATGCCTATATATGGAATTCATAAATGGAATTATTATTTTTAAAATGAATATTTAAGAAAACCAATGAATTAAATCTTGATTGAATTACTTGTGTTTAGATTATTATAAATGATTGAAGTATTCTTAAGGATTAAAAATGTTATGAGATTGAGAATAACTTGTTAGGATAATATTGCAAATTAGACCCTTATAAGAAATTTAGAATATTAGTGATTGTATTTAAATTTTGTTTGTATGCTGATGTAGAGGTATGGAGGAGAAGTCTACAAAAACATCATTAATGGGTTCTAAACCCAACTGATGACATTCACTTGCTATGGTTTGATTTGAATCTTCTTTCACAAGGTAGCTTCTCTTTTGACTCTTTGGACTTAATTTAGCTTATTACACATAGTAATTATTCCTTGTACTCTTAATATCACCTCCTTGATGGAATTGGCCTTTGTAAATATCCTTTACCTCATTCCGTTCATGTCTCATTCACAAATTTCATATCAATCTCTTTCTAGTTTCTTCCTAGTCACCTTCTTCGGGTCTCAAGGACCAAATCTTGGTCTATGTTTCAACATCTCAACCTATTTTCACATATGGTATTATATGATCATAACATACTTGGAATAACCCCCTTCAAGTACTCAATAGCATACTCTCATTCCACACCTTATGGACACAATGCTCTCTCAAGCCTTGTAGGCACTTTTTACTATATTTTACCTTGTACAGAAACATTATGATTTCTAAAGAGATTATAAAGGAATATATAGGTACACTCTATTATTTTTCATGTCTATATCAAAATTTAAAGCCCAACTCCACCTCTAACTATCACTTCCTTCATTAGCCTACCCTCATTTAGGCCTAAATATCCCTATTCCAAACCCTCAGTCATAGAATCCATAAAAATCCATAAAATATCAAGTTAAAACCTTTTTATTCACCTTTTATATGTATAAGGGAGAAATATTACAAAGTTTTATTAAATTCCCATTGTTAAATCTCTCAAAATGCTTGAAGCTTGCTAATCTAGGGTTTTCCATGCCCTATACATACTCTCCAAAGGACCAATTTGACCTTCCACTAATATTATTTTTTTGAAAACATAATCATGCAATTTGAAACAACTCATAACATCTTTTAAATTATCAAAAAGCCAACTTTGGCCTTTAGCCTTTGAGATTGCCTATGGAGATTTGAGCCTGCTTATGGGGATTGCAAGAATTTTGGAATGTGAACACCATTTAAAGGTGTATAATAGGTTTAAAACCATATTAAAACACTTATAAAATATTTATGTAATATTTTAACACTCAAACACACCTTAAAATTCCAAAAATAATGCTTATATGAATAGCGACCATTACAAGACATGGAGTGGACTGTGACAAAGCAATGATTCCTTCCACTTATATTATGAACTTTCCAATATTATATTTTGGTATATTATGAAATTAATACCAATATTAACAATTTTAAAGTCATTTGGAAATTTACTATATCTTGTAGACCCTCTTTACCATAATCTACCTTAAGCTGTCTACATGCTTCATTAATACCAAAAATTGTATTTATTAAAACTTTTGCATTAAAAACCTAAATTTTATCACTTATATAGGAAAATATATATTTAAAACATCAAATTTTATAGTTTTAATATCTCTCCAATGCCTAAACTACTTCTTGGCATCCAGAACTCATAAAACTTCTAGAAATCTCCAATGGCTACCTTCTTGACTACAAGAGGATTATGTCAAAATATCAGGGACTTTCACTATTTATAATATATTTAGGATACCAATATATATTTTTTGATGTCATGGATATCGGAGTTGTTGCCAAAATCTAGATAACGCGAGTGCAATGAATACGTGATCACACAAGATAAACAAGTGCACACCACAAGATGCTAAAGCAATTTGACAATAACAAGAAGATAAATTGCACAAAACAAAATGGAGAAAACCAAATCTAAATTAGCATGGAATGGCCAAAATGATGACTAAAAATAGGAGAGTACGAAAGTAACTCCTCCACAAAAGGTGGACAAGGCACACCAAAAATAGTCAGTAACTCCTCCATGAAAGGTGGTGACAAGGTGCTAAGAATAGAGAAGTAACTCCCATCAAGGGAGTTACTTATGACATTCTTATGACACCTATGACACATCTATGACACACACCTCCACATAAGCTAGCCTATCCCACAAATGTAGGAAAACTCCATGTATGCACAAGAAATACAATTTCCCTAATTAATAAATAGGGAAAAATAAAAACCTACACTAATACCCCCCATAAGCGCAACTTAGTTGGGAAGTGTGGAAATATAAAATGGGTCCCGGAAACAAGGCCTGATGAGGCACCCATGTACAAATGCAATCTCCCATAAGATAGAGAAAAGGAGAAAACCCGTAGGAAAAAACTCCCCCCCAAAAGAGAGACATAAAAGAAAATAAGAGGCTAGAAGGCCCCCCTAAAGATGATGCTGCTGCAGATGTAGACCACACCCAGAGAAGAGCTCGTAGATGAATGAACTTGCTCTCAGTGAAAGGTTTGGTGAAGATGTCTACAACTTGATCTGAAGACTGGAAAAATATCAAGTCAATGACCTGACTATGAATAAGCTCTCGAATGAAATGCATGTGAATCTCTATGTGCTTGGTCCACTAGTGCTGAACCAGATTCTTGCAAATTTGTATGGTACTCTGATTGTCACAATAAATGATGGTGGGATGCCTGATAGAAATGCCAAACTCAGAAAGAATCCCCTGAAGCCAAATAGCCTCAGTAGCTGCATTAACAACTCCCGTGTACTCTGCCTCTGTAGATGATATAGCAATAGCATTCTGCTTCTTGCTAGACCAACTGATAGGACCTGAACCTAGAGAGAAATTGTAACCAGAAGTGGACTTACGAGTCTTTGAATCGCCAGCCCAGTCTGAATCTGTATATCCAACCAAGTCAACCTCTGTGCCAAATCTGTAGTGAATCCCATATCTATGTGAACACTGTATGTAATGCAAGATCCTCTTAGCTGCTTTCCAATGCAGCTCATGGGGTTTCTGCATGAATCTGGAGACAAGTCCCACTGTATATGAAATGCCAGGCCTAGTGTGAGTCAAGTAGATGAGACTACCAACAAGTTGTCGATATCGAGTGGCATCAACCAATGGTGAAGAACAATCAGTCTCAAGCTTGACTCTTGATAGAAAGGGAGTCGGAGATGGCTTGCAATTAGCCATGTGAAACTGAGCCAATAAGTTGAGAGCATACTTAGGCTGTGCAAGAGAAATCCCTGAATCTGACTGTGAGATATCGATGCCAAGGAAGTAGTGCAACAAACCCAAGTCTGTCATGTCAAATCTATCCTGAAGAGATGCCTTCACTGCTGCAATAGCCGATGAAAGACTCCCAGTGATCAAAAGGTCATCAACATATAGAACCAAAATCAGAAGTGAATCATCCTGCCACAAGAAGTAGACATTAGGATCGGAATGGCACCTAGTGAAACCCACTGTGGGAAGGAAGGAATCCATCTTGGAATACCAAGCCTGAGGGGCCTGTTTGAGGCCATAGATAGATTTCCTAAGTCTGCATACTAAGGAAGAATCCTGAACAAATCTTGGTGGCTACTCCATGTAGATCTCCTCCTCAAGGTCTCTGTGAAGAAAGGCACTCTTCACATCCATCTGATGCACATCCTAACCATGTGTTGCAGTAATAGCCAAGGTGAGTCAGATAGAAGTCATCTTTGCAATGGGTGCAAAGGTCTCTAAGTAGTCAATGCCTGCCACCTGTGAGAAACCTTTGGCGACCAATTGCGCCTTATACTTATTGACCAACCCATCTGCTGTAATCTTAGTCTGATATATCTACCTACATCAAACCATCTTTCTTCCCTTAGGAAGCAAAGTCAAATCCCAAGTGTGATTTTTGATTAAGGAAGAATATTCTTCCTCCATAGCATTATCCCAATCAGGTACCCCCGATGCCTCTCAAAAAGTCTGTGGATTTGAAACTGAAGCAAAGAAGGCATGTGGATCTCTCTAAAAATCCCCTCTAGTACGTCTGTCATCTGCGGGATCTCCTACCCATGTGCCAGCACTCTCAAGTGTCTGTCTGGCCCAAAGTGGCCCAGAAGTGGGCGAGTCAGGTGCTAACTCCTCATCCTCTGACTGACTAGAGGTCGATGATACTGCATCACTATCCTCGCTATCTAAACTCAAAGAAGATGACTCTGGCTCAAGAACCTGATGTGGTTGATCTAAATTTGATGAGGAATCATCATGAAGAAGTAGATCCGATGAGGGAGAAGAAGTGTCAAGTGTTGAGTCTCTAAGACTCTCATGAAAATGGACACTTCTCTCGATGAACAACTCATGTGTGACTAGATCTAGAAGGTGATATCCCTTAATACCATCTGGATATCCTACAAAGATGCAAGGCTTGGACTGACATTCCATAGCTTTTTGTTTCTTCTTCAAAATGCAGGCCATGGCTGGGGATTCAAAAACCCTGAGGTGCTCAACATCAAGTTTCCTTTTATGCCAAGCTTCAAAGGGTGTTATCCCTTTTAAAGCTTTATGAGGAACCCTATTCTGAATGTAGCAAACACAATTGATGGCTTCGGCCTAGTAATGTGGTGCTAAGGATTTGGAGTGAATCATACAACTAGCCATCTCTTTCAAGAACCTATTCTTACGTTTTGCAACCCCATTCTGTGAAGGACTGTAGGTGACTGTGCACTGTAAATCAATCCCCTCTGTGGTGCAAAACTACTCAAACCTGATGCTGACATACTCCCCTCCATTAACAATTTGAAGAACCTTGATGGATTTCTCACTTTGTTTCTCAACAAGAGCCTTGAAGTCTAGAAAAATTTTAAACACTTCAGACTTTTGTTTGAGAAAATATATCCAAGTGTACCTAGAGAAATCATCAATGAAAGTGAGGATGTACATGGCCCTTGTGAAATATGGTTTGGGAAAGGGTCCCGATACATCACTGTGGACTAACTCCAAAGGTTGTGAAGCCCTCCAAGCTTTGCCTTTGTCAAATTTTTCTTCGGGATGCTTCCCAAGGGAGCACCCCTCACAAAGTCCTTTTGAGAATTGGACACGAGGCAAGCCAATGACCATGTCATCTTTATAGAGTTGCTCAAGATAGCGGTAGTTAAGGTGGCCAAACCGCTCATGCCAAAATTTGCTAACTCCATATGAATGAGTCAGCAATGCTATAGGAGAAGAATCTAATGCAAAATGTGAAAAGGTGTATAACCTGGCTTGGTGATCTACCCTTCCCACTTCCACTGTAGTATCACTATGCAACTCCCTGATAGATACTGAATTTGGTGAAAACTCAACTCTGATGCCCCGACCAATGTGAGTGATTTGGTACACTGATAGGAGATTGGTTGAAAGAGAAAGAACACTTAGAACATTGTTGAATGTTCCTCCCATTTCAACTGACCCTCTCCTTGCAACAGAAACTGATGTGTCATCACCCAAACTAATTGAAGTCATGCTACAAGGCTCTAAAGATGAAAACTCAACTAGTGAAGAGCCCATGTGGTGAGAAGCACCCGAGTTGATGACCCATGAAGATGTGGAAGCTGCTATAGCTACAAGGGCCTTGCCCTTTTCTTTCTCCTTACCCTTGCCCTTTGCCTTAGTAGAATCTTGGGTTGATGAATTCTGCTTGATGGACTCAGGAACACCTATGTTATTCTTCTCTAGAAGATGAGTTAGGTGGTCTATTTGTTTTTTCATGCAATTGTGTTGATCATGCCCATTCTTTTTACAATAGGCACACTTAACCTTCTCCTTCTTAGGTTTAGCATTGGAAGATGAAGACTCAGTGTTATTTTTGGCAAGATTGGTATTTTCTTTCTTCTTCTCCTGGTCCTTGTTTTTTTTTTCTTCTCCTTTGTTAAAGTCTTGTCCTTACCATTTCCAACTATCAAAGCTTGGGGTTGAGTAGACTTCATTGTGCCCATTTGAATTAGCTTATCTTGCTCCCTAGTCAAGTTGGCAATGAATGAATCCAAAGAAGGCATTTTCCATGCAGTGCCAAAGGGCACTTTTAGTGGCATGGAAAGTGGAGACAAAGATTGAATAACTTGGACCTAACTTTGAGAGAATAGAAAGTATGAGTTGATCATATTTCTTCTCTATCCCACATTCTTTCAATTGCAATCTAAGGGCCTTAAACTTAGTAAAGAAGTCCTGTAGGGTGTCAAAGTTACGAGGACTTAGACTTATGAGTTCATTTTCGAGCTCATGACCTCTCATCTCATCAAGCTTCCCAAACAAGTTTTCTAAGGTGTCCCATATGTCATTAGGAGTTTGGGAGGATTCTAAGTGGAAGAGTATTTCTGGAGACATGGAAAAACTCAGTAACCCAAAGGCTTCATCACTACGGTTGTACCACTTAACCTTTTTAGCATCTATATTAGGTTCTACTTCTATACCCATTGTGATCCTATACAACCCTTTGATTCTAAGAATGATTGACATTTTAACTTTCCAATCATGAGAGTTGAAGGGTGTTAGGGGTTTGAGTTGAAAAGAATCCTTTTTTAGCTGAAATTAGGTGAAGTTGCGTTGATTGCAAGTTGCGAATGTATGTAGAAAGGAGAATGAAAGTGAAGTTTGCAAGTTGTGAAAAAAACAATCACACCCCCCCGAAATATTTAGTCCCCCCCAAAATATGCAAGTGCACGCTCAAAAGACGTCGGACTCAGCTGAAAATACGTCTTAGAGCAATCAGTGCAAGACTAATGCAAATGGACGTCGGACTCAGCTGAAAATGTGTCCCGAGAGACTCAAAGTTTTGGCACTTTATAAACTAGTGTATTTTTGAAAAATAACAAGTCTACACTATGGATAATTAAATTACAAGAACTTTTGCAAAAAATGGCATGCAAAACTGAGGTACCGTTTGCAAGATTTTAAAGTTACAATTTTCTCGTAAACTAGTGTTTTTGCAAAAAAATGTACTAAAACATTAAAAAAATACCTGTTGTGGGGAGAAAAAGTGGCCTTCCAACCACTCATTGGATTCAACATGGAATGAAGAATCCAAATGAGATTTTTGTGAGGGGTAATTGGCCTCCTACCAACCCAGGCCTCACCCTTCGTCTTCGACAAGCGAAAATACAAGTTTTAATTGAAAAAACCCCAAATTACAAAACTGTCTAAAATGCTTAATATTTAGTCAAATTGACTGATTTTTGTTTTATCAAGTCAATTTTAACTAAGATAATTGAAGTATAGATAGAATTGAAGGAATGACAAGTGTCATAGGTGCCAAATAGGATGCCAAATAAGGCAGGGGCATTCAAAAATGTACAGTCCAGATTTTGACAGCAGAAAAGACCAAAAAAATGAATTTCAGACCTGCTGAATGTGCCGTACGACCTGCTGGTTGCAAGAACTGAAGTGCCTTTCTGGAGATTGAGGCTTGGCTGAAGGTAGAAGCTGGTTTCTGAACAACAATCCAAATAGAAGGTGACGTCCAAACAGGGCGCAATTATGAAAAAATTGCAAAAGACAAAAACCAACCTGTTGTCCTGGGCTTCTTGAATAGATTGCTAAAAGAGAGAATAGTGCAGCAAAGAAAATATATTTGCAAAATAAGATAAAAAATAAGACCTTGTGCTGGGCGCCGTACGGCCAGCTTGGCGCTTGGCAAACAGGAAGGACTGCTGAGTTGCTGAAGCAGTATAAAAAATGTAGACCAGAAGAGCAGAAACTAGGCGTAGAGTTGTAGAATGCTACTCCTTTCTTTGCTTATTGAATGTTTCTCCTTTCTTTTGCTTGTTGAATGCTGCTCCTGACGTGAAGACAACCAAAAAACACCCAAAGGCCAAGGATGATATGAGTAATGATATTGACAGATTTTTTTTAAATTTTTTTGATCAAATCTAAAAATAAAAAAATGAACTCCACTCCTCTTGATTTGAAAAAATAAGCTAAAAGCATAATCACACACAAGATTACCGAGAATGCTCCGATACCATATCGGAGTTGTTGCCAGAATCTGGATAACGTGAGTGCAATGAACACGTGATCACACAAGATAAACAAGTACACACCATAAGATGCTAAAGCAATTTGACAATAACAAGAAGATAAATTGCATAAAACAAAATGGAGAAAACCAAATCTAAACTAGCATGGAATGGCCAAAATGG
This sequence comes from Torreya grandis, assembly GCA_037957365.1. Classification (NCBI taxonomy): domain Eukaryota; kingdom Viridiplantae; phylum Streptophyta; class Pinopsida; order Cupressales; family Taxaceae; genus Torreya; species Torreya grandis. The sequence continues at coordinate 489,714 of JARHVA010007944.1, read as the reverse complement.
GGACTACAAATAGGAGAGTACGAAAGTAACTCCTCCACAAAAGGTGGACAGGGCACACCAAAAATAGTCAGTAACTCCTCCATGAAAGGTGGTGACAAGGTGATAATAATAGAGAAGTAACTCGCATCAAGGGAGTTACTTATGACATTCTTATGACACCTATGACACATCTATGACACACACCTCCACATAAGCTAGCCTATCCCACAAATGTAGGAAAACTCCATGTATGCACAAGAAATACAATTTCCCTAATTAATAAATAGGGAAAAATAAAAACCTACACTAATAATGGATACCATTCATACCAAATTTTGTGCTTTGACTCAACCTGTGGATGCCCCAAACTGACCAATTTCTCTAAGGTAGGCTCTAATGTTGACTGTGATTTGATATATGGTTTACTATACTAAAATAGTGAATATTTTCCATTGTCAAAAATCCAAAAAAATATATTTAATGGGTATTACATGTTTTAATGAGCCTCTCCACCAAATTTCATTATTATATCTAGCATATTTTGGCCTGTAGGCCCAATTCGGCAAAAAGCTAGTGACACATCTCTTCTTGATCAAATTTCAAAAATGAGGCATCATCCTATTTTTCCTTGGTTTATGATGAATATAATTTAGGATAATTTTATAACTCATCATTATAACTGGTTTCAATGTACTTGATGACTTGATGCTTGTAGTCTCTTCACTAGTTTTGACTAGACATAACCCCTTGGGTTCCAAGGACCAAATCTCACTTTAGGTTTTAAGAGTGAAATGAAAATGATTGAATGGTATTAAATGGTCAAAAAATTCTTGCTCAAATCTCTTTCAATTTTCCAAATTTACTTCACCTTTAAATTCTTATCCTAGTGTGTTCACTATCCTTCACACTATCTAGCCCATTAGGTCTCTACGACCATTCCTTAGTTTAAGCTCCTAAAAATCAAATTAATTACATTGATTTTATTAATTGATGATTAAGCACTTGTATAAACACTTATAAAGTGACTAAGCACTCTATTCCATTCCTTATACACCTCAAAGTCACAATACTCTATCTAGGCTTGTATGCCTATTTTCACTATTGTTCGCTTAGTTTGATTACCCCATGTTTTTTCTTGAATACGTAAGAATATTTTAGGTCACCCTATATCACCCTTCAACTTCTAATAAAGTTACAAGACTTTAATCTTCTCCTGGTTATCACTTCCACAAATTTTCATAGAGATTCTTTTTTCTTAATAATTGTAATACCATTCTAAAATATTTTAACTGATCTTATTTAGTCTTAATAAATATTAAAATATAATCAAAATAAACCATCACAAACTTACCACTATATTATTTTATCATTATGTTCATCACCCTTATAAATGTACTTGGTACATTGAATAATTTGAATATCATCACCATCCATAGATACAAACCATCTCTAGTCTTGAAAGATATTTTCCATTCATCTCCTTCATGAATCTAAATCTGGTAGTATCCACTCCTTGGATAAATCTTTGTAAAAAAATTTACTCCTACAAGAACATCCATCATATCATCTAAATGAGCTATAGTACACCTGTACTGGATTGTAATTTTATATAATGCTCTACTATCCACACACATCCTCTACCCTCCATCTATCTTTGAAGTTTGAAACACTAATTTTTCACAAGGACTCATACTCTCCATTAGTACACCCTTATGTACCAAATTAATAACTTGTTTATTTAATTTTGCATGTTCTATTGGACTCATCCTATGAGTTATTTGATTGGGTAGAGCTGATCTTGGAATCCAATCAATATGATGTTGAATATCTCTCTTTGGTGGAAAACCATCTAGCAACTCATTAGGTATAACATATATATATATATATATATATATATATATATATATATATATATATATATATATATATTATTTCAACACTACTTTGGGTTTCTCTAGTATTTACGCCACTTCTATGTGTTCTTTATTCTCTACTAATGCATATAAGTAACCTATCATCTTCATATCTTTGATAAATTCTTTTGCAGTCAACATGCTTACAGCCTACATTTCTTCTTTAAGAGGTAACAAAACTACCTTCATACAAACTTTCCATAAATTATATGTGTTCTTTGCTCCATCATGAACTATTTTGTATCAAACTACCATGACCTTCCCAATAACACATGGCGATCCATTGATATAGCATCACTCCATGTTTCATCCTTGTATGTTTTACCTCCTAACTTACACTTTGTTCAAAATATATTTGTTTATATCCATACATCACCACCTTATTTATGCTACACATATTTTTTCCTTGGAATAATAATTTTTCAGGTCATCATGAGATTTTATCCAATATCTACTCTTGTAACTTTAGTATTTTGATCTTATATTTTAGCTTAAACTAAATTCACTCTTGGGTGATCCTCTTGCCTCCTTTCTTGATATTGGTAGTGTGGACAATCAAACTCTCTATGGACATCTTCTCAACATCTATAACAAATATAAGGTATGCGTTGATTTTGAAACCATCCTCTACCACCACCATAACTTTCTCCTCTCTGAGATCCTCTTCTTCTTTGATAGTATCAAAAACCTTATCTATTATATTTTTATCTTTCTACACAACATGATGATTTTCCTCTTGTGGTATTAAACCCACCCCTTTTTGTATTAAATCCACCTCATCTCCTTATAAGAAGGGATTGTCCTCTTCTTAGCCCAAGAGATGTTATTATGAAATTATGTCAATTTTTTTTCTTCTACCTTTAAAGCTAATTGACAAGCTTCATCCATGAAAAGTATTCTATATGCATACTTGATTCATCTTGAATATAAAAATTCAAACCATTTACATACCTTGCAACCATATGTTCTTTTATTTTATCATGATCCACTTGTATATAAAGTTTGTAAAACTCATTTATATACTCTTATATATTGTTATCCTTCTATCTTTAATTTTGTAATCTTATGTATAGAGTTTGTGTATAATCCACAAGAATAAAATTTTTCCTTGGCTTTTTATCCATATTTTTCCATGAGTTGATCTTATCTTTACCTTTTCTTTGTCTTAATTTTTTTAGGTGATCCCACAAAATTGTTACATAACCCTTAAATTTCATGCATTCAAATTTTACCTTCTTATCTTCTCTCATCGTTCTCCATTAAAAAAACTTCTCCATTTTGTTCATCTAATCTATCAACTTCTCTAATTTTAAATATCCTCCATAATATGGAATTTCAACCTTAATTCATTTCTTGATTCCTTCTAAATTTTTTATCATCATCTCTTCCATTTATTGTAGTTATTCTTGTTTCTCTTATTTGATAATTTCTTCTTCATGATATATGTCATCCTCTACATCATCTTATACTCTTCTTTGTGTTTAATTCATAATAATATTAGTCAATTATTCTATTTACCTCTACAGATCTTACATAGTCTTGTTCATCTAAATAACTCTTCCTCCTCTCACCATCTCTTGCTCCTCCAAGATTCAAACTTGCTTTGATACCAAATAATGAACTCGAATACTACCAAGACAAATAAAAATATAATAGGCTAAGATTATAAAAAATAACCATTATTAATTTGAATTAAATGATTCAAATAATTATAAACCATGCATAAATAAGCCTCAACTCACAATTGGAATTGACATTAAAAAATTTAGAACTCTAAAATTAATAAAACTCAACTTACTATTTTTAATAAGTTTTGCATGCAAGTGCACCTGTCTCTAAAAATATCCAAAAATGAACTAAACACTAAAATCAACATATAATACGAATTTCAACTAATGTTCAAGTTTGGTTAGAAAAATAGACAATTTCTAAATTTTTGAAAAATATACCTAAAAAATAATATTGAACTGTAATTTTGGACCATCAAATTATCATGCATGGCCTTTGAAAAATATCTAAAACATCCCATAACTAGAAGGGTGGGTTATGGGTGCATTGATTTTTTTGACAAGGTCATTTTGGCATGAAAATGGGCTCAAATGGAGCTACGGATCAAAATTTATGACCTCCAGAAGTTCAGCCTCTTTTTTTGCATCACATATTAGCTACATATACATGTTTTTAGCTTTAGAACATCACACTCTAACACATCAATAGGTGCCATAATCATTAAATGATTGTAACACATCACAACACAACAAATGTATGCACTAAGTATTCTTAACACTCCTTCCTTAGTGTGAACATGGGTGGATACGATGCCCCCCCAAATAAATAAATAAATTACTTGTTGATTTCATCTGATAATATGTCCATTATATAAATGAGATATTTCACAATGAGGATCGTTATGCATGTTTTATTATGAAAATAATTTCCTTTCAAATAAAGATTTTTTCAACAATAGACGATTTACAGAAGTGAAAGGGATTATGAAAACTCACAATGTGAAAATTAATCACTCAATAAAAATTGACACATGATGACACTAAACGCAAATGACAAAGGATTATGGAATGCAAGATGATTGTAGCACATCACAATATAACACATGTATGCACTAAATATGCACAACAAATTTCTTCAAAAATGTAGTAGCGAATGTTTCCAATTTGTTTAGATTTTTAAATGTATGATTTAAAATTTTGAATCGACTATTTGTACTCATTCACTATAACACTTAAATGTACCAATGTACATCTATATTTATAAACTTCTTGAATTAAAATTAAGACCATACTAATGTGCAAGCAAACATACAACAAACGAAAAAGAAAAAGTAATTAAAGAAAGACCGATAGTCATCAGGTTTCTCAAAACCAAGTTAGGGAATCATGACACTTTACATTTATAAAATAAACATTATAATTAAAAGGAAGTAAGGAAGAAAGAAAGAATAAATAGAAGAGACAAAAAGAAGGGAAAGTTAACCAAAAAAAAAAAACATTTACTAACATGAAAAATAATGTACCGATAAAAAACTATTATAAACCATTAATTGATAAACATACAAAGTTTCTAAAATAATATAATTTTATTATTAAAAACTAAACCTAAAACATTTTTAAATGTCTGCCACAAATTAGTTGGAATCCATTATTCTATATTACAATAAAAACAATTCAACTATAACACTTCATAAATAAACACTCTTCCGGAACTAAATTACATGTAAGCTGTGAAAAATAGCAATGTGAATAACAGACATCGGCTGATCATACAAAACCATTACACCTAAAAGGCATTAATCATAAATGATAGGTTCCATGTGTAGGTAGAGAGTTATAAAGTTTGACAATGACCTGCAAGAGCGCGAAATTATTGATAAATATTGACTTCGTATTACGTAAAATGCTTATCATAATATCCGTTTGGATTTTACCTCAAAATCAAAAGTTTAATTAAGAAAGTGTATTAAACGTGCTTAGCAGAGTGCGATATCCATTTTTTAAAAAACTTGAATTTTGCTCTCGTCTGAAAAGAACCACGATAAAAGATTCCATATGCCACTGGCACGATATCTCGAATTTTCTCTCGTATGAAAAGAACGACCACAAAAGATTCCTTATGCCATATCGGTGTTGATGACGAGTCTTATCTATACAATACTTGCATAATGGTCAAAGAAAACAAACTGATGTTGAGGTTTTTCAAGACTCGTAACGATCGAGAAGTGGATACAGACCAAGTCACTGATGAGGAAATTATGTACATTAAGACTTCATGTTTATCTACATATTCTAAGGATGATGTCGATTGCATGGCCAAATTATTATTTGTACTGTTCAGGTATGTTTGCATTTTGCATCTTTATGTTCTTATACAGTGCAAGCTTGGGTTGGCTTTATCCATTCTAAAGTCGTTGACAAATAATTTTAAATTTGATTCACAATGATAATTGATAAAATATACACTGTAGAACATATATTTAATTGCGATTATTACTATGATGGCAAAAAGAAATCAAATTAAAAGCACGACGATGATTTATAAAATGTTGGATATCTCTAAACGTGGAAGGATTATGGTACTCATAGTGATAGGAGCGATATTGACAAATATTTTTGATTTCATGTTGCATGTTTGCATTATAGTATTCCTTTCAACGTTTTGTATACAAATAAAATATAGAAAAATAAAATATGAAGATATAGGATAGATTGGAGTAGGATAATTTTACACCAGAGAAGGGTGATGAACATCAAAATGAGTTGGAGGAATCTAATCAGAAAGTGATGGTTGGAATGTAGGTGGAATATTTTAACTTAGAAGGTTGTGATAAATATAAAGGGGAATAGAAACATGTTGAGAATTACGAGAAATTAAATGTTGAGAAAAAGAAAGAGCAATAGAGGCATTTTGAAAAATTAAAAACATAAAATTTCTGAGAAAGATTTTTTTCTGAAATAATATACACATAGATAAGTATAAAAGGAATTCTTGAAATGACCTTATCAAAAGCTAAATTATGAAAAGCAACATCTACCAATCCACTTATGATTCAAGATATAGCACCAAGATTATCTATACGATATTTCTCAATACTATTAATGTTTTCATTCTAATATTTTTTTTATATTTTGGCCATAATCACAATGTTTGTCATTTTCACTTCAATACTAATTTTGGAAAGATCTGACATTCACATTCTTACCATCATTGGTATTGAAATAACAATAATTGATATCTACATAAAATTATGCATCTAAAATGACATTATCCTCTGTAGATTGAGTTGCATTTTTCATGTTATACAAAACAATCAATAGTTTGTTTCACATATCCAAATCCAAGTCCTTGTTTCTCCTGATTTTTATGTTTTGAGGTTAAAAAAAAATTGCTTAGTAATTTGTTATCTCATATGAAAATTCGATCTTCGATTATAACAAAATCTTATAGAAAGAGGAGTGTCACCCAAAAATTATCATGTCATTTGTATATTCATTTTGTTTTATTAAAGTAAAATTTAATTATCTTAACCTTTAATGACTTTTTGTTCTCGTTTATTCATATTCATCATCTTATTTATCATTATGAATAGACATAATGTTCAAAAAAATAATCTGAAACTTTTTTCAAAAGTATATGTAAAAGGTGATCTATCATAAGCACAAAACGGTTTAACATTTTTTTCTGTAAATTAAAATAAACTAACATTTACGTTCACGAAAATTAAACATAGGGAAATTAGGCTTACTAAATCTACAAGCATGTGATAGATAAATATTATAAAATTAGATCAATCTAAAGTTGACTCTAAGCAAAACAATAAATAATAAAATCATTATAACCTATGGTTTTGTAAAACCCTATAATAACTTAACAAATAACGAGCCTTAAAAGTATCACATATATAAAAAAATGTAACAAGATCTAACCTTTAGAATGGATGTATGAAACCACAAGTTCACTAAAATATAATATGAGTAAATAGATCTAATTCAATATTGCATCACATTTACTCATAAAATAAGAAATTAAATCTAATCATATATTAAATAATTAAATCATACCTAATTTTTCCTCCAATTCTAAGGTAGTAATTGACAGGGTTTGTCAAGTCTATGGATTTGAAAACATTACTTGCCTTTTTAAAAATCTACACATATCTATATGTAATTGATCTCCTTCTTCAAAACATAAATAAGGTGTTGGGGCAATATATTTTTCAAATTTTATTAAATTAACTTTAGGATATTTTAGAATTATATATATATAAGTGCACCTTAATGCATAATTTACTAGGGTTATGGTAGGATAAGTATTGTCTTTTAATCTATGCAATAGTTTATTACCTCTTCATAACTCAATCAAATTTTTCTATTATGTAACTATTAAGGAAATGGAGTATTTTTCTTGCTAAATCTACATATCTATTTTTTTATATGTACATTGTTATAGAATATCAGTTCATATCATGATTTATGTTGGCATATATCATTTCATTATTATATATATTTTTCTCTCTTATTCAATATTCTACCTCACTTCTATTATGTTTTTGCATGTAATTTATGTCTCAGTTTCAATTTGATATTAGGTAGTGTTCAACTTCAATATGGTATTATAGCCATTATAGGTTAGCTCTATGAATTAGGATTTTTTTAGCATGTTTTTTTTGTGGGAAGTATTCATTAGGTTCTTTTAAAGCTATCGGTGTGATTTTAAAAAAAAAAAAAAAAAAAGAATTTCACATATTTTATATTCTTCTAAGACATTATTTCATCTACCCAATATTATGGGTTCTACAAAAATTCAACTATTTTTTTTTGTTTGATTTCATTCACATTTTAGGATTTTTTAGAATTTTTCTAATTTTCCTAAAAAATTATGAAATTTTATAATTTATGGTTAAACATTTTGATAAAATTCACAAAATTTAAATATTATTTTAAAAAAAGATGTTTTTGGTTGTTAAGTTTTCTTTTTAATAAATTTAAATGTTAAAGACTCTTATAAAGATTAGAGAAATAGGTGTTTCCTATAGCTTCCTTCTTGTTTTTTTCAAAATTTTTTACAACATGGAAACCTTAACATATTTCTTTTTGGATTAGTCACTTCATGATATTTTTAGAAATTTAGAGTGTTCAAAAAATAGATGAGCAGTATTCATGAGGTGAATATGTTAAGGTAGTAAGTTCAGTCAAAGATATCTCATTATTATGTATTATTTTATCCTTTGGATCTCGCACATGGTCCATGATGTAATTTCCTTTTTTCAACATGTACCACATGCATGTAGTGATTAGTCTTCCATATGACCATTTATGTTAAGCACTTGAGCCCTAAAGGCTCTTTATACCTATTGTTTTCACATGTTTTTGCTCTAGAGGACATATTTTTTGATCTAGAATATTTGGAATGCTCTCACCATTTTTGTTGGAGTCATGGTTATGACACAAATAACTAGGAGTAAACCCTATGTTGTTATTTATAATTGATATTAAAATAAAAATTCTTGATGTGGAATTTTATGAGAGTCATGATTCATGGATGTTCCCATCATCATATCTTTTATTTTATCATGAATTTAATTTTTCTTATTTTTTATAATGTGCATATTCTTCCTGTAGAATCCAGATCTAGTCTCATACATTTTTCATTATATATGAAATTGTAATCTAATATATGTTTGAATCTTTTCTATTAAAAATTTGGCATTGAAAATAACATTTTGCAACTATGATAAATTACAAAAGATTATTTTTTTATCTCTCATATTTGTTTTGTTTTATTTTGGGGGGATCATTCCTTTTGGGCATTTTTTCACACCTTTTTCATGCCACATTTGGAATTTTTTTAATGGTAATTTTTGACACTCTTGTAATCATCTTCATATTTATTATTTGAGATTATCCTATTTTAATGGAAATGATATTTTTCCTCATTTTTTATAGGGATTAGTTTCTAAGATCATATTTTTTTAAAAAATAGTTTTCATATGGCACCCTTTTTTAGTGGAATTTATTTTATATTTTTGAACATGTTATTGAAGAATTGGATTTGGACCATTCATACAGATAATTCTTTATATTTTTGTATATTTCAGCTACTCAACACAATGATTTTTCCATGTTTTGACCAACTTTATGAATCCCTATTTCTATAAATTATATGTGTTTAAAGCACTAGATCTTATGCCACTAGTGCAAAGTTTTTATATTGTCTTGAGTTTTTTTTGAAATTTTCATCAATAGTTTCAAATTTTAATCTAACACTTTCACTCATGTCATTATTTTAAATACATTTGAGGCTCCTTTCTATGTCACTTAATACATTTTATAGAGGAGATTATTTTTTTGGCAAAATAAGTATTTTTTATACAAGTGTGATTTTGTTTTTAGTACAATAATCATGTGTTATTTGTCACTTGTAAATGGGTATTTTGTCAGGATGAAACTCATATGATAATTATTGTTTGTCTTATTTTACGATAGTATTTATAATCTTTCACTCATTACTTGGACACCCATGTGGATTACCCCACCTTGTAGTCATGTGGATCCCACATTTTGTTAATCACTTACCAAAAATTTGTATTGAAATTTTCTTGGCATCCAAAAACTTATATTGTTATATCACTTGAAATAAATTTGGTTGATTTTTATACCACTTTGGACCTATTTTTGTCTTCTTCTTCTACTTTCATTTTTTGTCACTTGTTTTAGCACTTTGTCATGACTATAAGAGTGACATTATTTTCATAACCATTTTACCCCTATTTAAAAATTATGGGGGAGAGGAAGTGGGTTTGAAATGCTTTATTAGGTGTTATATACCTATTTTTTGAGAACACATTTCTTTTGATTTAGCATCTTATAGAGCACAAGCTACTATTTTTACTTGGTAGTTGTAGCAGCTGTCTAACCATACATTTTTGGTAAGATAGATTGGTGTCCATCATAACACTTGGCCTCACTATATTTTATTGATATTCATACATCAATAAATCATTAGGTCTATTTTTTAGACCCATTTCAGAGCATTCTATACATGTTTTTTGTATACCCTATAAAATTTGTACTTAATGAAGGTGTTGGTGAAATATATTATGCATAATTTATAAAACTAAATCAGGATAGTTTACTATTATAAAGTTAGATAAGTGCACCATAGTGAATAATTTATTAAGTTTAAAATAAGATAATTGTATTAAACTTTATGTTAACCATTAGTTTTCCACCTCTTCATAAATCAATCATATTTCCTATTAGATATGCCAATAAAGAAAGGGAACTTGGCTCTTGTTAAATTTATATATAAAATTTTCCTCTATGTATATTACAAGAGAAGATCAATTTAGATCATGTTATCTTATATCATATATCATGTAATTATAATAAGATATTGAGTTTATCTTATCCAATTATCTATATGTGCTCTCTCCCATTTATGCATATGAGTTATGCCCTGGTTTGAAATTGATCATAGGTAGTGTGAAATTTAAATAAATGGTAGCTAAATTTACAAAAGGAAAGGACAACAATTTTTGGGGGCTTGTGCTTAGGGTTATCAGGGAATTTCAACAAAGACTACTTCTTATGCCCCTCAGTAGTTCATAATATTATAAATATCACTAATACAAAAGGGGGTGTTTTGAGATAAAAGTTAGAGATGAATTTATAATTTTATCTCTAACTTCTTTCCCCTTATCGTTCAATAATATGTTGACTTTTATAAATTATATTTCCATGATTTTTGGTGTCACTCTACACATATGGGAAGGGGTAAGAGTAAAATTTTATCTTCCTATTCCAATGATAATTCCTTCCTACCATGATTCTATCTGACCATAAAAAAGTGTAGATTTAGATTCAATAGCAATATCACCATGGCTACTAGTGGCATCCAAAAAATAAATACATGATCCCTAATGTTTTGACAATGCAAGGTGTATCCTTTTCCATTCGAGTGAAGGGTTTCATAATATTTTTCAAGCTTTGTTGCAGAGGGGGTTTTAACCAACAAATAATTCCTTAAGTTTTAGGTATCTCCTTTGGTTATTATTATTGTTTTATTTTTTTCAGTATTTTTATATTTTTTGATCTACTAATGTCTTCACAAAAACTTATTAGCCTTGTAAAAACTTGTTGGGTTTCTCTTTAAAATGGTAATTAAGGCTAATGCATGTATGTGACCCTCCCATCCATCATATTGAAAAGTTAATAGTTACAAAATAAGACACATGGCGTTGTCATCCTGTCTAAGTAAAACCACTATTGTGGGATTTGAATGAATTCTTAAGGTGAAGGGATAAAGTTTTAGGTGAGGTTATTTATAATTTAGATTGGCTACCCAATTGTTCGATAACTAAAATTAAACTAGAATAATTGGTTTATTAGTAAGCCATACAGATAAGGTGGTAAGGCTCATAAAAATTATAAGGGTTTATTATTTTACTATAAAGTTGAGATAATATAGTGATAAATAAATAGAACTATTGATAAGTCTAATAAAATAAATGTAACTTTTTATCTCCCAACCATTTTTCTAGATCTTTCAAGCATTTTTGGTGGATTTGGTGGGACCCTTCATGGAACAATAGGTTTTATATGATTTATCTAAAGTAGGGCATCTCAGGTAAGTAGTCCACAAATACCCATTTATTTCCTAAAATCTTTAGACCTTTTCTCATGTCTTCAAGATAAGATTATTTTTTCTATAAAGTAACTAGTGATTTATATGCGTAAATAGTCCTATAAAAAGATTTTTTTGTTGTTAAATGTGGGTAATTTAATATTATACAAGCCAAATAATATGTATTTTGCTACAAATACAAACCCATCTTCAAAATTAACAATGTAGCACTGAACAGATAGGAATGGGGAATCTCTACCAACCTAGATGCATCTATTTTATGGAAATCCTTAATATGGTTTCTAATTTTGATCATTTTTGAAATTTTAAACACTTATTAGTTTATTTTTAAATGAGATGAATTAGTGTTCACTTCTTATTTTATGATATGAACTAGTTTTACTTTTAAGATTTTCTTATTCAAATTTTAATTTCCTATTTATTTCATATATAATAACTGATGTTGCACTTATTTGTCTAAAATTAGGAAAATGGTCATCCATTATATATTTTTCTTCAAAACAAAAGTAATCTCTAAGGTGATAGAAAATCAACAAGATTTGGTCAATCAATAAGTAGCATATCAAACTAGATAATTACAACATGGGTTGCATCAATCACCATTTTATTCACACCAGAAATATTATTTTCATCTTAGATAAATTTAGGAAAACCAAGTACCTTAACATGGTGGAAATTATAAATAACATTTTTTAGGGATCTAGAGTATTAGTTAATTTTAAACAAGAGAGAAAAAACCAATATTCCAGGTCTTTAAGGTTGGAGTTAGGCAATTATAACAAGGATTGGTCAATGCTTCTCTAAGTTATGTGAGAAATAATAATTATGGTGTAATGCATAGACAATTACTAGTATAAGTTACCTTAGAGTGTCTTTGTTTGATTACTCAAATATATTTAATAACTAAAAAATGAAAGAGGTAATAATCCAAACTTCATCACCCTTTTTTATGGACTCCTGAATCAAAACATTTTTTAAAGAAAACATTAAAATATATTATGAAGAGCATGAAATTATTTGATAATGAAGCAATTTACACAATGAATCCTAGATATTTATTTACCTTATTGTTTTGTTTCCAAAAGTTTGACTTACTATTTTTTTCCTTTATTATTTTCTTTTGAATTAATTTACAAGCACGGTCTATTTATAAAATCACTTAGAAATTTTTAGATGAATTAAAATTTAATTTAAGAAGGGGAATCCTAAATAAATTAAATTTTTTAATGAAAAGAAAATGCCTTTTATAGTGAAAATAGAAAAATGACATAGGATCCTTGATGAAGTTGGTTCATAATTTTTTTTCACTTAGAGCAATAGAGCACTAGTGTCTATCAAGCTATATTTCTTCACAAATTAGTAGGATTTTTTGGCATATTTCAAAATTTTAGTTAAAAAATTTAGAAAACTAAATGAAAAAAAGGTTTATTTTTAATGTTAATTTTCTATGGTTCTTCAAGTATGATTATTTGTGAAAGAGGTGATATTCATATGTTCACAACTCTACGAAACTAAACATTAAAATTATAACATTTAGTGTTATTGTATATGGTTCTTCAAGGATGTATGGTTTTCAAATAGGCTATATTCATAGTTTCATAACTCTGCAAAATAAAACAATTAAATTATAGAATTTAATGTAAATATCTATGGTTGTTCAAGGATATATGTTTGCTTAATAGGTAGAATTGATATATAGGTTAGATATTTGAATGATTTATTTGAACATGTTAATGGATAGATTAGAAGATATTATTTATGATAAGTATAATTTTATTTATTAAAAATAATTTTTTACTTATTATAAAAATAGTAATTTCCAGTTACTTAATTTTCATACTTTATGGTGGTAAACTAATTATCAACAAAATTTTATTATAATCCACTATAATGATAATTTGTTTAGGTAGATTTTGAGGATCTATTTTTTCCATTCGAAACTACATGAGATATTAAAACTTATATGAAGAGATTCTTTGCCAATAAAATTGAGAATCAATTTATTTACTCTGAGAGATAGTTTAATAAGTTTAACTATTTGAGCTTCAATAATATTAAGAATAAGATAAAATGTTGGCCTCTGAGAATTGCATGTTATTCAGCTTCCTTGTGCTAAAATGCTTTTTTTTTAGCATCGTTGTGCTAAAATATGTTGACACTATCATATTATTAATTTATTTACAATGATATAATGAAATTAGATTATATTTATGAAACACATATAGAAAGGTATTCAAAGAGAAATTAAGTTTCAAGTTCATGTTGTATGGTAGGATTATAAGATGCATTAGTCCATGTGTTAGTCAATAAAATCCCAATAAATAAGCATATAAACACTAAAATATCAGGCCTGCTCCCTGATGCGATGTTGCTAATGAATTCTAAGAGCTACTTCAAGAAATAATACCATCAAACCCTCTAAATAACATCTTTCCTTTTAAAAGTAGCTAAGAATCAAGTTTTTCCTTACATTTGGTCCTCCAAGTATGTGTCAATTATGAGTGTCTTACTTCTCCATCATTTCCTTACACATCAATGGCTTAGGATCATTAGATTGATCAATTTTTGAAAATAAGTGAAGATTTTTTAAGATAATTTTACATTATAACATTGCACAAATCAAGCTCTTCTATAGAAATTTCTACATAATAAGTTTGTATAATTGAAGCTTAAAAATGATGGTCTTGGCTCACTTATTTATAAAATTCTAAAAATGTTTAGAATAAACCATAACCATTCATCTTGAGATTAAGATGTGTGGCAATGGATTAATTCAATTTTATATGGATCAACCATAAATATTCCCATTATTTTGTGGAAGAATGGGGTATTGATGAAGCCTAGGAGAGCTTAATCCTAATATTTTTTATATTAATGGATTATGGATGCCATCCCATTGATGATGTCATGGGATGATGCATATTTGAGAAATGAATTTAAAATAAGTATATTTTCAATAACTTCCATGTAATTTTTACTTTAGCTCTTGATTTGATTTAATTTACTGAAGTGACTTTGATTAAATTTTTGAAATTCTTTGGAAATATATTGCACACTTAATCAACCTAGTTGAAAATTTCATTTTACAAAGTCATAATTTGACTAAAGTATAATCAAAAGAAGATTTCATGTGTGTATGAAAAAATACCCTAGTTAAGGCATTATGGACATGAAATAACACATGCACATGACATTTGTTGTTGAATTAGAAGAATTCAATAGTATAGAGTTTCATTTTTTGTGGTCTTAATTTGAATCAAATTGATTTGATAAAAGATAATAATCACATAAAATACATTTCCCATTCAAGAATACATTAGCCTAAATCGGCATATGTATCTGACAACTTCAAATCATTTAGCACATTTTAGTGATTTTGGCCTAGATTGGGCATTATCATAGAATATTGCTTAGATTGAAAATTTTATCATAATAGTGATATTAATTAGATTTCTATATTTTTACCTTATTTTATAAGGTATGGTGAGACATTCAGTCAAAGTGACATCTTTTCAAAGAATGAAAATGTCACCATAATCAGAAGGAATAAATTTCAATCCCACTTTCCATTTTTAAAATTTACTTGAATTATAGAGAAATAGGTTTAAAAAATACCCCAAAAATAATCTAGGTGGCCCATGACACCCATACATATGGGAAAACATAAAATTTGAAAATATTTGATGGGTGAGCCCTTGATTAGAAGAAATTATAATCTTGTTAATTTTAACCAAAATGCTGAAAAATGAAACAATTAGAAGAAAGGAAGAGGGAAAATAGATTAGTGGGGCTAAAATAATAACCCAAGAGATATAAAATGCAAAAAATATAGGCCAAGGGGGTTAAAATTTAAAACAATCCTATATTTTGACTAGTAGGGGTAAAAATAGTTTAGTTTGTACCCTAGGTATTGTAAAATCTAAGGTCTAGTATGTGCACATGAGAGAGTTTAATAAAATGGCTAATATCTCACACCATCGATATCTTGGGGAGTGTGTGAGAGAGTACTAGTGATTACTGGGGAGCATAGCATTGGTATGTATCTTTTCTTTAATTTATAATCTATTACATTTATTACATGTAAGAAGCTATAGTTGGGGTAATCCCATCATTTTCCCAATTTCGAAAATGGTGAGTTAGCCCATGAAAATGGTGAGAATGCCATGAGATCAATGATCTCACTGGCCCTTCATTGGGATCATGGTTCAAAATGGAAAGATTGACAAGGCAAGGGAAAAATTGCATTCTCAGGTGAATTCACCCTATCAAACGATAATTTTACCAATATTAGTGGGATCACCCTACCAATTGGTGGGAATGACTTGTAGATTAGTGAGGTCATGGGACATAATAGGATCATCTTAATAAATAGTGGGAATGCCCTATAAATTTTTGGTATCATAAAATAATAGAAACAATGCTAGAAGAAGGTATAATGGGGCCCTAAAGGGATTGATCCAATCATAAAAATTAGAATAAGAGTGATAGATACATATAGAGGATTAGTCTAGGACTCAAAATTAGAAGAATATGATAGATAGATAGATAGATAGATAGATAGATAGATAGATAGATAATTGAAATGATGCCCTATATTTTATTTGCATGAATGATTAGTGGTTATCACATCATAAGATCCATGCTTGTGTGTAATGCAATAATAGGGGTTGATGATGGATGAGCTTGTGGGCATCTTCATAGCAATGGAATGGTATCACTTAACATGCTTATAAGTGATCCACACAAATAGAGCATATTTAAGTGAGAAATTCAATGAGGTAAGAACAAAGTATTCTACCTATGATGTTAAACTTGATAAAATTGTATAAGCTTTAAGACATTGGAGATATTACCTGGTGCCTAAAGAGTTTATCCTATTTATAGATCATGAGTCTTTGAACTATGTGAATTCATAAAAGAAGTTGAATAGTAGGCATGAAAAGTGGGTATCTCTCTTGAAGGGGTGTACTTTTGTGTTGAAATATAAATTAAGAAAATAGAATTATGTAGCTGATGCATTGAGTAGGAGAATAACATTATTAACTACTATGGTGAGTGAAGTAGTTGGATTTGAAGTTATCAAAGAGTTATATAATACCAATCCATATTTTGGCAAGTAGTTGAGCAGTGTAGGAATCTATTAATAGGTGAGATAGCTACTATTGATGGTGAGTATCTTATACAAAAAGGTTATCTCTTCAAAGGGAAACAATTATGCATTCTATTTGGATCTCTATGGGATAATATAATAGGATAATTACATAGTGGAGGTTTGCCTAGACATTTTTGTAAGACAAAAACAATAGCTTTGGTGGAGGAAAAGTATTTTTGGCCAAATATGAGGAGAGATGTGATAAAGTAATTTTAAGGTGCACGATATGTCGGGTGACTAAAGAACATGGATAAAATACTAGACTATACATGCCATTACCATTTCCAAGAGGACCATGGACAAATTTGAGTATGGATATTATGTTAAGATTACCAAACATAGAGAGGTAATGATTCAATTTCAGTTGTTGTAGACATGTTTTCTAAAATTGTTCATTCTATTGCACGTAGGAAAACTAATGATGCCACTAGAGTTGCATAATTATTTTTTAAGGATATTGTGAGATTGCATGGTGTTCCAAGGTCTATTACTTCAAACAGGGACATGAAATTTCTAAGTCATTTTAAAATATTTTGTGAAAGAATAGGGTACCAAGATACAATTCAGTAATGCATATCACCCACAAACAGATGCATAGACAGAAGTTGTGAATAGGAGCTTGGAAAATTTGTTGAGATGCATAGTGGGAGAGAAGCCCAAGCAATGGGACTTGAATTTACCACAAGATGAGTTTGTATATAATAGTTCAATGAATAGATCAACAAGAAAATAACCATTTCAATTTGTATATTGGGAAAAATCCTATGGACATTCTAGATTTGTTAAAATTACAAATTATAGATTGAATTAGTGATGATGAAGAAGCATTTGTAGAACATATACAATAGTTGCAATGAGTAAGAAAAAAGTTGAAGGAAAGTAATGAAAAATACAAAGCATTAGTAGATGTCAGAAGGAAAGTTGGTAATAGTTTAGTTGATGAAAGAAGGATTTACAAAATGCATGTACAATAAGTTGAAGAACAATAAAATTGGTTCATGCAAAATTGTGAAGAAAATCAATGACAATGCTTATGAGGTGAGTTTAGCACAGAATTTTGACATGTCTATAGTATTTAATGTTTCGTATTTATATGAATTCCATGAAAATAATTCTGAAGGTGATGAAGATAAAGAAGTAAATTGGCAGCAAAATGTTCCAAAGAAAAGAAGGAAAAGATAGTGCAAGTTTTGGACATGAAGACAGTGAGGACAAGACAAGAGAATTATAATAGGTATTTGGTCTAGTGGGAAGGATTACAGTAAGAAGACAATATTTGGATTATAGTATGGGAGCTAAAGAAGATTGAAAAATAAAAACGACAACAGTACAATCAAGGCAACTTGCAGACGCTGAGTTGTTTTCAACCAGAGGAAAATGATGTAAAAAAATACGCCAAACTTTCAGAGTCGATAAATTTTGATTCGTAGCTCCATTTGAGCTCTTCCACATGCGAAAATAATTGTCTCAAAAAGTTTATTGCTGACCTAAACTACAATTTATTTTTTAAGACATTTTTCAAAAAAAAATTGAAACCAAACAAAACCATCTGAGAGTCTGAATTTATAGTTTCATCAACATTACGTCGACTTTCATAATCCTTACTCATCAACAGTCATCTTTCTTCTAACACCCCTCGTAGGATGTTACCCATTATTGCAGGACGTTACTAAAACCAAATAGAGTTATTTTTTAATCTAAGAAAATCTTCGGAAAAATTACTTTGCACGGATGAGATTTATTTTCGACAAACGACAGCATTACGGGTAAGAGGATAAATGGGCGACAACTAAGAGTTCATAAAAATAATTCACAGTCAAATCCCTGTGACTATTTTTATTTACCATGGGATTTAATCAGATTATTTATATATAATTGATTTATATATAATTGCACGATCCATCTTACGTGTATATTATATGTTTGATAAATAATAAGGAATGTCTTCTCAAGGTACAAAAACTTTCCTTGTAAGGGCTGTCCCTGCAGTTTCTGAATAGTTCACGTTTTCTGAAAAATTCACCAATAAAAATGATACATTAACAACAAAGTGATAAAGTTTATATTTGATAGTGCGCTCATGTGTGTAAACCTGAATTAAAAAGCCTTCTGACGTCACTTTAAAAGCACTTCGCTCCCACTATTGAATTATCAAATTGTGTACATGTGATTGCATGATCCATCCATGTGGGGGCGCATGCCATTATCACCAGGATGCTAACATGTGATCGCATTTCTTCAAACACGTAATCAATCTTAAAAAGGAATAAGAAAATAAAGAAAAATACTACTGATAATCTAAAGGTAAGCGAAACACAAATTTTGGTACTTGGATAATTCAAATTTTAATCTAGGATTTGATGATTCATTCACTTCTTGTGATAGGCATATGTTACATGCATATCCCACGATAGACCACATTTCTCACCATGAAATTTTCATATATTATAGACAAATATTTTTATTTTTATAGATAGCGGAAGTCTCATGTGTTAAGTTTTTTTTTTTTTTGGTGGATTAATTATATATATATATATATATAAAAGATTTATCCAGTAATTAAGTTTAAAATTAAATAATATTTAAATAAAGAAACGTTTGAAATAAAAGTTATCTTTCTAGAATAAGAGAAAAACATTTTTTAGTGATCATGTAATTTGTCATGAAAATTAAAGAGGTGTCTACATTGCAGGGATATCTTCTACATTACCCTCCAAAAACCTTGTCCATGGATGACCCCATAAGTTTTCCACATGCCTACTTTTATAGCTCATATGGCATACAATTGAATTCACTCATCACATAGTGAGAATATATCTCACTAAAAAGAGATTTTAAATCTAATGCTTGAGTTACTAATCCATGAAAGGATAATTTTTCATTCAGTAAGATGTCATTAATCAAATAAATAACATGTTTTGAGTCTCCATAAATCTACATAAGCTAAATTCACATATCCATTGCTAAAGAAATCAAAATGATATCTACATAAATCTCAAATTCAATAATTCTATTATAACCAAAACCACCTACAAAAAGAAATGAATTGGTTTAGGTAACTCATTAAATCCGCCTACTCCACTCAACCCAGGATTCCTTATGAAGCTCCATCCAATAACTTAAATTTTTGTCTTGTTTATCTTAAAATATTATACAAAACTATGTTATCTCTTATAAAATTGTTTGAAATATTTGTAAACACTTTTTATCTTTTAGAATAACGTCTCTAAAAAATAAAAAAAACATATCGTAAAAAAATGGATGCGTTTGTAACTAGTTGATTATAAAAAAATGGATGCATTTCTAACAAGTCGGTTAGTCCGTATAACAAAAACACAAAGTGAATGGTGATCTTTCCTAATCTCATTATACTCTATCCATTGTGTAAGGTCCTATTCCAACATTGCTCCCTTCCATTATCCCTTCCCTCTCGTAAGCTTTTTCACAAAATACTATCCATCTCTCGTGATGTGGTCAGCAAGTAAGATTTGATAAACAAGATTCTCCTTATGTTCATTATAAAATACAAATGCTTGGACGATCCCATGATATTTTTAATAAATTATCTAAAGTACGGATTTTATGTTTTCACGTTATAATAGGTAAACCCTTGATTTTATTGGAGCTTTTAGCTTTTGTATAAAAATACAACCTAAATACCCACGCCTCTTAGTATCTAACATGGTTACCTTATATCCTCGATTAAGTTTTTAATTTCCTCTTAATATTGTTTGGGCACATATAATGAAATATTGAAGAGCCCTCTACCTAATTAAAGATTCAATAATTACAACCTTTTATCTACCACATTCTTCACTGTTTCATCAATCAAGTCTAAATTATTTACATATCTATCGATCATTAACACTATAAATTCCTATTATATTATAGATATTATGTACTTGCTAATGACAAGCTTGACACACATTTATCACCTATAAAATGAGTGAAAAAAGGGTCCTAATCCACCATTCTCTTACACCTACATGCTACCTTATGAGTTTAACTTTTTGGTTATATTATTACACACTTACATGAATCTCACTATTTATTTATAAACCAACACATTATCCTACACAAACATGTCCATATTCTAAATTCATTCCATATATACATAGGTCATTAACACTAGTTTTTTTAATATCATCAATTAGTATTAACATTATTTGGTCTGTACAAACCTTCTCCTAGCAATGACTACTTTTTACAATCAAACATTTCCTTAAGGTTGGGCCATCTACTTAGTGTGTTGGTGGATTGATAAATTACACACTAGGTATATGAGTTTGAGGGGGAGGGGGGAGAGGGATGAAATGGGGGGTCAGGTAGTGACAGGGTCTTGCTAGTTTTTCTTAGTGTGTGATGAATTAATTTAAGAGCTAAATGCCAAGAAAACTATCTTACAAGGTGCCATGTGAACAAAAATCCTTAAACTAGTGGGGTAAAATTTTAGGCCCTCTCTAAAAACTTCATTAACATTTTTAAACCAACACATTATCCTGCATAAACATGTCCATATTATAAACTTAGTACACCTATACATAGGTCATTAACATTAGTTTTTTTCAATATCATCAATTGCTATTGACATTATTTAGTGACTACCAACATTTTCCTAGCAATAAGTACTTTATTAAATCAAACATTTTGTTGAGGTTGGGACACCTACATAGTGTTTTAGTGGATTGATAAATTACCCAATTGGAATCATATGTATGTATGTATGTATGTATGTATGTATGTATGTATGTATGTATGTATGTATGTATGTATGTACGTACGTATGTAGGTAGGCATGCGCATGCACACACACACACACACAAAAATAAAAAATAAAAAAAATAAAAATCAATCAATCAATCAATTACTAAGAGTAGTCATATGCCAAGTCATAAGCATACTAAATCTAAGTCAAATCAAGGATTATTAAGTATCAAATTCAAATTAAAGATTATTAAGTATCAAATCCAAATCATTAGCTACATACATATAGCCAAGACACACAATTTTATAATTACACTAGGAGGGAGAACTATGTGTAACTTGATTTCTATCTTTAGGGCATCAGATGCATAAGTAGTGGTCGATCATCAAATTGGGCTAATTGATGTCATCTTTGCCTATTACACTTTCACAATAAAAGAGAAGACTGGCAGAAGTTTTAAGATTAATCCACTGTGAAAGTATGATAGTACCCTTGTGAGTCATATGGAAATGTTCTGTTGAATGGGTATGAAGTGAACATCCCCGTTATGTAGAAACCAGTTCTTGATGAGGACCAACAATTAAAGGCTTATTGAATATTTGAAAATTTTAATATTTGTAGGTTTTTATCCCTCACAAGCATAGCTAGGGTTTGAAAGTAAATGAGATTGATTACTTGAGTTATGCACATCTTTTGGGTTTAGTGCCACACATATAGATACTTCAGAGATAGGATCATGCAATCATATATTCCTTAACCTTCTTTTTGGCATAGGTCACTACCAATTATAACAAGTCATTATGAATTGTTTATATTAACCTAGATCCAACAAAAATTAAATTACATAGATGAAAACATAGTTTTTTAACCAAATGAATCATTGCCCTGATTTAGTTAGTTATCCACTCCCCAAATATAACCATAATAAAAAAATGAATAAAAATAGCTAAGTACTCATCACTCTTTTCTACTTACTATATTTAACATATGCCACTTGTCAAATCATTACAATCAATCCCAATATTTTACATTCAAATGTTTGTTTGAATGTTATACTTATCTATTTAAATAATTTTACTAATTTTCATCCTATTAAAAATGTAAAAAAAAATTAGAATAAACTATATTGATGAACCCATATTATGATAAAATGAATCAAACCATTGATATGTATTAAAGTTTCAAATTTCAACTAATTTTTTTTCATTTCCAAAACATTAATACTCTATGCGTTCTTACTTATTCATATTAATCATTATTTATATCTAAATAACTTGTTGAAGACCTTAAAAATTGAGATGTATTAGAGTTTCAAATTTCAACTAAATTTTTCTCATTTCCAAAACATTAATACTCTATGTTTGCTTACTTATTCATATTAATCATTATTTATATCTAAATAACTTGTTAAAGACCTAACAAATCTAAAATAGAGAATTGATTTTTTTTTTTTAAAAAAAAAACCAAAAACCAAAAACCAAAACCTTTACTACTTTTCATCCCGTATATTTTTTTATTATCTAAGAATTCAATCCCTTCATTTTATGATAATGAACGGACCGATAGCTAAACATGTATGAAAAATTATGTATATGTCAATGCATGAATTCATTATCTATTTTCTTTCTTCAAACACATAAACAACATTTGTATTATAAATGAAATCAAAATACACTTATAAATTTGTAAAATGAATAATCATTTATTTAATACATTAAAAATATATTTACCATAGATTTTTTTGTTGGTGTATGATATTAATTATTTCATTTACTTATTAAATGGATAATACCTACATTTTTAGTTTTAGCTTACTTAGGTGTGATAAGAGGTTAAGAGGGTGAGAAGTTGAGTTCCATAGTGAGTTCCACTTGGAGTTCCACTGAGTACCACTGTGAATTCTCTTCTGAGTTTTACAGTGAGTTAAACTTAGTTCCACAGTGAGTTAAACTTAATTCCATAGTGAGTTATCCTCTAAGTTAACTCCCCCTACTCTTTCTTTATATTCCTCTTCACTATACTATTGTAATTAATCCATTTTCATTAATTGCATCCTTATTGTGCAAATTATTCCTCTTTCCTTTTTCCTCTCGTGGAAGGTAGATCTTAAATTTTACAGGGGTTCTTGGTGCTTGAGTCAATTAGTGACTCTCATATGAGATTCTAGCGAATTACAATAGCCCGTCCACCCCCAAAAACTACCATTCTTAATGGTGATTGATGCGTCAGGAGTAGAAGAAACAATCTCAATGCCCCCATCAATTTTTTCTTTTGTTGATTCCCCATCAAAGAAATCTTTGCAATATAGGTGTAACTCAGGAAGTCTAGAAGCTGCCATTAGATGCTTCTCCGAAGCGCTTCATTCAAAACGCAGATTTGTTTGCTGAGGAAGAGGAACGTGGATATAGATTCGACCACCTTGAAGTTCCGTCGCTTGAAGAAAAGGACGACAATTAATACATAATCGACCAATGGCATCTCCTTCGAAAATTACGTGATCTTTTTCATCACCATTGCATCGACTTTCATTATCCTTATTTGTCGATGCTTGTTTTTCTTCAACACACCTCGCAGGACGTTACCCATTATCACAGACCATTGCTAAAAAATAACAATGCACGCAGGTGATTGGTTAGTATAATAAATGGGCGACAACAATAAAACAGAGTGTTTATAACAATAATTCCTGTGAACGAAGAAAAAAAACAATCCATGAGACTATTTTTATCTATCTTGGTAACGTATAGGACTTTATTCTTATTTAGATTAGTAACGTATAGGAGACTATTTTTATTTAGCATGGGACATGTTTTATGATTTAATCAAATTATGTATATGTAACTGCATCATCCATCCACACGTTTATATGTTTTATAAATAATGAGGAATGTCCTCTCAAGAAAAATGAACTTCCATGCTCTCAGTCAATTTACATAAAATACACATACACATATATATAAAGATTATCAATCATTTTAATTCAAAATTTAAATTAATGTTAGCACTAACCTTACATGTTATTAAATTTGTGACAAATTTAAACTTTGTGCATCATCCTCTTCATATCGAAAGAAGGTTTTAGTTGAATTTCATGTAGTAGTATCTTTAAATATTGAAAGAGGAGGAGTGAAATGTATTTTGACATTTCATTCACACTAAAAATCATTATTTGGGCTCTGATTTTAACATTTGAGAGACGTTACTACAACTCCTTTCAGGTTTCTAAGCCCTTAACTTTGTTGGATTATGAGTTGATAGCAAGCTAGTTTAAGAAGGAATATGACATTATTTATTCCCATTAGATCATAGAAGTGCATGTATAGATTAACATGACATATAATGTCAAAGTGATATAGAATAATTCAAAATATGAAAGTGGTAATAAGAAATGAATGATGAAAATGGAAATAATTTTCAATCAAAAGAATTTATGGATGATCTCCATGGCACAAATTATGGAGGTGTCAATCTTATCTTTGCATAGTTAGATTTATAAATTTGATATGCAATCAATTACAAACTTGTACAGTTAAGATACAAATTTATAATTCCATTAATCATCATTGTGTGATCATTTATTCACATTTTTTTTTTTGCATGTTTATTATTTTAGTCACTAGGGAGAATGTAAAAGCACTAGTTTAGATTGTTAAATGGTAGATCTTCCAAGTACAATAGCTTTTTTATTTTTTCAATGATAAACACTTCAAAGTTAACATGTGTAATAATCTCAAACACATTTCAACATAATATGCAAGAGCATTACGATTATTTCTTATTCACCAAACAAAAGTAAAATTTTTAATGATCTTGCATTTTCACATTGGTTATGCAATTGAGAGAATTTTACAATTGTATTTTGAAAAATATATTATCCTGTGGATTGCAATGATGGACTTGAGCATTAAATTTTGTTTTGTAGTCATATTTTACAATATATGTATCTATTAAGGTCTTTGCAACTATAATATATGATAAATACATACAATTTCTATCATGTTCTGATGGATATACATACCCTTCGATAACAACTTTTATTCTTTTTGATAAACTAATGAAAATATTGTGTTAAGAAACTCCAATATATTGAATAAGTTGATCTTAATAAAATTTCACAAGTAAAAAAAATGTGACAACATTGAAAATACATCTAAGAATTTTGAAAAAATAATATAATTATGATTAAAAAATAAAATAATACAAAAACTAAAAAGAAAGTCCTCAATTCCATAACCAACATGAATCAAATACCCTTTGTTCAAAAATTTAGATAAGCACGTCAATATATCTTTTTCATTCACATACATACAAATAAAAGATATGTATTTAAAACATTATAATGTATCGATATTTATAATGACTTTACATGAGCATCATCATTTGATCCCTTAATAATGAAGGCTTATGATTCTTATGTGACAAGTGGGCTCGTCTTTTTAGTGTGTAAACATTAATAAAAAAAAATGAATGACATTTTTTATTGGGATAATGGTTCTACGTATAGATATAATATTAAAATGACTCAAATATAAAGTAAAATTTTGTGCATAAATTAAATTAATCTTATATTGATAATAATTATGAGATAATAATGAATTATAAGGTATTATATGTTTCAATATCTTTGAAATTGATGAGAGAGGTTAAAAAGTGAGATGTTAAAAAATAATGTATTACATTTAGTATACTTCCCACTATTAAAATATTAGTACGGTACTTATATGCAAAGTAAGTGTATTTATCTTAAGATTATTATGAAAAATATTATATGAAGAAAATTGTAGTTAGATTGATGAATACTCTTGAAAGTCATCTTGAAATAATTAAAAAATATATAAAATAATAATTGAATGAAATTATTTATAAAAGTTTCATTATTTAATACAATTACATGATAAGATTGTAATTGAGTTAATTTTATTTAAGTATAATATATAAATACTCTATTTAATGTAAAATCTCTCAATTACCTAACATCAATATATAATAAAATTATAATTAAAAATATATATCACATTAAATATGGATTAATTAGAAAAAATTAATTACTTAACATTATATATTTAAATTAATCATAATTTTAAAATAAAAATTGTTTATAAAATATTATATGCTCAAAAACCATATCAAAAGTAAAAAGATGATAGAGAGCTAGATGCCCAAAAAGATGCTATCTAAATCCCATAACATTGTGACTATTATTTGGATGTATGTATGTATGTATGTATGTATGAATGATAAAATAATAAAATATATGAAATTGTTAATCGAATATTTTTTCTTGTAAAAATGGGATTGACTATTTATGAAGTTCATTCATCTCATCAAAACATAGCATTTAAATCCCACAAAAAGTAACATAAATAAAGTTAAACATAAAACCCCCAAAAACAATGTCTATGGGATCAATAAATCTTCGCTACGGCAATTCATTTCATTTTGAGTTCAACAATGCAATCCACTCTATAGGCCTCCACCATAGAGGTCACAAGTATAAACCCTAGCCAACTGAATCATGACATCCTCCCATAGATAATTAATGTCATCAAAAAAAAACTTGGTGAGATCATCTTTGTGAAGGTGAAGCTTAACACACAGAGTTGACCCATTAGGAATAGAAGAAACAATATCATTTATTTTCTTTGTTGAATCTCCCATGGAGTAGAAGAAACAATATCAATACCAAGTCAAGTTTAAAGTGTACATAATTTAAGTCAAATCAAGGATCACTAAATATGAAATCCAGATAATTAGCTATATACATGTAGCCAATAAGAATAATTTTATGATTACACCAGGAAAGAGAACTACATGAAACTTGAATTCTCTCCTTAAGGTATCATATACATAAATAGTGATCAATCATCAAATATGATTTATTGATAACATCTCTACCCATTACAATATCTCAACAAAAGAGATGACTATCATAAGTTTTAAGATTAATAAATTGTGAAATTATGATTATACACTTGTGAGTCATGTGGGAATGTTCTATTGAATGGATATGAAGTGAACACCCCCATTATATAGAAACCAACTTTTGATGAGGACCAAAGATTAAAATCTTATTGAATATGTAAAAAATAATAATTTTTATAGGTTTTTATCTCTCATAAGTATAGTTAGGGTTTCAAGGTGAATGAGATTGATTAATTGAGTTATGCATTTTTCTGGGTTTAGCATCACACATATAGATCTTTCAAAGATAAAATCATGTGATCATATATTCAATGACCCTCTTTTTTCACATATGTCACTACTAACTATAATAAATCATTATCAATTGTTGATATTAACCCAAATCTAATGGAAGCATAATTCTTCAATTGAAAGAATTATAAACCTGTTTTAGTCAATTTTCCACTACCAAAATACAACACAATTAAATAATCAATAAAAATAACTAAGTACTTATCACTCTTTTCTACTTACTATATGTAATATATAGCACTTGTCAAATTATTACAATCAATTTTAATATTTTACATTCAAATATATACTTAAATGTCATTTTTACCAATTTAAATAATTTTAATAATTTTTATTCTATTAAAATTGTAAAACAAAATTAAAATAAATCATAATAATAAATCTATACAATAATTGATCCATATCAAACCTTAAATGTGCACTAAAGTTTTAGAATTTAACTATAGGGTTTTCATTTCCAAAACATCAATACTCCATAATTATCCATATTGTGCTTATTTATATCTCAACAACTTGTTTAACGACTAATAAATTTAAAATGGAGGAATGATCAGAAACCACTACTAACTTTCATCCCATGTTTTTTTTAAATTGTCTAACAATTCAATCCCTTAATTTTATGATAATGATTGGACCGATAACGAAACATGTATTACAAATTATGTATAATCCATGAAGCCATTATCTAGTGTCTTTCTTCAAACACAAAAACAAAAACAATATTTGTATTGGAATTGAAATCAAAATACACTTATAATTTTGTAAAATGAATACTCATTTTTATTTTTAATAAATTAAAAAAACATTTAAGTCACCCCAAAAAATCTACTAATCTTAATGCAAAAATCTTCGTTAGGGCAATTCATCTCATTTTGAGTTCAGCGATGCAAATCACGCTATAAGCCTCCACCATGGAGGTCGCAAGAACGAACCCTAGCCTGTTCTATCACGACATCTTCCCACATATAATTATCGTCGTTAGAAAGAATCTTGGCGAGCTCGTTTTTGTGAAGGCGAAGCTTAAAATGCAGAGTCGATCCGTCAGGAATAGAAGAAACAATCTCAACACCCCTATCAATATTTTCTTTTGTTGCATCTCCATCAGAGAAAGCTCTGCGATATAGTTGTAACTTATGGAGTCTAGAGGCCACTGTTAGACGCTTGTCCGAAGATCCTCTTGCAAAACGATTTGTTGGCTGAGGAAGAGGAACCAGAAAATAGAGTCAATCACCTTGAAGCTCTGTAGCTTGCAGAAGTGGTCGACTATGAATACCAAATTGATGAACGACGTCTGCCTCAAAAATCCCATGATCTGGATGATTGCCGAGAATTTCCTTCACATAAACAGGGCTCGATAGTTTCATCACCGTTGCATCGACTTTCATAATCCTTATTCATCAACGGCTGTTTTTCTTCAACACACCTCGCAGGATGTTACCCATTGTCTCAGGACGTTACTAAAACCAAATGGATTTATTATTGTTCTAAGAAAAGCTTTAAAAAATGACAACGCACGCAGGGGAATGGGCGACAACAATATAAAAATAATTTGCGTGAACGGTGAAAAAAAACAGTATTAGACAATCCACGAGACTATTCTTAATCTA
The DNA here is from genome assembly GCA_037957365.1 of Torreya grandis. Taxonomy (NCBI): domain Eukaryota; kingdom Viridiplantae; phylum Streptophyta; class Pinopsida; order Cupressales; family Taxaceae; genus Torreya; species Torreya grandis. Next base: position 459,987 of record JARHVA010007944.1, on the reverse strand, counting down.
AATTGGTAACGTGTAGGAGACTATTTTTATTTAGCATGGGACATGTTTTAGGGTTTAATCAAATAATGTATATGTAGCTGCATCATCCATCCACACTTATATCTTATATGCTTGATAAATAAAAAGGAATATCTTCTCAAGACACATGAACTTCCACTGCAAGGAGAACAAAAACACACTCAGTCAATCCACGTAGGAAACTATTTTTAGTTTTAGCGAAATTTTGAATTTTCAAATTATGTACACGTGAACACACGATCCATCCACGTGGGGGCGTATGCTAACATGTTGTTAGCAGTCAGCAATCTTTGTATTGCAATTGAATTCAAACTATTGGTCATTTCTTCTATACATGTAAAAAGTATTTATTCACACAAAGTTAAAAAGATGAAAAAATATTTGATAGAGGGGTTTTATGCTGTGCCTACTGCTGTGTGTTAATTGTATCTTATTTTTTTAAAATGAAATATTAAGTAACAATAATTTCATATTTTTGGTAGAGGTTGTTGTGAAAATTGAGGTTGTGTGTTTCTTTATATAATATAGTAATGAGTTATGTGGGTAGAGGCATCTCGTCTCATAGTGAGCTTGAGTAATGTCGAAGTGATGTGAAAGGCAAGATCATATAGAACATGCAAGTTGTGAAATATTACAATGTGATCTAGGTGGTGATGGTAAGGAGAAATGATAAGGTATTTAAAATGACAATGGACACCAAATGACCCATATTATACACCAAACATATATTCAAAGAAGCTAGTGAATGTACATGACCTACACCCATTACAAAGGGTTTCACAACTTGTAACATAGAAAACTTTTAAACTGTCAAAGGTGGGATAAGAGGTCATGAGAGATTATTTTATTGAAGTAGGGCTCATCCTTTGATATTCAGCACCAATGAGTACTACAATGTCATTGATTGAGGACAAAATATTGAGGTTTCATAGTCTATATATTTTTTGATTGAAAAGTGTACTTCTATTAATTTAAATGAAAACTTTTATAACAATGCTAGTCATATAAAAAAATAGGTGGAAAATTCACACCCAAGAAGAGAATTTTAGCTAAGAGAGTCTCGAAAAAAACTAAATTCCAAATAAAAAAGCTATAACCTAGCCAAAAACTATAATTAACAAGTGCACATCAATAAAAATAGATAATGAAATATCACAAACAACAAGGAAAACACTAAGCAAGAACTGCAAACATGATGACCATTAGAGGAGATAGAGGTGGAGGGCCCTGAGGCTTCCTTCTGTAACTGTCTTGGGCTAAGGGATCTTAGTAAATTGGGATGGGGCCCCAACCATCAGTTTACTATTTAGTTTCAAAATCATGTTGCACTTGAGAATCCTAGTGAGGAGGAGAGATGGCTAGCTTTAGCCGTAAGAGCTTGTCCTATGGAGGGTATCTCCACCCTCCCCCACACCCCGTACCTCACCACCACCACCACTGTCTCTTCCTATATCATATCCTCTAAAAGAAGATGGCCTATGAGAGTGAGGAGAGGAGCTCCTCTAACTTTGAGAACTATGGCATCTCCCCTACACCCATGACCTAATGGAGGATAGTGGTGAGTAGGGGATCAGGTGGTGCATAGCTAACTACATAATAAACTTTCCCCTAATAGTCCAAAAGGAGCTACAAATAATGAAGATCAAGCTAGATATTATCCATTAGACTCTAAATCTGAAGGGTAACATTAGCAATCCCAGTAAATCTATTAGTTACAAAAAACTTATTTACATAATCTCATTATTAAAACAAGCTTGATTTCTAGATTTCCAAATCTAAAACAAAATGTCAATATGGAAAATCTACCATAATATGTTATATCTTGCAGGTAATAGGGTGAAGTACCCTAGGATAGCCATTTTCCAAGTGAACATTCCAAGCCTAAAGGGTTTGAAAAGGGTATGAATCCATCTCTAGGCTGACGAGGCATGAGGTCAAAACTAAAAGAGATGATGGTTTTTGGGTGATGATAGGTTCGACCAATAGGATTTAGCACCCCCATGTGATTGAAGCTATACCCCATGGGCAAAACATGGTAAAAAATACACCAAAGAAAGTGGGTTTTTTTAGGATCAATACAAGCTACCTAAATGCTAACAAATATTCAGTCCCAAACTCGATAGAGCGATTAAAGATACCATCAGTGGTTAAGAGCATCTATGTCAATATGATGAGGGAATTTTTTTACCCAGTCAACGAGATTATTGACATAATGGCATGGTTGTAGGCTATGACCAGTCCATCCATCATAACCTAAGAGAGAAAACTATAATCTTTTGTAAGTACTTATAAGGTATTGAACTCTGTAATTCACAAATGGATTCTACATCTTCCTTGTTAGAATAGAATTTAGGCATTAGCATAGTCTAAATAAATTAGTCCTTATAGTTCTTAAAAAATAGGTCACCAATGTTAAGAATACCTTTTTAAATAGCTTGAATATTTTGATCTAGGGGAGTGTGGCAAAGGGGACATTATGGAAGGTCAGTTAATGACTATGAGTTTAGAAAATAATTGATTCTAAGCCCATCTACCACCCATGTAAAGTGGGGTTTGAGCTTTTCCCATGCCTTCTGAATACCCTGGATGATAAACATGCCCCCTACTTTGACAAACATTAATGAGATAAGTGCATTGTGTAAGCATATGCCTTGCCAAGAATTTTTATTGAGTGGGCAACCTTGACCAATGTAATGCCTCTACAAAACTTTCCAAACTTTGTCTCCTTCTACGTTTCTGATGATCCATTTAACCCCATGAGTGGACTCTTGAATCTTGATGTTGAAAAGCCCCAATCTACTAGCTTCTTTAGGATTACATCAAATGGCCCAAGAGACTCGATGAAGGGTCTGATGCTCCTTAAAATTGACCCATATAAATTCTCCTAAGAGGTTTTCAAGTTTTACATAGGAAACATTAGATGGGGCCCAACAAGATGAATAGTACACGTGAGTGGTAGTGAGCACTTGAGAACAAATATGGAACATTATGGCCAAATTAAAATGCTTAATGATTCAAAATGAAAACTTTTTCTCCACACTTTGAACCACGTAAGACCAAAATTCCTTAGGAGAGGCTCTGTAAGTAAATAAAATGCCCAAAAAATTAAACTAACACCTAGGAAGGATTCATTTCCACATATATCCCTCCACCCAAGGAGGTTTGGGTCATAAATATTGGTGGTAGCATTGGATTATATGCCATTGGATAGGTGACCCAAAAGTAAGGCATAAAATATCTAAACATTCCATTGCATGTTTGACAAAGACTTCATCCTCCTATAGAATGAGGAATGAGTCATTAGTAAAGTGCCCATTATTTAATTTTTGATCTAAATTAGGTAGAGAAATCCATTTGACTAGACCCTTGGAAGCATAACTAGCCAATAATTAACTAAAACCTTCAGCAATCAACACGTAAAGTGTAGGGGTTAGGGGACAACCCTATTTGATGGATATGTGGAACACAAATTGTTGATATTTGGAGCCTTTGATGGTAATGTAGGCCATAGAATCATGAAACAATATATTAGCAGTATGAACAAACTTTGGGCCAATCCCTAGAGCCTATAGTAGAGCTATAATAAAATTCCACTCTATCTGGTCATAGGCTTTCTCAAAATAATTCTTGATGAACAACACCTTCTAGTTAGATATTATAGCCTATTCAATCTCTTCCCATATGGTAATAACATTGTCTATAATATATTTATGTTGAAAGAAATTAGTTTTCTCACTTCACAGATTTAAGGGATGTAATTGTTTGATTCTGAGAGCTAATGATTTGGCTATGATTTTGTAGGACACGTTGAGCAAAGTGATGGGTCTCTAGCTGGTATTTACCTTAGGATTAAGTTTGATGTTGCCCTGATTGATGAGATGACCTAAAGAATTGGTCAAGACCACTTCATAATAAACTCTATGGAGATCATGTCTAATAGTATCCCACATGGTTTGATAAAGTTCAAATCTAAATCCTTCAATACCTATGAATTTATTAGAGGCCATTTGCATAACAGCTTCCCTAAGGTCCTTGATACTAATAGGTGTATGAAAAATAACTCTTTGAGCTTCCAAGATATTATAGGGGACTAGAACAAGATATGTAGAGAGGGTAACCTCATGAGCAAGAGATGATGGTTGCATTGCAAAGGCACCATGCTAGTGATGCACAAAAGCTTAGAGGATATATGGAATTATGATAAGTCTATCTAAATAATTTATAATGGATTTGATTTTATTATCAACATGCCTTGATCGAAGGATAAAAAAACCTTCTTGGTCACTTTATCTCATACCTTCAACTAATATATCCTAGCTCAGATTTGAGCTATTACAGCCTTATAAGCCTTTACAATCTGGAGTTTATGTCTCCACATGGTTTTCTTATTGAGATGTTATCATTGATGTCAAAGGATTTGCTATTTAGTAAATAATATGGTTATTGATGTCAAGTAATTTATGATGATAAGATTATGTAGTTTCTATAGAGTCCATAGGTAATGATAGAGTCCATAATTTTTATAGAGTTCATAACTATTGATTAAGTCTGTATCTTGGCATGAAAGTTGCTTTTAGTGAAGTAGGTAAGTGGCCAAGATACTTGTTATCTATATTTTACATCATGTAGAGACATGTAAATAGACTACAAAATTAATTCAGACTAAAGACCATTGAATAAGTTTTTGTGTGTGAAGGAAGGTGATCTAAGGATTGTGGAGAATAGGATCGCATTAGCCAAATTTCGTAAAGCAGGTTAATCAAATGATTTATTTGAATCAAAGATAAGTATGATTATTCTACAAAAATTCATTTCACTCAAGCCAACCTATGTGAATGAGATTTTATATAAGCTAATGTGTATTATGTTTTCAAAAGAGAATAAATCATTATATAGCTAACTATAGAGTTTTATTTGGCTGATTTTTAAGAGGTTATTTATTACCATATTCTATATAATCAAGATCAAATTATCTTTTTAAAGTGTGGAAAAACAAAAAATCATTAAGGAGCATATCAAAGGTCTACTGAGGAATAGATGGCCAGAGAGTCATGATTATGAAATCATTAAATGATTCATAGGAAGATTAACCCTATAATATATAGAATCAACTAAAACATATGAGTAGAGAAGGTAGAGAGGATAGATTCTTTGAAAATAAAGAGAAAAAAAGATAGTCTAATGTGTTTACTTGATTGATAAGTAGAAAATGATAGAATGAATCTGAGATTGATAAGCAAATAAAGTAGAATTATACCATCATGTGTTAATAGAAATAATTAAAAAATGTGGGTGATCTGAAGCAGTTGAGATGGTACTTGGAAAAGGGGGTTAAAGCCTCTTTTAGGTTGGTGTTTATAAATCAAGGAGTTGGTGTTTCCTAGTAGTTTGGTGCTTCACTATTTGGGGTTTGTGCCTCAAGTTGAAATGGTGCTCAACAATCTATTTTAACTCATTCCATATATGATTGGAGACATATAGTACATGTAGTAATCAATGTAGGTTGTCTTCATTTTAAGGGCTTCCCACCTATTTCATGTGTTGTATTTATCTTATTTGTTATGGTTTTATTGCTCTATGGATTTTGCTTTGATGCTTGACTAACGAACTAAAGAATTTAACATTTTTTTAAAGATCTCAGCAATTCACCACCCCCCTCTTAGTGGCTATACTTTAAAAGATTGGTATTAGAACAAGTCCTTCAAGGTCAGTCTTGATAGCTAGAAGGTAGATCCTAAGAAGCACAATGTCTAGTCATCAAGTAAAAGAAGGTTTTTAAACAAACAAGGACTCTTTATTCATTGGAACCAATTATGCCTTTTAGAGTATTAGGATGAAGTCCTATTTGATGGCTCTCAATTTTGAGATTTGGTAGTTAGTTGTAGATGGGTATACTATCCCTCAAAGTTCTCCAACTGACATTGTAGTAAAGAAAGCAAGTGAGAACAATTTAAAGGATATGAATTTTATATTATGTGGATTGGAAAAATCTAAATATGTCAAGGTGATGCAATTTGTTTTAACTAAGGTAATTTTGGACAAATTATATCTCATCTATGAAGGTGACACCAAGGTAAAATTTGAAAAGCTTTAGATCTATAGAGGATAGTTTCAATGTCTAAAAATGAAGGAAGAAGAGAATATTGTAGCATATCTTCTTAGAGTTAATGACCTAGTCAAAATAATTAGAGGTCTTAGAGAAAATGTTAATGATCCATCTGTTGTTTAAAACTTTCTAAGATCCTTGACCCCAAGATTTGACTCAAAGGTGTCAGTGGTTGAATTAATTAAAAGACTTAGATAAGTTACAAATGGATGAGCTTCATGGAATACTTATATCCTATGAGATGATGACTAATGATGAAAGATCTTCCACATGGGAATAAGCCTTCAAGTTTGTAAAGAAAACATAAATTAAAAAGGTTAAAATTGATAGTGATACTGATGTTGATGAAGACAAATCCAAAGCCTTATTTGTGAGGAAACTAAGAAAAGGTTTAGGTAGGTATAAAGGCAAGTTACCATTTAAATGTTTAAATTATAGTAGGATTGGTCATTTTGAAACCAAGTATCTTGAAAAATAAAAACATGATCATGATGAATAACATGGTGAAGAGAATAAGAAATCTAACAAGTATGACAAAAACAAGAATTTTTTTAATCAAGGTGATTATAAGAAAAAGTTCCTCAATAAAAAAAAGATTCTATATTCTAGAGAAGATAACAACTCTTTTAAATTCAATGATAAATATATCTTAGACAATGATGACTATAGTTTGGACCATAGAAGTGATGAAACATTGGTCATGGCCATTGAAATTGAAGATGAGATTAGTTCAAAAGAACAAGTCTTCATGGATTATGAAGAAGTGAATGAAGAATAATCTGATGTTGATCTTAAGGTAGATCTTATCAGTGTTTTAGATGAATTGAAGAGTCAAGGAAAGAAAAATAAAAAGTTGAATTCTCTAGTCAAAATTCATTAAGAACAAATATTTATCTTTAAAACTAAGATAACTAAGAGTGCCAAGGAATTTGAGGAGGTCATAAACAACCTTAAGACTCAGTTAGAATAATAAAATACAAGTTTGAAGTCTAAATATGGAGAGTGCAATGATTACAAATCTTAGATAGGTTCATTGAAGTCAGATTTGGAACAATTCATAGTTGAATTGAAAAATTATCAAAATTTTGAAAATATCAATGGAATTCTTCATGACATATTGAATATCCAAAGGTCACATATCATGAATAAAATCCTTGGATACATGGATGACCAAAAAATTAGTAACGAAGAGTATAATATTAGTAAGCCAGAGACATATGTGGATGTTCTCAAGAAATTGAAAATTGTGAATGATAGTCAAAGGTTAGGACATGTCAAGATGATTATTGTTCCTCTAAAAGATAACAAAAATGACAATATGCTTTTCAAAAATATTTAGATATCATTTCCTATCAAGCAACTGAATGAAATAAGGTACATGAATTACTTTTATGGCTACTATTTTTCTTTTAATCAGTTTGGACATAGAGCCTTACATTGTAGATAAAATGCTAGAAAGAATCATGCATGGAGAAGTGATATGAATAGTCATGGATTTATAAAACATTTCTTAAATTCATTTTTCCAAGGGTCATATATCAATAGAAATAGTGTGATTTATTAAAACTATAATAGAATATGAAATATTGCAAAATTCTATAGATTGGGTTGTGCAAAACCCCCTAGTCAAAATAGGTTAGTGTATGTTAAAATTTATAAGAAGTTATATCCTTTTAAAATACTAAAAAAAGAGCAAAAATATGATGGTCCAAAGGAAGAAGAATCCATATTTGTACAAACTGCTTTTCACAATCAATATGAGAATTTGAAATGGTACATTGATAGTGGTGGTTCAATCTATATGACTTGTGACAAGAATAAATTTATATCTTTGAAGAAGACTACTAAAGGTACATTCAAGTTTGGGGATAATATAACAAATAATATTACTAGTAAGGGAATACTAAGTCTTGATAATGGGAAAACTAAAATTGAGAATGTGTTATATATAAAATGACTATAGAATAATTTATTGATTGTTAGTCAAATGTGCAATTAAGGACATACTCTAACTTTTCATGATAAAAGATGTAAATTAAGAAAATCAAGTTTAAGAAGATTGGTAGCAGATGACGACAACATTGAAAATAATTTATATGTTTTGAATGAGATCAAGAAGGACATGATTTTTATGAGTCAAGTGGATGAGAGCTAAATTTGATGCATAAGAATGGGACATCTAAACTTTGACAACTTAGTAAAGATAATTACTAAAAAATCAGTTAGGAACATGCCTAGGATTACTAAGCCTATAAACACCTAGTGTAAGGCGTACTAACATGGAAAATAGACAAGAAAAATATTCAAGACAAAATAATATTTAATTACAAAACTATTTAGAGTTGATTGAGATAGATCTATGTGATCCAACTATAATTCAAAGTATTCAAGGTGATAGTTACTTCATGCTTCTTATTCATGATTACACTAGAATAACTTTTTGTTGATGATTTTTATTTTTTGAATGAGAAATTTGAAGCTCTAAATAAGTTCAAGACATTCAAGGTTCTATTTGAGATTGAGATGGACTTAAAAATCAAGTGTCAAATATTTGATAGAGGACAAAAAAATTTGTCAAATGAGTTTTATGACTTTTGTAAGGAACATGGAATCAAGAGACAATTTTTGACTGTAAGGACACCAAAACATAATGTAATGTTAGAAAGGAAGAATAATACTATTAAATAAATGGCCAAGATAATGTTATATGAGTCCAAATTATCTAATATATTGAGGAGAGAGGTAGTAAACATAAAAATACACATTCTAAACAAATTTCAAATTAGAATAAATAGTAATAAGACCCCCTATGAATTACAGATAGGAAAATCATCTTTAATGGAACACTTTAGAGTGTTTGAAATCATGTGTTTCATCACGAGAAATAAAGAGGATCTAGGAAAAATTGATTCAAGGGCTGATGAAGGCATATTCCTTGTATATTTTTTAGGTAGCTCTGCATATAGATGCTACAAAAAAAGACTACAGAATATTATGGAGAGTACAGATGTGAGAGTGGATGAAACCAAATATAATAAGGTTAACACACATCCAAAATATCATGCAGAGGAGCTTGACCTCAAGGGAAAATGAAAAACATCATAAAAAAAGAAGAATAAGAGGCATAAGAATAAGAAGAAGAAATTCAAGAAGTATAATGGGAAGATACAAGGGCACCTTCTAGATTTGTTTAGAAAAATTATGTAAAAAGTCAAATCATCATTGATATTGAAATTGAAGTTTAAACTAGGAGAAGCTTTGTGAATACATTGGAAAATGTAAACTTTTACACCTGAGGTAAGACTGGAAACTATAAGATTATTTTTGGCATATGCTAGTTTCAATACTTTCAAGATATATCAAATGGATGTAAAGTCTACATTTCTCAATGGAAATTTATAAGAATATGTGTATATAGATAAATTTGAAGGTTTCTCTTCTTCAGTAAATAAGGATTGTCTATAGACTGAATGAATAATTATATGGGCTAAAGGAAGGCCCTAAAATGTGGTATGAAAGGCTTGATAGATACTTTCTTGCTCAAGGTTTTAAAAGAGGTGTTGATGATATAAACCTTTAAATAAAAATAAAATGTGAGCATTAATTAATTATATTTATGCATATTGGTGATATTATCTTTCATAGTGACTATGATAAAATGTCTAAAGAGTTCATAGAAGTAATCCAGTAAGAATTTGAGATGTCTATGTTATGGGAGCTATCATTTTTTCTCAAATTGTAAGTAGTTAAGTCAGATAAGGGAATGCTAATCTCTCAAGATAAGTACATTAATGAAATATTTAATAAGTTTGATATGGAAGACTATAAATTAGTAAGAACACTAATTTTAACAATTTTCACGTTGAGTCAAGAAGATAAGTCATCAAAAATCAACCAGACTTTATATAGATCTATGATTGTAAGACTATTATATACTATTGAATCAAGACATGATATCATGTAAGAAGTAGGTATAGTGGAAATATTTTAGACAAAACCAAAAGAGACACACTTACAAGTAGTCAGGAGGATATTCAAATATCTTAAAGGTACTATGGACTTTGGTTTGTGGTACTCAAAAGGTAAGGATTTCACTTTAACAACATATAGTGATGTAGATAGGGTAGGTAGCATTGATGACAAAAAGAACACAAGTGGTGATTAATTATTTCTTAAAAAGATTATTTTATCATGGTTGAGTAAGAAATAACCATCAATTTCCTTGTCCATAACTGAAGCTAAGTACATAGAATCAACATCATGTTGCACACATATTTTATGGATGAAACAAATCTTGAGTGACTTTAAGATTAAGAATGATAGTCAAATTTCTATATTTTGTGATAATATTAGTGCGATTAACATATATAAGAATATATTTATGCATTATATAACTAAGCATATTCTAATCAAGTATCGTTTTCTAAGGGAGCAGGTAGTTGATTAGATTGTCATATTAGAGTATGTAACCATAACATGACAAGTTGCAGACATTTATAAAAAACCTCTTCCAAGGGAAACATTTGAGTTCTTAAGGCATGAATTGGAAGTAATAACTTATTATGCTAGTCACTAAGAAAGGTATGGATTGAGGGGGAGCTAACCTTTGGGTATCTTTTAAACTTGGAGGATCAAGAGTCAAGAGTCTATGACAACCAAATGATGTTCAAGTAGTGGTGAGTATTATCTTGTAGTTTTCATAGGATAAGATTATGAAATTATCATTAGGGAAATAAACAATGATTTGAATAAGTAACACTTTGTTTGGGATGAAATAGGTTCAATGTTGTGAAACCCTTTGCCATTGATCTAAAAGGGGGATAATTAGCAAGCTGACTATTTTTAGAGAGAAATAGTGCAACAGTAGAGATAGTTGTATAAGAGAGAGACATAATTATTGTGTAATTGTTGTCTAGTATTCCTTGGTGAAGAAATGATATGGAAAAGAGTAAACCAAATTTAAGTTCTGGTCTAAAATTATGTTCATTAAATGATAAAATCTATTTAAGTCATCAGCTTGTAAAGGTTTGCCATCAAAGACAAAGGGGGAGTTTGTTGAGATGTTGTCATTGATGTCAAAGGATTTAATATTCCATAAATAATATGGTCATTTATGTCAATGAATTTCTTTTGATAAGATTCCAAAGTTTATACATGGTTTGTAGCTCCTAATAGAGTCTTTAGTTTCTTTTGAGTCCATAGTTACTAATTGAGTCTATATCTGACCATGAAAATTGTTTTTGGTGAAGTAGACAATTGGCCAAGAGAATTTTTATCTATATTTTACATCATATAAAGACAAAAAAATAGACTAAAGAATTGATTCAAAGTAAATACCATTGAATAAGTTATTTTTTGTGAAGGAAGGTAATCTAAGGATTATGGAGAATAAGATTCCATTAACTAGATTTCATAAATAAGGTTGATTAAATGATTTATTTGAATCATGAATAATTTTTATTGTTTCATAAAAATTTATTTCACATCGGCTAACCTATGTGAGTGAGATTTTAAATAATATAATGTGAATTATGTTTTCAAAAGAGAATGAATCATTAAATAGCCAACTATAGAGTTTTGTTCAGCTGACTTTCAAGAGGCTGTTGATCACTATATTGTATATAAGAAAGATCAAATTATCTTTTTAAAGTGTGTAAAAATGAGGATTATGTTATAAAATTACTAAGGAGAAGAGTAGAGGTCTTATGAGGAATAGATGGCTAGAGAGGTGTGAGTATGAAATCATCAAATGATTCATAAGAATATTAACCCTAAAATATACAAAAATATCTAAAATAGATGAGTAGAGAAGGCAAAGAGGATAGAGTCTTTGAAAATAAAGATCAAATAAAGAGATCCTAATGTGTTTATTTTATTGATAAGTAGAAGATCAACAAAATGAATCTAAGATTGATAAGCAAAGAAAGTAGAATTGTACCATCATTTATTGATAGAAGTAACTAAAAAGGTGGATGATCTAAACTAACTAATTTTGTTCTTGGCAAAGGTGGTTTAAGCCTCATTTAGATTGGTGTCTAAAAATGAAGGAGTTAATATTTATTAGCAAGTTGGTACTTGACCAAAATAATAAAATATCATTAGGAAACATATAATTTCATGTCATTTCACTCAGATAAGTCTAAGAGGGTTGTAAATCAAATGATAGTCAAGACTAGAAGAGAAAATTATCTAAGACAAAAGGGTTATTTTTTATTTAGTATATAATCCTCTTCTAAAAATGGAGAGGGAATACATGAGAAGTGCATAATATCCTTAAATATGACAGTTACACTTCCTTTATCTAAATAAAAATAATTTACCCCTGAAAGGGGTTGTGATAAAGGAATCATGGCAGCATGAGAT
>JARHVA010007944.1:355000-440000 GCA_037957365.1 Torreya grandis | reverse complement strand
GGTGTGTTTTGATTGACATCTTTCTCACCATTATCAATACTAGATATCAAAGGTACTTTATTCTTAGTAGGAGCACTTATAAGCATAACAACTTGGGACACATGTTTTATTTTAGAAGAATTTGGGACTGTTTCAGGTTTTCTCAGTTCCATACTTGTATCCCTTGCCTTCAAAAAATTAGGGGTAGTGTCTTGAGGAGTAGCACCTGGTTGCATACTTATCAAGTATTATCCCTTTTCTTGAGTAACTATTACATTAGTTAGCAGCTATGTACCCTCAACTGATGGAATTCCCCCTTCATATTTTTTAATCATCATTGATCTTAAAAATTCAAAATCATGAATGTGTAACTCATATACTTGTGCCATATTAAATTCATAATAAAATTCATAAATTGGAACACATACATTTTTTACTACACTCTAAAATGAATCAACAATAGCAACACTCATCAATTCTATGGAGGCATACATCTTGCTTCAGGGACTTTGACAATTGAACATCATAATCTCATCACTGGATGATGTAGACTTAGGTTCATTCACATCTTAATCAATTTATTTAGCTATATCACATGGAAGATGTGGAAGGACTCCCTTATCATACCAATCAATGTCAATGTCATAACCTGCCATATTCACTTTGGAATTTAATAGATTAGGCACTTCTTCTCCATCTCCTCTATTTTTATTTCTATCTATTTTTATTCATGTGTAGGCCTCTTCCCTCTACATTACTTTGAATGTGGATCCAAAGCCCTCTCTTGACTAGTACACACATGAGAGACCCCTTTCTCAACTCTATCTAACTTGAATGACATTTATTTAACAGTAGAGGCTAAAGTATTAACAATTTCCTCAAGGTTGGTTATCTTAGTAACCTATGCTTTTTTTGAATTAACTAATTTTACATCAGCCAACATGTTAATGGGATTTCCCAAAAAATTTATGTTATTCTCAATTTGGATGGCCATATTTAATTCCAATCAAATGTTTTTGGGAGCATTATCCCTCAAGTAGTACATAGGCTTCATGTCAAAGGCATCACAGTATTTTATCAAGCACATTGTATCACTGAGCATTATGTTTTTAGGCAGTCACATCATAACTTTGATGAAACATATATTGAATTCCTTCACACATTTATTAATATTCTTCTTGATGTTTTCAAACTAAAAAAAAAACCTTGGATCTAATATATCACCATAATAAATTCTAAAAACATTCTTCATTTCTTCTCATGAATCAATGCATCTATGGGGAAGTGAATTGAACCACTCACATGCATCTTCTTCTTGCATGGGCATAAATAATTTAATTCACACATCCTCATACTCAACCTCATAGTCTTCAATGATATTATGAAAATCCCTCAGGTGATGATCACCACTTACAACATTATTCCCTTGAAATTTTAGAAGACATTTCAATACTTCATTTGGGAATTCACTAGGATAACCTTTCATGTATTAAAATTGATATCCTTATATTTATGGACATAAAATACAAGATTTCCATTCTTATTTGGGTCCCTATGCCTCACAATTATTTTAATTATAGGTTCAATAAAAATTGGTGAAGGGATGTGATGGGGACTTTGTGGATCAAACTTAGGAGGGGATTCAACTGGTTGAGAGGGAGATGGAAAATAAATAGGAATATAAGTTTTAGAATAAATAATAGAGATATGAAATTCCTCAACAATGGGAAGTTTAACAAAAATCTCTAGATTATCAAAATCTTGGTAATCTAAACACTATCTAGTAGCTGAACTCTACCCTTCAACAGGGTTTAAAACTTGTCTCCTTCTTCTTTAGTGAATACTTAAGGGTGGAAAAATTTTCTTAGATGAGTCACCTTTGAATGATGATCACAATATTTTTAGCTTTATAAACAAGAAAATACTCAATGGCTAAACTAAACAAAGATATTTAAACTAGGCATTGATCTTTCTTGAAACTAGATGACAAAATTAGAATCACCACTAGAATAAAAATTATAGAATATAATAGTTAACACACTGATTTTGATATATGATGCAAACATACTTTATTGAATTTAATGATGAGACATGAAGGCAAAGACACTAAAATTTTAGATTTGTGCTCAAAATGGAAAACATCTTCCAACATGTAACTTTTACAGCTCTTTACAATAAACATAGAAGAAGTTAATTTGTTAAATATCTAAATTCTTGGCATATCCTTAATGGAGTTTTATGGTTTTGACAACCAAGGTAGAACTAACAACATAAAATAGGTAGATAACTTTAAAACTATGAATTACTTATAGCTCTCTACAAGAGTGCCCAACAACATAAGTGAGAAAGAATGTTCTCTTAAATAGCAACATCAAAGTGTCGGTTCCTAGTTGTATACCTATTTCACTTGACCTTGCACACTTGAAAAAAATCAAAAATAAAGATGAACAACCTACAATTATGTCATTATAGCCAGGGAAGGGTTTGACATCTAGAATGGACCAGACATAGGAAATGACTAAGAAACATCGATAGTGGGTATGGTCAACTCCCTAATACTTATGAATTTTCCTAAACCAAGGTGAGAAGACCTAAGGGGTAGCTTGCTCATATGGACAAATTCTATAATTCAACATCCATGGAGCTTATTGGCATAAAAAGACCTACATATTACCAAGGCATAATAAAACTTGTTCAATCCACTCAGGAAGGGTTACAAAATGAAATGAAAAAATACATTAAGTCACATATAAGACACTAAAAATAGATGGGAAAGTGACTAAAATATTCAGTGTAAATAATTTTCAACAACATGGTCTGAATTTTTAAAAAAAAAACTATAGTTCTTGGTCTTTAAAGTACAAAATGTAAACACATGTTATATAGTCAAGATTTTATGCTTTTGTAGGGAAAATAAAAATTATAGTATGCAAAGGGTGTGTGATGTGCAGGGTAGAATAGGGTGGGACAGGTAAGATAATTATTAAAGAAGAGGGTGGTATGCTAGTGGTTTTCGAACAATAGTGTATCTTACATTATTCATGAAAATATTCCTTTACAAAGATATAACAAAACCACAAACAAAAGATAATATGTTGTCATGGGGCCTCCATCACTATGTCCACTAGAAACATCTACATTTGGTATTAGTTTGAGTTTCTAGTAGAGTCCTCCCAAGGATGAGCATGACAAGCACTGATTTTTCTAGGTCTTCTTTTTTTGTACTTATGATATGCATAGATATTCTCATAATGTACAAAAACATGATTTTGAGAGATACATATGACATGCATTTTGGCATATTGCTATTTGTATATGGAGTACTAATATTCTTTGATTATCACATGATGTTTGCATTTATATTGTGCTTGTTTATGATATGTTTTGATATGTTAGTTTCAAGAGATACATGTCCTTAGTTAGCATATAGATGTATATGTATTGTATTATTTTGTTTCATGTATGACTAAATCCTATAAGATAAATTAGGAGATGCATGTCCCAAACTAATCATATAAAATAGCCAATTAGACTCACATTACTTGTCAGGAGATGCATGTATTGAAAAGAGTCTCATGTTAGGTATGGTTTATTCAAAAATGATATTTAGAGCTTCATTAACTCTTGGATTTGGCTCACTTGGTGTTTACTATAGAAAATTTAAATTATGAATCATAAGTATGTGTACACTATAATAACAAATTATTTATATTGTAATTGGTTGGTTAAAATGTGAATATTTGTAACTAAGGATAATAATAAAAAAATTAACAAAATCAAAATAACAAATATTTAAATTTAAACAAAAATAAATAAATACAAAAAAAGTTACCTAAATTTAACATAACTTAAAATCAAGATATGGATAATCAAGAGTTAAGAAAAGAGAAGAATGAAAAAAATCAAAGCAAGAACAAATTATTAAACAACCTGAAATCAAGATATGAAGAATCAACATTCACATGTATGAATAAGATGTAATTGGAAAATAATAAAACAATAAATTAAGTCAAACACAACTCTAAACAACTCAATCATAAATGAAAACTAGACTAAAAGTGGTTATAAAATTCATTTTAACATTAAAATCAAAAAAATATAAATAACAACACTAAATAGTAAAACAAAAGATAAAAATGGAGTCATAACAAAACACTAAGAAACAAAGAACAAAATACTAAAAAATTACATAAGTAACAAAATTACAATTAAAAAAATAACAAATTAAAATAATGAAAACATAATAGAGACACAACATACTATAAATACAAACAAACAAACAATAAAAACCAAATAAACACACACAAATAATGGTTAAGCATGATGTTAGTGAAAATAGGAGATAAAATATTCATGTAATAGAGGAATTAATCTCTATAACATTGTAACCCCTAATCTAAGTAATAATAATACCAACATAATATAATAAGAATAATAGAGACAAAATTTCTCCCATGTGATAGGAAATAATGACACAAGGCAAAATGGGGGAGAATAGAAGAAAAAGAAGGGGTGGTCGAGGTGATTCTAGATACATGAGGCAAGTAGATGTTGCCTTCATATTTTCATGGATGTAAGATAGAACATGAACTTCAATACAAATATAGTTCTCCCATGAAATGGGATAGAGGAGAAGTGATGATAAGAAAACATTATTTTAGTGTAGAGTAATAAGGAAACGTGATCATAAAACAACTAGTGCATTCAAATGATTGCTCATAAAATGAAGAGAGCATGAGATCACAATAAAAAAAAATGTAAGACAATGTTTTTTTTCCATTTTTTTTATCAACTTCTAATGTTTTTTTTTTGGGATAAGTAAAAAAACAAAATATTAAAAAAAGGCCTAGGGGAACAACCTATCTAAGGAGATGCACTTCTATATTTAAGATTTCAAACAATAGATAAACTAGCTACAATGGGATCATGAGTATAAATAATGGATAGGAAACTAACTAATAAATGAGATGCAGGTCTAAGACTAGAAGTTACAATAATAATTAAAGTTGGATACAATGACCCTGGTGATCCGATTAAAGTGAAAAATATATACCAAGCAGTAGTAAAATAGTAGCATAATAATATGCAGTATTATATAAATTCAAAGAACCATTCAACAGGTAAATACCATGTGCTAATATATCCTTGTTAACTTGTCTATAAGAAGAAGCTTCAAAATATTGTTTAGGTTGAACTACGTTGTAGAACTAGCACTGAGTGTGTCTATAATTTTTAATAATAATAATCAAGATCATAATTGGTGATGGAATAGAACTATCTAGGTTATAAAAATTTAGAGTATGAAAATAATATTTTTCTAAGTAGAATGGTCTAGGGTTACAATAGTCTAGAATGGAATAAAAATGAGTCCATTGGAATAGAAATGATCAAAAGTACCAATGGTATAATGGTAAAATGGTCTAGAGTTATAATGATCTAGTATTACAATGGTCTAGGGTAATAAAATAATAGTGCTCAATATAGAATGGTCAAGGATAAAACAAAATAACATAAAAATATTCTAGTATAGGATGGTCAAGAGTATAATAGTCGGATAAATGACCTTGTCACAAGTTTCTTCCAAGTACTAGGTCTTATATACAATGGTTTGAAAGGTTGTCAAGCATAAAATCACTTGAGATGTGCAATATTCATGGTTTATAGGAACTCTTCACCATCTAGATCTGTATGCCCCCAGTCCATAATTATATATGATAATATAAGGGTCCAACCAATTGCGTTAAAAATTTCCCTTCTTCTTACATTCAACATTATTGTTCTTTTGGTTTTCCTTCAATACCAAATTACCAATTTCAAAATACCTAGGTAGAATGCACCTATTATAGCTTCTACACAATCTGTTATGATATGATTTCAAGTTGTCTAGGGAAACCAAACACTTGACATCAAAGATCTCAAGATATTACAACCTAGAAAATTTTTAATCTTCATTATATTCAATGTTCTCCAAATATACCCTCAATGAAGGTAGCTTGATATCAATTAGGATAATAGCCTCCATGGCATAAATAAATGAGTATGAACTGGCACCTATGGGGGTTTGATGACTAGTGTGATAAGCCCAAAGTGTAGGGAAATTTTACAAGTGCCAATTACTACTAGCATCATTGATAATCATTTTTAGGACTGTAATAATGGTTTTGTTAGATTCCTCATTTTGACCATTACCTTATGGGTTATATGGTGCGTATTTCTTGTGCTTGATTTTGAACATAGCATGAAGAGCCTTAACATATCAATTTACAAATGATCTACCATTATCAGCTATAATATTGGCTAGGATACCATATCTACAAATGATATGGTAATGGACAAACTTAGCATTCTACTTCCTAGTGATGTAAGTGAGAGGAATGGCCTCAATCCACTTCATAAAATGCTCAATAGTAGTGATAATTTATTTTTGGCCATTATCGAGGCCCCATGTAGAGAACAAATAAGGTGTACTGATTGGCTAGAGTGTAAGGAAAGTGTGTGTATCAAATTACCATTCTATTGGGAATAAATGCACTTCTTGAGATAATTAAAATCATCTATTTCCATTTCGAGCAAATAGTATTCTATTCTGAGGAGCTTTTTGACTAAGACTACACCATTGGTGTGGTCCCCACACATTCCTTCATGAAACTCCTTATGTGCTAGCTTGGATTCTATGAAAGATAAATAATAAATTAACATTCCATCATAGCCTTTATGATAAAGCATTTTTTTAGGAGGGTATAATAGGCTATGTGATTAAGAAATATTTTCTAATAATTATTGTAAAGGTCAGGTAGAATAACTTAATCATGCAAATAATTATATATGTCTTGGAACCTTATTAGTTTAGGTGGGGGATTGGGTCTAGAAATGGTGCATACCCTCTCAAAATATGGAAGTACATGAGCAAGAAATATAAGATTTTAAATGAGAAAATGGTACTCTTTAGTAGTACTAGAAATTTGTATCATGGACCAAATTGTTGTAATTGCATCAACATATCTATTATTGGCTTGTGGTACTTGTTAAAATTTTAAGGATTTAGAGTGTGTCTTGAAATTATCCAAAATATACTTTTAGGGTATAAGCTTGTTACCTCAAGTATGATATTGATATCTGGTTTGATTTATAATCAATTAAGAATCCCCATAAACCATTAATTATTGGGTATCCTATTATACTACAAGACAAATCCCTATAATAAGGGCTTCATACTTAGGCATATTGTTGGTACAATGAAAATTAATGTGAAACACTTTGGGAATCAGATTCCCTAGTAATTTATTCAATAAAATGATAGCCCCAGACCCATGGGATGTAAAGGATCCATCAAAGTATAATTTCCATTATTTAGACTCATATAGCAAATCTTATATTATCATAATAAAATCGTCTAGAAAATTAAATTTGAGTGGTTGAGTATCTATGATAGAAGCTTATGCACGTTGATGTACAATAAATTGCTCATTAAGAGCATTTTCGTTATGGTAATCAACATCAAATTTGCTTAAGATTAAGACCCATTTTTCCATACGAATTATAAGAGTTTCTTTAGATAATAAATATTTGAGAGGGTATACTTTATAAATAATACAAGTCTTATTGTTTACCATGTAGTGTCATAAATTTTGGGAGGCAAACATTGTTGATAAACATGCCTTATCCATAGGTGTATAATTATGTTTGTAAGCCACAAGTGTGTAGCTAAAATAGTAGTCCATATGTTCCTTGCCTCATTCATCATGTTGGTCCAAGAGTGATCCTAGCACATGTTTAGTGGCTGAATATAAAGAATTAAGGGATTTCAAGGTGTTGGTAGTCTCAAAACTGGCAGCTTGGCCAAGTACAACATGATCCTTACAAATGTTAATTGACACTCAACATTCCATTGAAAAGTCACCCATTTTTTCAAGAGGTGTGTGAGTGGGTGGAACTTATCTTCCAATTGTGAAATGAACCTACAAATAAATTGGATATTTCCTATCAGGATGGGAAGTTATTTGAGATTAGAAGGTGGAGGCATTTCCACAATGGACTTGATCTTAAGAGGATCCACTTCACTCCCTATACGAAATAATGAACCCTAAAAATTTTATCTATGTGATGCCAAATACACATTACTTAGGGTTCAAATGAACTTTGACCTCATAAAGCCTCTCAATGATTCTCCATAGAAAATCAGGGTATCTAGCACATGTTGTTGATTTGGGTAGGATGTCATCAACATAATCCTCAATAATATCATGTATCATGTCATGGAAAATTATAGTAATAACATGTTTATAAGTGGCCCCAACATTCTTCAAGCCAAATGACATGACTTGATAATAGAATACTCCCCATGGTGTGGTGAACATAGTTTTCTACTAGTCCTATGGATCTATCTTGATCTGATTGTATCCAAAGAATCTATCCATAAGGTACTACATCTCATACCTAGAAGTAGAGTCAACAATCATGTTGATATTAGGTTGAGGAAAATTATCTTTGGTACATGTATTATTGATATCTTTAAAATAAATATAAAGATGTAAACCCTATGGTGTTTTTCTTAGTGGGACTATATTTGATATCTATGTAGAATATTCTAATGGTTAGATAAATCCTACTCATAATAGTTTCTCTAGTTCTACTTTTATCAAAAGAGCGATACGTGGATGCATTTTTATCAATTTATTTTTTATTGGCTTAGCATTTAAATGGATAGAAAGTCAATGCACAACTAATTCAAGGTATAATCTTAGCATGTTTGAATAATATGAAGCGAAGATATATATAAAATTCCTTAAAATGGTGATAATGTGATCACACTCTTCATCAGTGAGGGAGGTTACAAAATAAAAAATTTTAGGGTTCTCATAAGTTCTTGGGTTCATTTTCATGGTGTTTTGTACAAAGAGTGTAGAACCATCATCTATAATAGTGGGAAATGTTTGATCTTGATCCTCTTCTTCTATTTCATCCTCTGGTTATTCTTCCCAAAGCTTAGGATAGTGAGAGAAATCTAAATCTATTAGTTCTTATAGTGTACAACTAGTAAATATCTCTATAAAGTCAAGAGTAAGGTGCTCAAAGACAATTTTTTATTCTCATCTGTTACTAACACTATCTACAGAGATAAGAATTGGTGGACACTATGCATCCTTTGGAGATGAGAAACCTTGATTGTGTAAGAGTGCCTGAAATAAGTTTTCACTCAAGGGCTTGTCTTTTTATTTACTATTTACATTACTAATAAGCATCTCAAAGTGGTTTTAACTAAAATATCTCAATGCTTTATCTTTTTCATGACCTATAAATCTTGCATACTCTCTAGAGTAGGTAAAAGAGTTCAAAAAGAAGTCAAAACCTTGATTATGATTACCAATTGGAAATCCAACTCTGAGGCCCATGTACTTAGTATTGGATTCTTAATTCCAACTTTTTAAAGGGGTCTAAGAAAATCCCATTGGCCCCAATCAATGAGGTTGGGATGGAAAATACAGAGAGGATAATGGGATGTGATGGTCATAAAGGCATTATAATCAAATAGGTCAATGTCATCCAACTCTTCATAGATTCTATAACTAGATGCTACATCACTAACAAGAGTCTCATTTTTAGTAGATTTAGAAGAATCAATATCAAAATACATGAATTCTCCCCTAGGGCATATAAATATGAGACCTTGACTCATGTTAGGATTACTAATTGATAACGGTTTCAGGATTCATTGTTCTCATGGCCCAAGGCCTTTACCCATATAATCAAAGTTGTCAATAATATAATTGGGGATAATATACTTAAGATTCTAAAAGTAATTACCAATACCTTCAGAATATAACTAATCTCTTTCAATAATATCTTCCAGATCTTGAGTTGGTATAGTAGTACAGACAAATACCATTGGCTATTTTTTTATCTTTATTCTTTTGCCAAATCATGTTTAGCCTCTAAGGGCTTTGACAAGGTTTTGGTTTAGATTAATACTTATTTGACTTGGTCAAATTAGATATGTTAATGGAATATTTTAGATGGTATGTGGAAATTCTTGTCCTCAATAATGACTTGTTGTGCAACTATTGTAGGAAAGGAATCAAACAAATTTTAATCAAGGTCACTTAGGATGATATAATTGGGCTTTAGTGGTTGTAAAAATAGTTATTTGTTTTTATTCATGATCAATTCAAAACTAGGGTTATAGTTATAATTACAAAATTCAGCCTCAAGGTGTTTGTAATAATGGTAAGGTTATAAATCAACATAAATGGTGAATTCAATCACATTATGGGGGAACTTGAGGCATTGATGCAAGGTGGGTGAGATAAACTATACTTAGTGAATCCAAGGACGACTAAGAATTATGTTATAATGAAAATGAATATCCATAATATGAAACAAAAAATTATAGGATACAAACCCAATAATGATTGGAAAATAGATAGCTCCAAAAGATTGTATTTTAATGTTGTCATATGCCTTGATCATGGTTATTTCTAGATGAATGTCCTTTGCAGTATAATGCAATTATTGTAATATATTGAGTGACACTATGTTTAGACCTGGACTATTGTCTATGAGAACCCACTTGATTTTATGATTTATGATAATACCTCAATTTACAAGGGGGTGTTATGACTAGGACCAAGAGTAGACATATCTCTCTCATCAAATGTAACTTGTTGGAAAGGATACAAATGCCCTACTAGTGTTTGGAATTATTCAAGTTTAATGTCTTGAGGAACAATGGATTATTTAATAAAGTTATTCAAAATAGTTTGGTAGACTTCAGACATATACAAAAGATCTAAGATAGAAATTTACACATGGGTTTTACTTAGATGTAACAAGATACTATAGGTATTTTCAATGGAATCATATGAGGGTTTAGTGTTAACTAGTATAGTGTTTAATTTTGGACATGAAAGCACATGTTAATATGGGGTCTAGTGTTAGAAGAGGGTAAAAGGACCTGAAGGGTGAATCACGAGTGTCTAGTTGTGATTGCAAAATCTAAAATTGACAAGGAACCATTATAATTAAAAAAAGGCAAAGGGCTATGGAAGGTGAATCATGAGTGTCTAGTTGTGTTTACATAATTTTTAGTAGGAAAAAGTCATTATAATTAGAATAAAGGGGTGTAGGAATAGTAACCCATAAAACCAAGGTGCAGTGGAATTCCCAAAACCTGATGTGACATTATTTGAAGAGGAGTGTGTTGACTCTATAATGGGGTGTCTAGTATTTATAGAATCATTGGATAGTTCATAAGATTTTATGGTGATGGTGGACATGTTTTTTATAGAACATATCCCATAATGCTATTATATTCATATTACATGTTGTTGTAACCCAACTTATTAGCATGGGTATTATGATCTTGATTATGATCATGTTGATTTTGATTCTATCATTGCATTTGTTGACATTGGTTCTATTCTTAGTTTTTATTATTTCTTGTTGGATTTTGATTATCTTTAGGAAATGGGTTTTTGTAAATGCCCATATCCTAATTAGTCATTCAAACCAAGTGTTGTACTTCAATTTTTCCACTTGCAATCAAGTCCTCAATAAGACATCTCAATTAAATACATTAGTAAATGTCATTGCCAATAAAATGATGGAAGTTTGAAAATTCATATTACTAATACCAGTCAAGTTTGTGTTGATCTTAAAGGAATGGCATTGGTATAGGCTACATAATCAAATTAGCTATTATGAGATTTTAGAACACAACATCAACAGGCTCTCCTAGTTTTTAAAATACTTTGTATTTATTGAATGCCCTTTAGGGAAGAGCCATTTTCTAAGTATTTTATGAATTAGGTGGGGCTAGTTGTACTTTTAGATTTGGAGGAGCCTATACCATTGGTAAATGTCTATATTCAATCAATTCATTCCATTCCATGTTCTTATTTTTGTTAAACCCTTTAGGATTTTTTGTGGCAACAACTTGAACAAGTGATTTGGTCTAATTAGATGTTTGAAACTAAGAATAAATATTAATAAGGACCTTAGTAATAATCACCTTCTTAATCTGCACACCCTTGTCTATTATTTCATATAACATGTTTGCTCAAGTGAGTCATAGATTATAAGCCAATTAGGGTCTAAGTTTTATTTGAATATATCATCCAACTATTTATCTAGAAAATTATGTTGAAAGTGTTTAGCTAATTCTCTTTATTATTGTAGATATCCTATGAATCTTTCCCATCTTATTGTTCTAATTTGAATAAGTTGACCACAATCAACTCAAGTTCAATGTTGTAAGAGGAATTATTGATAAATTTTATATATAAATCATTCAAATCTTCCACTGATACCTTAGGTAATTTAAGAAGCCAATCTAAATCTTACCAAGCCAAACTATGGGGAAATAGGTGAATTAGATAAACACTAATATAAGCTACCTTTTGACATAATACAAAAAAGTATTGGATATGTTCACAAGGGTTACCCTTCCCTTTATATTTATCAAATTTAGGTGCCTCAAAATGAGGTGGAAAGGGGACTTAGATAATAATTAAGTCAAATAGATATGGATATATCTCATCAAACTTATACTTCTTCACTCAATTTCCAGTCTCCAATTGTGACATAATTTCCTTCATTGAAATCCACTCTTGCATGTATTGAGTGCATTAGTAGGTGGAATATAACTTTATTACAATGGTATGTGCACCTATTGCATCATTTTTAAAGTAATATAAACCCTTCAATCTGATACTTTCTTATAGTTTACTCCTTGAGTCACTTAGGTAATCCACTAATTATTAGGTGGTTGATAACCATTTATTGAAGTTTATCGCTATGAATTAGAAGTATACTACAAGTATTGAGGAGTCTAGGGTAAATTCACCAAAGGAAATGAAAGTTGGGAGGAAATTTTCAAAGTGTTTTGAATAATACCCCAATATGTGTTGATTTTTTCATCCCCTAGTTATATGAAGGGATAACATCCTCTTACTGATTGAAGAATGTATGATCCATGTTAGGTGAGACATGTTGTGAAGTATCCATAGGGTTGTTTTGTTTAGATGAAATGACAATATCTTTCATAGATGTAGTCTCAACTAGGTTATATTTCATATGATTTATCACATTTGCTAACTTTTTAGAATCCTTTTTATTGATATAAGTTGAAGTCAAAGAGTATGTTAGGTCTATGATAAGTTATTATGCATATCATTGATTGATTTTCTTAATATTGGTAACAAGATTTTGGTCATTTGGAGTATAATCTATTAGTGTTTCATTTCCATTCATATAAGAAGCATTAATATATTTTATGATGCAAGGAATAGATTTCTCTTGATTTTGATCATATACCTGAACAAATGTGTGTAATTATTACATTGAGTAAACTGGTGTTAACCTAGCCCCTAATTCAATCAACCTTAGGATGGATTCATATTTGTCTTCTAAGGGTTGATGTTCATAATAATCCTCTTCAAAACCTATGGTTGTTGGGATATATTTAAACATGATAGAATTCTCGCATCCATCATAAAAATGTCTTTCCTCATAACTAGGGCTATAAGAGACCCCGCTATTAGTATACCTTTGTGTCATGATTAGAATATTATTCTATACATTTGATAAAATGTGAAATGTGTTTTGAAATTCTTTAAAAAGGGTGATTGGATTTCTTCAAATAAATGACAAGGTAAAATAAGACTATAATAAAAGAAGTGGTATAGTACCACATAATTAGAGGATAGTGGTTATGAATTTACTCAACATTGGTGGGTTGAAATCATCAAATTAAAAGAGGGTAAGATAACTTTGGAACCTAAAGTGTAGGCTAGCATGACAAACATAGGTCAAGGATATGTCAATACCATAAAATTAAGATACAAATATGATGAGTTGTGAATATAAATTTATAAGGTATTTCTTATTGGGAAGATTAAAATATGAACTAAGAAACTCAAAATGTGAATTAACACAAAAACTCATAAGTATAATTCCAAAACCAAATGGGTAGAAAAATATTGCCACATATTAATAAGATGTAGAATGGTCTAGGAAATTAGAGTGTGAGTGAATCCAAGATTATCTAAGTCTACAATGAGAATAAAATGATGATGAATCTAGGTAATGGTTTTCGATCCAAATAATAAATCATACCCAAGATACTTGAACAAAGAATGAAAGGTAAATTGATAACACCTTAGATCATAACATAGGTGAGATTTCAAATTTTAGATAAAAAATGAAAGAATTTGAAATTTTTTCCAAGTGGGTAAATGGTATAGACTCAAATGGATGACATAAGAACGTGATCACAAAATACAAACACAATGTTTGAAATGAAGAATTGAACAAGGCAAGAAGTGATTAAAATTTGGTTAGCATAATACCTCTTTGTCCAAATAGAATGGTATATAACAAAGCATTTGGTTTCTTGATGCATTTTTGATATCACATAAAATGGTTTTAGACTCAAAAATACCAAGAAAGTAAAGGATAAGATGACAAGAACACCTATGTGTAATGTCCTAAATCTTAAAAATGATAAGGTTACATCATACTATTGAATTTTATCTATATACATGATCTTGAGAGAATTTTAATTATTTATCCAAAAATAAAAACACATGAAAATTAGGGATTTTACCTCCCCTATTATATCAAGAGTTTGTAAAGGTACATGGAACTTTGGGCTACTCACCCTTCATCGATAGTATGCCTATGAAAAGTGGGGTTGTTCTAAAGCTAAATTTTTGCACATCTAGATGGTCATAAAAATTTTGATTAAAAAAAATAATAGTCACCTATCAATTTTTGGTCCAAAGCGATCTCACCATTTTGTAGGGAAATCTTGCCAATCCATAGAATGATCTCATTGATCCATAATGCATTCCTATTATTCTGTAAAATGATCCCATTGATTCGTAGTGTAATATCACCAATCTTGTAAAACACATATGTAGATAAAAAGTGCATAAAATTGATACTAAAATTCATGAATGTGTTCCCACCATTTCATAGGGTGATCTAACCAATGTTCAGATTGATCTTAGCGAATTCCAAAGTGATCCCATCATTTTACATGTCAATCCCATTATTTTTTGAGAAGCTGTAGAAATGTAAAATGAGAGAAAAATAAGTGCAAAACATCCTCTCAATAGGGTTTTAATTCATAATTAGAAGGTATAAATACTTTTGTGACGTATGAGTCCTACTAGGGATTCTAAAATGTCAAGTAG
Organism: Torreya grandis; assembly: GCA_037957365.1. Lineage (NCBI taxonomy): Eukaryota > Viridiplantae > Streptophyta > Pinopsida > Cupressales > Taxaceae > Torreya > Torreya grandis. Next base: position 424,827 of record JARHVA010007944.1, on the reverse strand, counting down.
GATAAAAAGATGCATTATTTCATGTGTTAGTCAAGAAAATGCCTATAAATAAGCATATAGACACATCAATCCCACTCCTTCATGGGGTGTTGTTAATGAATTTTAAGAGTTATTTAAAGAGTTATTTCATGGGGTGTCATTTTGCATGGACTCAATTTGACTCAAAGTAATTTGAGAAAATATAATAATCACATAAAATAAATTTTCTTATTCATAGATACATTATCCTAAATCAGAACCCATACATGACATGATCAAACCATTTAGTGCATTTTAGTGATTTTGTCCTAGATTATGCATTGTTACAGAATATTGCTTAGATTGATAATTTCAGCACAATAGTGATAGGATTTGGATATCTACACATGTCACCTTTGGAATGATTTCACATTCGGTGCTTGAATTAGATTGAGGATAAATTTTATGGTACTTTTAATTCTTAAAAAATTTAAGACTTAAGCTATGTTGGTTAGTATTTACAAGATCAATTCTCAGCTTGCCCAAATTACATTGCATTGTTGTAGAAAGAGTATCATAGAATGTTGTTTATGATAAAAATCTTAGAATTATTAGAATTACAACATAGTTCATATTTTTCATATTTTAATTCCATAGTTAATTTTTTAGGGTTGTCATTTATCTCCTCTAAAATTATTAAATTTATATAGTTTAATTTAAGCAATTGACGAATGATTGTACGTTGAGAGTCCCTGAATTCAAGCGATTGGTAGGGGAGGACAAACTTTGAGGCTCTGAAGTTGTGTCATTTCTTTATTTTTTGCTCATGATATTCATTGAGGTAGACATCAAATTTGTGTAGCGGTAAAGTTTAAATGTTTGTTCATGGTGCATCATCAAAATGCTTGCTCTTTTCTACAACCTGAATTTGTATTTAACAAGTACAATTTATTGATTTTATTCATATTTGGTATTTGAATATCATGTAATAATGGGTATGCCTATAATGTTTTTCTATTATTTTTAGTTTTCTTTTGATTCTCCAACCAAAGTATCAACTTTTAAAAAAAAATATGTCAATTAATCTCTAGATGGTGGTTAATTTTTCTTAAAATATTATGGGTACAAGTTTCCCCTTTCACATGATGATTTAAACGCTCACCAAATCACTTCCTCACAGTTCATCTTTAGGGTTCTTTTTTTTTTTTAGAACATATTCTTCCTCATGTGACCTCAAACTTTAGATGCATATGGTTTGATGTTTTAATTTGATGAGCTAATTGGTGAAATTCTGGACTTTTAGAACAGCTTCTATCTTTCTGCCATTATGACTCTACAGACAAGTTATGAGATGATTTGAGCATGATGTCTTGGGTTCTTGATATGTAACAATTTTCGTCTTCAATTTTAGCTTCTATCCTCATGTAATATTTTTACCTTCTGTTACATTGTGGGTTTCGAGTACTAATTTGTAATTAGGGTTTGCCTAATAGGATTATAAGGACGGGCTTTAATTTCTTCTTATTCTGGACATATATTTAGATATCTTGAATGGATACATATGTTGTTTATGTAGGGGTGTGATGTAGTTACTGTTTTTAGGGAGAGATTTTCATGACAGAACTCGGGATGGAATGTCCTTTCCTATATAAACTTGGATTGACTAAACATGATGAGCCTGGATGTCATAGGCCAAGCCAAGTGAATTTGACCTTCTATATTAGACTCAGGGAGTGACTTAGTTGACTATCTGTGTCAGGAGTGAATTTGACAGACTTGGTGAGCCACTATAGACTCGTTGAGTCAGACTTTTTGATGTGGCCGAACTTCTATCAATGATAAAAAGAAATCCTCAGATTTTCATTTTTCTATCTTTTACATTTCTACAGATTGCTCAAGTTCTCCAAAGGTAGAAGTATTCAAGAGAACTAAAAACAAAATAAAAACAACGATGTTGATTTTAGGGAAAATTTATAAACCGCAAGGCAAAATTGTCCTCAGTTAGATTATTATATGACCAAGATGAATTTATGAAACTAAATCTAGGCTCTCGACCAGTGTTACCATGGCCTCAAGGTTCATAAAATTTTGTTCAAAAGAAAATTCCTTCATCTCATATCTAAAACAATAATGGTGTCATTAATCAGTAAAGGTATCTGTTTGACTTTACAAACGTTGTTTAAAAGAAATGCTAATTCTATTTTGCCTCTAAATACCACGATAGTGAAAACTGATTTGAGATATCTGAATATTGAACAAATATAAACTTACGGACCTATAACCTTATGTTGGAAAGGTTTTTTTTTTATTATTAAGGCCAAAGATTATGAATCTGCACTCCGGAGTTTAAAGAATGAGGTATGTCTTCTGTTTAATTCGGTTTTTTATATTATTGATAATTTTCACCCTGGGAAAGTGTTCATAAATTACAGGGTTAGTCTTACTAATAAGCGCTTTCACCGTATTATATATATATATAGAATTTGATTTTATCTATCAGGTTATATATTAAGACATATTTAAGTGCATAACCGAAACTTATGGCAATGAATAAGAAGAATTCAGGTTGGAAAAAGTGGTTCTTGTTATGGGAAATACTACTCGACATAATCTTGAAATATAATCAGAAGTAGCTGAGAAGCTCTCATAAGAAGTTGATATTGTTTTGAAATTGGAAGTAAATACCAACTTATACCAAAAGTACAAAAGATTAAGCTAATTGATTTCGAAATTTTAATAACGGGTTAATTGAATATTTTGCCGAGAACCATAGAGTATTTAAGTTTAAAACTGATGTGAATTCTTAGGTAAAGGAAAGTAAAATCCATAGGTATGATGTTGCACTGGAAATCAATACGAAATGAAGACATTGTTTATTGGATTTTACAAAAAGTTTCAAAAGACTCCAACTATTTATCCAACTATCAAATATCAACCGGTAAAAAATACAGAGTAAATTTTCCTCCATAACATTGAAAACAAAAGCTTATCTTATTTCAGAACTAATAGTTCCTCTGATGTGTTTTGAACAGTGTTTGTGTTATGATGTTATAACTTTTGATTTTAGAATTGAAGTTTTTTTCTATTGGATAATTTATTAACTACATAATTGCCTCTTTGGTAATTGAAACCACCATTCTCACTCCGAATCAGACACATAGAGTGGAAGAGGCAGTGTCCTCAACTACATGTTATAACTATTACATTTTGAGTTAACATTAATTTATGTTTTTAGCTTTATCATTTTTAAATAAGTTTTTGTTTTGCAGGGCACCCACATTTGTGAGGAGAAATATGACACCACCCCTGACACTGATTTACAATCAAAGAAAAGAGAAGAATATCTCCCTTTTTGCACAAAGTAGAGGAACCTTGCAATTTTGAGGGTCTAATTTCCCCAATTTATCTATTTGTGGGGTTTATAATGCACATGGACTTACATGTTTGTAGCATACTGATCTATATGACATGTATCTTATGATTGAAAGTGTGGCCCTCGCTTGTGATGATTTCAATCCACATGACTTGATTTAGGTATCTAATGTGACTATAAAATAAATTCTTTCTACCTCTTCCCCCTCAACCCTTTAAACATGTCTGATGATGCTATAAATTATTTTCCATTAGATAATTTAGTCTCATAAAATATAATTTTCAATCTTAAGGAGGGTGTTATTGATGACTTTAATGTTTTAAAATAGTGGGAAATAAGGGCAAAAGAATTGATAAAAGAAATTAATGACTATTTTCAACAAATGGGTAAGAGATATAAGTCTTATTGTCATGGAGAAGGAAAAAGCTTTGGTAACTTTTCGTACTTTTAGAAAATATATTCTTGTCATTATAATTTTTATCTACTTATATTTCATTTTTGTATTGTAGGAAAAATATGAAAATTGGAAGAAAAAACCCTAGCTTCTTAATGTGCATTTCAAAAATGCATAGAAAATTATATATTACATTCAAGAAAAAACTTCTTCTATTAAATAAATAGAACAATGCCTTGAAGAAAATTATTAAAGATAACAAAAATGACCAAAAAATTTATTGAAGTAGAAAACAAATTTGTATCCAAGATTACTTTTAGTAGGTGATGGAGTAAATGAGAAGAGAGAAAATATTTAAAATATAAATTATGTTGTAGAGGATATTCTTAAGGAATGAGTTATGAAGGAGGGCACATAGGCAGGTTAAGAGGAGAGTGGGGTTTAAAAGGAGGCCAGTGGCACACAACAAGTTGGAAGAGGGTCTATTACACAAAATTATTATTTTGTTTCAAAAATAGTTTATAATGTTAAAAATGATAATGAAATATGTTAAAAATTTTATTATATTTGAAATACTCTTTTTTTATTCAATAAATTTTACCTAACAATGACATCTACTAAAACACATTATTATGTCTGAAATACTCTTGGTTTGTTATTTTAAGATCTTAAATGTATTGTGGTTAAGCTTAAATATTCTATGGAGATGTAGTAGTGTATTACTTAATTAGTACTTAGGTGAATGTTAATTTTATGAACTAAAAGAACCAGTCTATAATCTATATATTAAGGTTTAATGCATTTTTAGTTTGACTATTATCTCATTGCATAGTAAGTAATACCCAGTTAGAATGTTCTATTTTTTGCATTTTTTAATATGTCAGTAATGATACATGTTCTATTTGTACAATCACGATAGTCTGCTATATAATTTTAAGATATTAAATATTGTCATCAAGCTTAAATATTCTATGAAAATATAGTAGTGTAGTATTTAATTAAAACATTTATCATTTTAATTTTATGAACTAAGCGAACTAAATTGTAGTCTATATTTTAATGTTGAATTTTTGGTTGGATTATGTATCTCAATTCACATTAAAGAATACCAAGTTATTTTATTGTGTGTTTTGCATCCTTTAATATGGCACTAATGATATAAGTTTTTTTTTTTTGATTATATAACCTATATGATTATAATATATTTTCATCCAGGAATAACATTAGAGTGTTCTTTCTATTTATAAGATCATATTAATAGTTAGTTGTTTCTATATTTATATGGCATGTCCAAATAGATTAGTTTTGGAAATTATATTATCATGACTATGATTTCTCTTATTATACCATGATATGAATAAAATTATTATCATTGATAATGAAAAAATATACATGGATATAATATTCTGGGTATATATGTTGTATAAAAGTGACACTTATGGTCCTAATGGCATCTAGTTACATGCATACAATCAATTAGTACTTGTTACCTCTAAGTAACGTCTTGCATCTAGGAAACACTTATTGTTGCTTTGTTGCATCATGCAACCATTTAAATGACACTTGATGCTGATTGATTACAACATGCATTTGAGTGAGAAGAGGTATCACATAATTGTATGGTGTGACCAAGTAGAAACAACACTAAGTGCCTCATGTTTCCATTGTGTCTAAGGAGTCTTTAAGGATATTTTTAAAAATTAGAATTTTATAAAAGTGTACTATGTACGTAGAATTATAATATGGTAAAAATTAGAGTGTTAAATTTTAGTCTCTCTATTAAAGAAGTATTGCTACACTTTTTACTATCTCAAAGGTGTTTCACATTTTTTTGTTAATGTAAAGACATTAGTTCTTCTCAATTAATCCTTAAAGAGTGTTTACAAAAATTCCAATTAGTTTACATGCATGAAATATATTAAACAATTTCAACTAGTGATAAAAACATCTATTATGTTGATCATAAGGCTATTAATAGTTTTAATAAACTCAATCTTTCAAATATTTCCCAAAAAAAAAAAAAAAAAAAGTATGAAATATTTTATAAAATAATAATTGTTATACATATCAAATAAAATTTGGGTATTTGAAACAATCCTTAAAAAAATTGCTCATCCTAAGTGATATTTGCATCTACCATGTCAGTGCCGTATTTAGTTTCAGTATTTACATCCTATGTATTGGTCACTTTATTACTAACGCTTATCGTTTTAGATAGAGAAGTCCATCTTACTGATGTTGTTTCACAAGAAAAATTGTCCACAAAATAATGTAAAACATATGGTCTCAAGCAAGTCTCTAGAGTTTTATCCATTTTGTTGGAAAGTTTTGACTTCATAAAAGACAAAGCACTAAATACTTGTTTATCTTCCATAAAACCCAAAATTATTGTTTGAAAATTTTGCTATAATATGAAAATATTCACTAATATTTTATTTTATGATGTTGATAGGATAAATTTTTTTCCATATCCATGTAATTGCACCATTTTTAGTTGGGTCACTTAGACAATGGAATTGATCTTTCATTATAAATATGAAATGTATTGACTAACATGACAGTAAATATTTTTTAAAAATAGGTTTAATTTAAAATATATTCACCTTCAAAGATTTACATAACTGCAAGGGAATCCATGTATTTGTGTAATAAAGTGTTAATCTATGGTTGACTATTAATATTATTCTAAAGAATATGAATCAAAACTCCGAGGCCCTTTAACAACTCATCCCTTTCAAAAGGTTCTTTGATCTCAGTAGATAAGCTTTACAAGATTTTACTTAATTCAATTCATGTTTTACATATAGTAGTATCATATAGAAGATGTGATTGAGGTACATGTTTAGGTTTAGATCTCACAACTTTAAGTCTTATGTAGATAGTGTGTATTGGGATCTCTTTTTCTTTTACCACAACATAAATATGATCATTGATATTTGAAGGAATTTAAAGACTTAATGATTTGATATATTTATTTATCATCATCATAATATTATATATAGTGATTAGTCAGTTACAAAACCTACAACTACCTATCAATCTCCTAATTGCTATGCCACTGTTATGACACCTAAACACTTAACTACTATGCTAACTAATCATTAACCAACACTATAATAGATCACCAAACTATCTAACTAAGCTAAATAAATAATTTAATATGTAATTTATGCTAACATTCCCCCATTTATTACATTGTTTCTACAAACATCATATTTTCAAATAATGTTCCCCCTTTTATTACAAACACTATAAAAAGATTTACACTCTCCACGTATCCTAGTCACTTTCTGAAGTGGCATGACATTTTTATGGATTTAAGGTCTTATTTTCACCTTGGTTTTTACTTGGAGGATTACAAAAAACATGGAAGTGAGAGGAAAACTTCTCGTGACTAACACCTTCTCTAGCTTCCTAGATTATGAGGATTACCACAAACCCATATGGTTTTCTACTATAGGTTGACTAGAGACATTGAGAGTTATAGAAGGTTTCTAATAAACTTTGGTGTTTTCTCAGATTAATGAAAACCCTTTTCCAATAACTAAGTGATATTTTAGTACTTTTGCTCCCCACAACTTACTTTTTTAGGAGGTACCAAACTGAAAAATAGTGCTTAGTAGCTTATTAAAAACACACTATAAAACATAAAATAAACACACCAAAATTTGACATCATAGCAATGGTGTGACCCCATCTTAGGTGACTAATGAGAAGATGGCAGTTATCCTCCAGCCTTTGTGTACCCTTGAGCCTTCAGTAAATGAAGTTGCTTACTCAATGAATGTGTTGGTGAAGCTCAACTACATGATTTTGTTGAGGAGAATTATCCCCCATAGTTTGGACCCATTTGACATTTGATGATATTTGAATCAGATGCATGATGTCATGTACAAGTGATAGTGCATCCTTATATAAACAATTAAATTTGATGTTGACAATTTGGATATAAAATTGACACTTCGACTCATTATGAATTATTGACATTTTTAATGACTTTGGAAAACACACCTTTGACTCTACACTTCATAAAAAAATAAATAAGTGACTAAATATACCAAACCTAAAAAATGATGAAAGATGCATAAATAAGGATTTGATCATATACTAATTTGAAAACATAAAACTATGTCTATGCCACATAACCATATACGAATTTGATAACTTAAAACTATGTTTATGACACATAATCAACATAAAGGAACTTTTTTTAATTTTTTTTACGATTGGCAACTCTGACTTAATTTTAATTTGATAGATAACTAAGTTTGGACATAAAAAATTTATAATCAAAGACACATTAATAATGATGATAATAGTAAAAATATGGTAATAAAAGTGATTTGAATACTTAGCAGTTTTTCATATGGACTTTATGCATAAAACTGTTGGCCAATATACAATAGTGAGTAAGGTAGGACCCAAGGATACAAATCTAATTGGTCCTTGATTCTAGTGATATAATGATTTAGTTAGAATAGCTTAGGATATCATAATCTTTATGGGGGGAAATATCATGGTCTATGTGCCTGCTTGGTGGAAGATCTCCAAATGTAACATAGATCATGATTTTAACACATCAAATAGATACACGACCTCATGGGATGAGGTACAAAATTATAAAAAGTAGTTGGATTCATAAGCTTAGATACATGAAGGTATTTTTGAGTGATGAAAATTAGAGAAGTAGGTCAGAAATCATGCATAAGACCACTTTGAAGGAGTTGTGTGAGGATATTTTAGTCAATTGTCCAGGTTACTTTTGCACCAGGCCTACCTAGTTTAAATTTAATATCACTGATTCAAGATTCCTTCACAATTTATTAACATCAATAGTCCACTAAAGTGCACTATATATGATATAAATTATCCATAATAATTATCACATCTTTTCATGCAAACATACCTTCGAAGACTCTCATATTGGCATTCCCGTTCTGATACCAATGAAGTAATTTAAAGACTAAATGCCTTGATATATTTATTAATCATCATTAAAAGATTATATATAGTGATTAGTTAGTTAAAAACACTAAAACTATGAATCAATCTCCTAACTTCTATGCCACCATTATGACACCTAAGCACCTAACCGATATGTTAACTAATCATTAACCAGCGTTGTAATAGATCACTGAATTGTATAACTAAGATAAGTAGATAATGTAATATGTAATTTATGCCAAAAATATTGAATTTAAAATAACTATCAAGATTCTTAAAATCTATCAAAATTTTCCAAGTTCTAGAAAGAGGACTGTGAAATCTTTCATTCAACATATATAATACATCTAAAGATTGACATACTCATTTTCTCAAATGTTTGAAATCAATAATATATATACATCTCTCCTAGACAAGTTTCATTAAATAATTGATTTCTTTCAACATTGACATAATACCACATAATGTCAACAATGTTTAATTTTTTTTTTAAATGGTACATCAAATCTTTTTCCTTGTTAACTTCCTTGTGCTAGTTATACATAAAAGCTGTTAAAGATGAATATTCCTCAAAAATTATGCATGCAGGTTCATACGTGAAAATCCATATTGTATCAACATATTTTAGCAATTTTTGACCATCAGTCACCCCAATTATAAATATTTGGAACTCCAAAAATATTTTTTTATTGTTGCACATATAATAATGTAATTCATGAATGAGCTCTTCCACTTTTCCAACATTACCAAATGTGCTAAAAAATTTATGGGCAAGACTTATCCTATGAATCATGCAATGAATTGAAATTATAAATAGGGAAACTATTATTTGAATTTCAACACAAAAAACTGCTTGTATGCCCTATTTTATTAATGCACCATCATCACCAACATACCAACTTTGTAGCTATTTCATAATCATCCATCTCAACATTATCTCTCAAAATAGATACAACCAATTTGCAGTGGATTTTTTCATTATAATTTTCTACCATTTTAAGAATAGTTAACAGATGAGGTTACCTTGAATAGTTTTTAAAAGTATAAAAATTCATGCAAACCCATGATTTGTTGTGAATTTTAGTGACCTCATCAATAGATTGTGAGATAAATAGTGATCTCTTAACTTTATCTTTCAAATCTTAATTCTCAACCATTACTATACATTTTATCCATTTACAAATAACTATTATCCAACCAATATGATTTTAGAATATTAATAAATTCACTATGTTGAAAAAAAACTTATAATCTAAAAAATTAGAAATAGGTCTAGCCTTTTTTAAAATGTGGTAAATATTAGATAACACTAAATATTTTTTCTTAGATTGTACTACATAACTTTTTAAAATTTAGCTTTGATTATTTCCCCTTTCTCAAAAAGATGTTTTTGTCCTTTCTAATCATTTTCATATTCACATGCATATCCTAGATGAATGCATTCTTCTACATTTTTCAATCTGTGTTCTTGTTGTCTATTCATCTAGGTGATTCATGGATAAATATATTTTCTAATAATTTTTCTCTATTGTGCCCAATTTAAGTTTTAATATGTGTTTTTTTCCATGTTTCCAACTACATATTATACATTTGCATTTTATTAGACTCCCATTACCATTTTTTTGTTCTATAAGATTTATAAAAGGATATTTTGTTACCTAGTCAACTTGAAAAGATATTCTAATTGTCCTTGTACTTTTCTTCCTCAATTGCAAATTTTGAGTGTAATTTTTAACTAAATTCGGTGTTTGATGAAAACTCCAAATCTCTTATGAATTGTGAAAAGGAGTGTCTTCTATGGGTGGTATGTCATTAATAAATTATTCAAGTAGGAAGATGTTATTATGATTAAGTATTTTTAGTGAAATAAGAACATTATCAGTTGGGATTTATACATGTAAAAGGGTTTTGAAACTACTTGATAATTAAAAATAAAATTATTCATTTTAAAACAAGAATAGTTAATAAATACTTGTATTTTAAGTGCATGTCATTTATACAATCATATTTCTTTGATTTTTAAAATAAAATAATATGATCAATTTTCCAAGTAACTATTGTGTTATTTTACCTTTATCACCTAACATCATTCTAATGAAGGTAGTATGCAACTGGGCAGCGTGAGGAATCAACTAAGCAGTGAACAAAGTAAATAACAAAAGGACTTAAGAAGTAGTTAGGTGATAGTAATTAGGTAGAGACAAGGCACTATTGGGTGAGAGTAATCATGCAGTGGTAAGGTGTAGTTAGATGACATTGATTGAACATCATAATATATAGTGGGGTGATAAATAGTAAAGAAGTTGTAGCGATGGTGTCAAATGGTGGCAATCAGGCATATGTAAGGATACAACTGGCACCATCAAGATTTAACTTGGAAATGACATAAAAAATGAGACTAAGATAAAAAAATCATATATATATAAGGTGAATTAAATAGATTCCCTCATAATTATTGTACATGATTGGTGAGTTGACCTATAAAAACAATCACATCTTGAAATCTTATGTAAATATGTCTTATGTACTACTCTTTAAAAATCAACAAATTCAATCTCCCAAAAATTGAATATTCATGAATTGATAAATATTCACCACTAAAATTTAGCCTACTTCACAATGAGAAAAATTCATAAAATATTTAAAAAATTATCAAACACTTTTAGGGTAATTACAAAAAGTTGGGGGATAAAAAATGGCCTGCCCATGAATATGATGTTTCTAAAGTTTCAAAAATTTGACATTCTGTAGATAATTTGAGATATCTACCTACAAATTGAAAGATGGTTTAAAAACATGAAATCTATAAGTTTGAATATAGTTTATAAAATGATATTTTAAAAAAAAAATGGCTAAGTGAAACTAGGTCAAACATCTAAAATATGAAGAGGAACTTCTATTTTTTCAAAAAATATAGTAGATAGACGTCCATGATGTGTACTATTTTTTGAGTAGTTTAAATATTATTTGAAACCTTTTGGGTAAAATTTACATAAAATATTCTAGCACATCACCTATATTTTTTTTATTTTTTCAATAATTTTTTTAATGAATTTTTGAAGTATATAGATCTTAAAAACTGAGAAAAAAATGGATAGCCATACGTGTGACATGCCTAACTACCTCTAAAATATAAAAAATCAATTTTTTTTATGAATGTGTGTAGACTTAGGCCTACTACATCACCATATAATTTGTATTTCACTTGGACCAATTAAAGATAAATTATATTAACATGTATAGGCATTTATGTTGGTGGCATGTAGTGGCCTAAAAAAGACATAATTAGAAATAAATATAGTTTGAAACCTTAAATTAGTCTAAAAATTATAAAATAACATATTTTTGGAAAGATGAGAGTGTTCTCATCGCAAAGTATCATGTTTTTTTAATTTTTGCATTAAAATTCTTAGTGTATTTAGCAATCAAAGTTGAAATTTGTTGTTAATTTTCATACCTTTCAAAACTTGATTGTACATTGATAGTCCAAGCTTTTGGCTCAAGAATCCAAGCCATTCTAGAACTAAAAAGTGCAAGAATTGAACTCAAATTCAAATACCATGATAATTTTATTAACTACACCATTAAATAACATGATCACATTACATATTCTCAACATTCTAAAACCTAAATAGGAGCTATTAGGCCTAGTAGTCTTAAGATCAAATATTGGTTTCAAATTGAAAATTTTTTTTGGGACCAATGTTCTTATAAAGAATACATAACATTGAATGATAATTGGAGATGTATTAAACTATAAATCAATGTATTATTCCTTTAATCCGAATATGGTGTGTAATTGAGCCAATAGATCCCAAATTGACATTAGATGGACATATTTCTTTGGATGAAGCTTGGTTGACCCAATTATGTATCAAACTATACTAAATATTTCATTTTTTAATAATATGGTTTGAAATTAGAGACCCAATTGACATCATATGGACATAATTCCTTTCTCAGGGCTCACCTAACCCAGATTGTGTATTAAATTAAATTGAATATTCAATTAGTTTAACATAGTGTGATATCAAATCACTAATTGACATTATATTGAAAGAATTCATTGCACGAGTTTTAATTACTATTAATTATATATTGTAGTAGTGAACATAATTTATTTATTAAATATGATGTGAAATTAGGGGAAAATGTTCACAATGGACATTAGATGGACAAAATAAATTACATGGGGTGAAAAATGCCCCTATTGATATTTTAGGTGGAAGCAATTAATTACATAAGACTTGATTGTCCTTATTTCTGTATAGTATTGAAAAAATATCAATTTATTTAACACATGGTGTAATTATATCCCCTAATGACATTAAATGGATGTAATTCATTATCTGGGGATTGAGTGACCCCAATTTCATATCATATTAAACCTAAATACTCAATTGGTTTAATATGGTGTGTAATTAGGGATAATGAAACCCACTTGGAACATTATATGGACAAAATTAATTTCATGGGGATTATTTAGTCCCAATTATGTATAAGATAAAACCAAATGTATGATTATTTAGATATAGTTTACAATCGAGGCCAATGAAGTTGTAATTAAAATTAGATGTATTCAATTACTTGTATGAGCTTTGGTTAGCCATAATTTCATATTAGACTAAACTAAATACTTGGTTCATTCAATATGTTATGTATTTAGGACAAATAGATCCATCTATTGACAGTATAAGGCTAAAATTTCTTACACAAGGATTGTTTGGACTAAATTTCATAAATCATATTGAACCAAATATTATTTTATTTGAATTTGGTGCATAATCAAAATCCTAATTTTTATTAGATGGATGTAATTCCTTAAAAATGGTTTAATTGGTCTTGATTTCATATCAGATTTAACCAAACACTCAATTATTTTAATAAGGTTTGCAATTATGGTGTTAATTAAGATTATGTTGACATAATTCCTTGGTTAAGCATTTTTTGGCCCCAATTATGTATCATCTAAAACCAAATACTTATTTGGTTCAATATAGTATGTAATTAGGGAAATGTAAGCCCCAACTTCCATTATATATGAATGTAATTCCTTGTACATGACTACTTAGGATTGAATTACATATCAAACTGAAAAATACTTAACTTTTTAATTTAGTGAGCACTTAGATCCAAAATTTATATCATATGGATGAAATTCCTTACATTGAGGCTCAATATACCCCAGGGATAAATTTATCCCCAATTAACATTCTTCATACATAGTAATAAATAGGTTCACATAGATGAACTTAGTTAAAATTACATCAGTTATTACCATAATTGAATTCATAGGATCAATTGTGATTATGTGGGAGATAATTGATCCCAAATTCACATTATTTACTCATAGATCTAAATTTTATGAGATGAAATTTGCCCCAATCACCATCATGATTATACCATATATACCATAAAACCTATACCCTAATCCCTAATCCCCGAAGTTATTAATCCCTAAACTAGAAACCATAAATATAAACTCTATAAACCTTGAACCAATCATTTTAGTTTACAAATTAAGATCATTTAGACTAAGAATTAAGTTCACAAGGCTTAGTTTGTCCTAAATCACATAATTTATTTCCCCATTTAACTAATTTAATCAATTTACACTATGACATCCATAGTATAATGACAACCCAAAAACACATTCTATACTCACAAATGGGTTGATTTGATTCAAATTGTCATCAATTTTCTTTGGGATTGACCTTATGTAAATTAAACCATGTATATGCATTAAAACCTAGAAGTTGTAAACCATAAACACTCAAAATTATACACTAAATTATAAAACATTTACTTTCCCTATTTACCAACTTCAATTTAGTCCCAATTAAAATCCTGTGTAGTAAGAATCTAGGTAAAACACATGTTATATCTAGTGATTATACATTAACACACAAGTCCTTAAACCTAAATTCTATGCCCTAATCCCTAAAACATAAATTATAATCCATATGCCCTAATGCCCACAACATGCCACAAACATACATACCTTCTGATATAAGTAATTTCTATCATGAAATGTCATAAAATGCACTTTTTAAGCCAATTTATAAAGCCTTTGGAGTGCCAATCTAGTCATGCATCTATTTAGTATATTGGGGTTATTTCAATCCCCTTCAACCTAATTAACCAAAGAGGAGGACATACTTGATTATTCTAATCAAGGAGACATTTGAGTCACATTTGAACCTTTTCAATAACAAGATATGGTTTGGGGCAAAATCTAAATCATGATCATCTATCATGATTTGATATAATTAGTCAATTTATGTAATTCCCTATATGATCAAGGCAAAATTTAGCCCCTAAAGTAAATTTATGATTTAATAGATTGTTTAAAATGTATGAAACATGTGCATGTCATAATTGAACCTACTTTCATTAGAAATGTAAACATGAAGTTAGTAAAATCATAAATATGTGTCACAAGGAACTCAAATGTTCTTCAATTACCTTAGTGATTGGACATTTTATCTTATATCTTAAACCCTAAGTTACCATGTACCATTTAAATTTAACCCTAAACCTTGTACCATTTATATTAAACCCTAATCTTTAAGCCCTAAACCTTAAACCATTAAAATTATCCCTAGTAAGAATTACATTCATAGGGATAAACTAATTTTTTTGGCCTGAATTTACATCATTTTATTTTTCAATACTCTTGATGAGCATTACATATAGCTCATTATATCTAATATAAACTATCCATAAGTGTTGTATTTTCATCATATTTGGCCTTAAATTTAACAGTTAAGGTATCTAAGTAAGAAATGATTGCAATTGTCCTTCATTTGTATGTGATATATTATTGATTCTTTATCTTGTTATTTGTGTCTAACTTGGATAAAATGAACATAGTTTTGTATAGAAAAATACATCCATATGGTGGAATGATTTTGAGAAGTCATAAAATAGTTTTGGTAACCCTTTTTGGCAACATTTTTGAATATTTGGTAAAGAACACACGATCTCCAAAAATATATAGCTCTCATGAAGCTTTGAAGAGGTTCTAATGACATGTAAAACAATGTTTTGAAGATGTCCAATGAGATCTTTTAGACAAATATATATATATATATATATATATATATATATATATATATATATATATATATATATATATATATATATATAGATATATATATAAAGTTTCCATTTTTATATATCTTCTTTTAGACATTAGTATTCATAATAATGATCTAAATATAAGTATATTTCTATTTTTATAAAACCAAAAATAATCTCTTCAGATCTATGTTAGTAATTTTCCATCTATTGTTAGTTGAGTTAGTTCCAACATATTCCTATAAGAATCCCATCTAATTCCTAAATCTTCTATTATCAAAAGTGGATGTCGATGTTTAGATTGATAGATTTTATATTCTATGAATAGTTGGTAATATGTGATTTGAATGCATGTATCCTTCTCATCCCAGATAATGAAGGAACCAATTAGTCAATAAATAAAAATTAGAGTAGAGAAAAAAAATTCAAGTGTAATTTTTCATATTTGTATATGTTATTTTTATTAATTAAATAAATTTAAGCATTCATTTTCATTACTATGTAAAATTTGATCCTATTATAAGGAGCAAGGGAATACCTCTCTTTGAATATTAGGACAAATTGGTATTTTTAGTATATAGTTTAAAATTATATTTCATTTTATCCATATATAATTCATTTTACTGAAGTGTGTTATTTCCTTTTTTAACATAAGTGTGATTTCCCTTTCGACAAAAGTATGATTTCCTTTTAATGCAAGTGTGTTTCCATTAAGTGAAAGTTTTATTTGAATTTAATAAAATTGATTTTTATTTATGCAAGAAAGTCTTTAAATTTCATAGGAATTAAAGTTTGCTAACTCATCTCTATATTCATAACCTATCAAGAAGTATTTTAATTGACAATAGGTAACATTCTCATATTTTGAAATATCAAATTTTCTTAACCAATATAGCAATTCGAGTGAGGACATTATAATGTATTATGCTAGATGTTTAATTTCTTGATATTGATGGTGTGAACTGAAGAATCCTTTAACAAGGAATAACATAGGAGATATTCATTTAGCCAAAATTTCTAGATTTACTTTTCTATAATATATATTTAGAATATTATTTATTATCCTTAAGATTTATACATCTTAGTAAAGTAAACCCCCAAAATATAAATATATAAAATTAAATATCCAATGGTCTTATTACATATAGCCTTAGACATTGGCCTTGGTAGAAAATGACACCACTCTATTAATTAGTTAAAGGAGATTTATAATGATAGCTTATCATTTTTGGCACCATTATCAAATAAAAAATTCATAATTAGTATGTATTAGTGAGATAATATATTATAGTTATATAGGGAAAATTAAAAAACATTCATTTACCCCAAAAACACAAAAATAATCTAGGAATCAGATTTATGAACCGACCAATAGATTGTTATGGAAAATTTATCTCTAAAGGATCTAAAAAAGAATAAGAATAAGAGAGGATCCTATCCTTACTATAAATATTATGAAGTGAAACAAAGTCAATTGAAATTCATATACAAATATTTTTTTATTCCTTTCCTAAATAAGGTTCATCTCGACAAATAGATCCTGCAAGAAGAATGTTACTCTAGAATAGTTAGATTTTATTCATAAACTCTATAAGAAGAAGATATGATCAAAAAATAAGATTATCCTTTTGAGTTATATCATAGGTTGAGAACCAAAGAATAGAACATAGATCAAATTGATAACAAAATCTAGGAATAAAATATTAGAGACAAGCATGCACATGTAGAAAACCTTGATTGACATCCTCAGTAGGACATAATTTTTTCCTATCCAATCAGATTAGGTCTCAATGATATAAATTACATTAAAAATACCTCACCATATATTTTAAATAATTTTAGAGGTAAATCCTCTGAGGACACAGATCATTTCCTCTTTGAATCTTAGGTTCCTTACCAAGCATATGACTATGTCATAGATAATAAAAAATTGAAGTTATTCCCATCTATACTTAAGGATGTATCCATGAAATGGTTTATGGGCCTTGATTATATTTTTATAATCACTTGTGATGAAATGGAAATTACATTTCTTGACAACTATCAATATCATTGTAGAGTTAGAGAATGAAAATAAAACTTTTTCAAGATCAAATAAAATGAATTTGAAACTTTAGAAGATTACCTTGATAGGTTTATATTTACCTATAAACATAGTGGCTACCAACTCAATTATGATGTCATCAAGATAGTATTTATTAAATTATTAGGTTATGATGCACGTGATGCTTTGAACTTAGTGAAAAAAGGTGACATTGACAAGTTAACCTTTCATCATATTTTAGCATTATGTACTAACTATTCTAAGACAAAACTTAGCATAAGGAAATCAAGGTTATGAAAATTACATAAATTTGGAAAATTAATGAAATAATTTTCTAATTTAAAAACAAATATTCTATTATAATTAACATCCACATTAGATAGACTCAAAGCAGAAGATAATGCCACCAATGCTGAAGAGTTTTCAATATATTGTCCTATATGTAGACTCAAACATGTGCTAAAAGATTATCCTTTAAATAAAATAGAGGTATGTGTAACTTATGACCTAGACCATGACATAAAAAATTGAAAACATCTTCCTACCATGAGAAACTATGTAAAATAGGTAGTACATATAGTTGAAGAAGTGAACTTTATCCAGAGATAAGAAAACTAGTATTCTCAGTGTTGAAATAAATTTAGTCTAAGATTTCCTCCCAATCCATGGATGACAACATGGGCTAGAAAAGACACACCACCAATATGCTGACCACTGAAACCACAACTATGAGGTACTAAATAATAGATGGCACAAATGTGGGGAATACCTCAGAATGCTTCATAACCCTAGGCACAATAATAAAATAAATAATCACATTGGATACAGTAGTCACCACATCAATGGTCAACTCAATAATATAAAACACAAATAAGGTTTCCTCTACATATATTTTTGATACCTCCACAACCTCAACTCTCACTAACTGAGTATCAAGTTAACCAACCATAATTTCCTACCCAACCAATGGTAAATCCTAGGAATAAACAACATACACCTATTTTTGGAGTTGATCAATAAATTAATGTTAAAAGTGGTTTATATTAGTGTAATAATGTTCAAATCAGATCAATAAAGGTATTAGGAGACTCACCCATTACCGTAACTAAATTCGCAATGTTGAAAAAAATCATGAGTCACTAGTAGTCCAACAACTAAATGAAGACAAGGTAGAATCCATAACAACTCCAATCATGGAAACCATAATTTTATATCCCCCTATTATCACATTTTTTAAATAATTGAGGAATAAAAACCTAAAGAGGATTACGAATTGATGCATGGATTAAAAGAGACGAAGATAAAAATTCCACTATTGAGAGCTATTAAGTATATTCCTAAGTTGAATCAAATCATTAAAGGATTGTGTATCAAAGCATTAGGAAGGACGAATAAATATCCTAAAACAATTTAGGTAACTATAAAAATTATGGATTTACTAGAAGGAAACATACTTTTTCATAAATATGGATATCTTATAAATATTTTGATGACTCTGACAATTAGGACCAAGTCTATTCCAAATGTGCTTATAGATTTAGGTTTTGTCATCAACATAATGACTTTCAATAAAGTAAAGTCTTTATTTCCCATAGGGCTTAAATATACCACTATAATATTTCAAATGGTAGATGAATCCACTATTTTACCTGGAGGAACCATAGGGAATGTTCTAATCATCATAGAATCCTCAGAATATCATGCGGACTTCATGATCCTTAGACCTAATTTCAAGAGAGTAAGATATCCAATCATAGTTGGAAGACCTTAGTTAGCTATAGTTCCATCATTAATTGACTATAGTTATAGAGACATGACCATTTCCAATGGGATCCACACTAAACCAATATCTCTTTATCCACCTGCTAAACATTTAATAAGTCTTTTTAAATAGATATGAGTGGATCAACTTGAATAAAATTAGACTAGTGTATTTCCTTAACCATAGTTACCATAAAATAACATGTACAAGAATTTAAGTAGTAAATAATAGAATATTTGGACCAAGAAATCATAGCTATAAAGTTCCACAATTTTTCTCTAAATTTTGATAGCCTTGCTCTAAAGTCTGAAAGCCTGTCTCTGAAGATTGATAGATTAGCTTTAAAGACTAGTTACATAAATCTAAATATTGATATCTTAGTTATGATGATGAATAATCATGAATGGGAGGAACATTTAAAATCCATTACTAAGAATCAAAATAATGTCATAAGTTTTGCTGACATGCTATCTTTTCTATAAGATATCTAGCAAGCCATAGTTGATTGGGCTAAAAATAGGCAAAATTATTTTTTACATGATTTTAATTATCCATTGAGAAATATATTCATCAAAAGAGAAAAAAATTACAAGGATGTAGCTAAAATTCATATTTTACTACCAGATACATGTCCATTGAATTCCTTGATCAGTGAATACAAATAGTTAAATACAATTATTCTAGGTACAAAATAGATTACAATCCAACCCTAAAAATTGTTGAATATCAACAACTAGTTTAGTAACCAATAGGAAAGAAAATTGTTTCATGTATTGGTAAAATACACCAATTATTTTTATTTGGATTATAGTGAAATGAAATGAATACATCATAGTATCTATACACATCACATCTACACTAAAGATGTTATACTGATCAGACAACCACAATAGAGAATTAGCCCAACCTTGAAATAAATTGTAAAGAGATAAATAGAAAAACTATTAGAAGTTGGTTTTATTTATCCCATACCTTATAGTTAATGGATTTCATCTCTAGTAAATATTCCTAAAAAATATCAAATGGAGAGGTTGTGTAGACTACTGAGAACTGAATAAATCCACCACGAGAGACTACTTTCTTTAGCCTTTTATTGATCAATTTTTAGACAATTTGGTAGGAAAGAAGTATTTTTATTTATTATATGGGTTTAATGGATATAATAAAATAAGAGAATCCTATTAATATTAAGAGAAAACTATATTTACCTTCCCCTAGGGAACATTTACTTATATAGTCCCTCATTTTGGATTGTGTAATGCACTTGCTACCTTTTAGAGAGTAGTGTTATCCATATTTTTTGATCTTATAAATGATTTTGGAAGTGTACATGGATGATTTCACTATCCATGGAACTACATTTGATGAATCATTAAATAATTTGGATAAATTTCTTATTAGATGTGATTAACACCAAGTATCTTTGAGTCATGAGAAGTGTATCATAATGGCTGATGAAGGGATAGTATTAGGACATCGTATCTCTTCTCAAAGAATAAAAGTGGATCCCAAAAAGATTGAGATAATTTTTAATCTCCTCATTATTCACACACAAATATATGTTAATTTTTTTTTCCATGTAGGATATTACAATAATATTTATTAAAGAATTTAGCAACATAGATACACCTATGTTTTATTTGCTAGCAAAAGACAATGAATTTGTATAGATTGATAAATGTCAAGAAGATTTGGAAACATTAAAGAATAAACCCATGACTGATCCATTCTTTAAATAACCTAATTATAAAAAAACCTTTTCATATGTATACTAATTCTTCTAATAATACACTATGAGAATTTCTAGGACAAAAAGATGAGGAAGGAATAATGTATGTCATTTATTATATCAACAATAATCTTACTCCTACATAGAAAAATTACAATACTACATAGAAGGAGTTTCTTGATGTTTTTTATGTCATAAACAAGTTTAGGCATTACATTACTAGTCATCATATATTTATCTATAGAGATCATTCAACTATTAATTACTTAATGAATAAACTAGTAGTAGGTGGGAGAATAATTAGATAGTTATTTCTATTTCAAGAATTTGACATTACCATCATAGATAAACCTATAAAGTATAATATTTTTGATAACTTTTTGTCTATATTGGTCACTATAGGTGAAGATGAACTTGTGGAAGATTCTTTTCCAGATGAACAACTATTTTCTATATCCACATATTCGCATGGTTTGTAATCATGGTAAATTACATAGCAATAGGGAATTTTCCTCATTCCTTTACTAATAAAAAAATAAAATGTTTGGTTAGAGCTAGTTCTCATTTCAAATGGTTTAAAGTCATGTTGTTTAAAAATGGACTTGATCATGTAATTCATAGGTCTGTCAAATATAATGAAGTATTTGACATCATCAGATCATGCCATAATGAACTAACAGGAGGAAATTATTTGGTAAAAATGATTATTTACAAGATCCTTCATGCAGGTTATTACTAGACATCTCCTTATAAGATCATAAAAAGGGTTTTATGATAATGTGATCCTTACCAAAGGATGGGTAAGCCTACTCTATCCTTTGAAATACCTTTCCATCCTTAAATAAGTTTATAAGCATTTGAGAAATGGTGTTAGGATTTTATTGGACCAGTCAACCCACCATCTCAAGGAAAAGAATATTTATTAGTATGTACTGATTATGTTATTAAGTGTACTAAACTATAGGCATTCACCTTTTCTATGATGGAAATGGTTTTTGGTTTCTTATATCATAAGATCATGCTGATAATTAGAGCTCTTATATCTATTATTTCTTATCAAGTACCCCAATTCATGTCTAACACATTCAATACTTTCATTGAACTATACTAGATCAATCACAATAAATCCTTGCCATATAATCCCCAATCTAATGTGAAAGTGAAGGTCACCAACAAATATCTATAAAATAGTCTTACCAAAAGAGTGAATAGTATTATAAAAGATTATGTAGATAAAGTACCTAAAGCATTTTGGGCATATAACATAACATCAAAGACTACCACAATATTCTCTTCATATGAACTTGTTTTTGGAATGAATTTTTTTTTACCAATAGAGTTTGAATTATATACATTTAAAACAATAAGTGATATGGAAATTGATCTTAATAAAGCATAGAAAAAAAGAATCGTGTAATTAAATGGGTTGTATGAACATAGAATCGATGAACTCACTCAAACCAACATGATCTAGAAGCATAAAAAGTAGTGGCATGATGCTCAAATTAGATAAAAATAGTTTGAAGAAGATGATTGGGTAGTTTTATTTCATTATAAATTTTACCATTTCAAATGCATGCTCAGGACAAGATGGTTAGGCCCATACTTGATTAAAACTATTCACAATAATGGCTCTTTCCAACTTCAATAAATTGATGGTGACCAAAGGATATTTTGGGTCAATGATCATAATATTAAATTGTATAGAAGACCTCTCAGCAAGGAAGAGTTCATTAAGTATAATGAAGACCAATTTGACCTTGTGGAAGAACATAGTTCTTCCACTAAGGCCAAATGACCTTTATAGCAGACATCTAATAAAGGAGAAGTGTTGAAAACTATAAAATGATAGTTTTCCTCCCTTTAAAATTAAAATATTAAAAACATATATAAAAATAAAAAATAAAAAAATTATATATATATATATATATATATATATATATATATATATATAGAACTACTGAAAGGTGAAAACAAGAAATAACACTTTTCAGATGAAACTTATGAAATAAACATAAATTATTGTCTTGTTAGCTAACCTTACTTTCTCAAAATTGTTTATCCTTGCAATATAAATAACAAATTTAGTAGATAACCATGGATCTATTCAATATAGGTAAAATTGTATTTATTTCCTAAATTTGTTGGCATTTTCTATTTTGTGTTCCACATGCATGGCCAATAAGAGGACAACACTTTTCATTACGGATAAGTTTTTTTGGTGCCATGTTGATGTGATTAAAACTCGTACCATATTTGTATTTCAATATTTTATGTGAATTTATTTTAAAGGACCTTTTCAAAAATAAATGACTTGATGTGGAATTATTGTGGATATTATTTTAAGTGTTGCCAATTATGACCCCTCACACCATATCATTGATAGTGACCTAAAAATTTATTTGTAATTAAACCCCACATTCTCTAAAATTATTGGCCATAATTTTTACCATAATTTCATGATATGAGATTTATTTGGTATTCATTATTACATCACATCTCCATTTCCTTTCCTTACTCTATACTATATAATTTCAAGCTCAATTTTTCATCATGTAAGAAGGGTTACAAGATTATTTTGAATAGATCCAAAGATGGGAGGAAAGAAGAAGAAAAGTGAACTAGAATAATTACAAGAATTTTTATGAGATGAATTAGCTAGGGATATTTTTGAGATGGAAAGATGGCCAAATTTTTTTAAAAAAATTTAGGGTTTTCTAGAAAAATATTGTTAAGGTATTATTTGAAAATTTTGATAAGGATCATTCTATTATTTGAGTTTATTATATTTTTGTGGAATCCTCTACGATCAATGCATTCTATAGAGTATATGAATATGGTGTGGTTTTCAATAATAAATTGAGTAGTTTTTATTTAATTCAAATGTTCATTGATGGAAATGAATTCCATCCTAGAGTGGCCAAAAACCCATACGGTGTGGTCAGATGAATCATGCAAGGTGGTCTTCCACCACATTGGAAAAATGGTGCATATTGGGTCATGAAGTATCTCACTTATGATGGATAATTCACTGTGGTCAGTGGAGATACCATGAGGCTTCTCATTAATTTGATGAAAGGAACCACTAGATTAGAATACTAGGTAAATCTACCATACTTTTCTCACCATGATATAATTAATGTAACTCAAAAATTAAAAAGGGGAATTGTGTCATTTAGACATCATGGTTTGATAAATCTCATCTATTGGCTTCATGTTTTACAAAAACCCAAGGGTACAAAAGCTTACTCCCCATTGATATAAAAATCATTCCAAACCCCTAGTAAGACATCACCAAATCCTATTTCTCCTCCTTACACAATATCAAAAATATAATAAGGTCCACCATTGATATCCTTGGCTCTGAAGATGTTGCGTTGAAGGTCAAAAAGACAAATAAGGGTTTCATCAGGAAACACTACTCCTCCAATCAAACATTGACGAAGTTAGTGACTAATTATCCAAGAGGAAGAAGAAGATGATGTTTAGGTAGATGAAATTTTTTGAAGTTTAAGCTTTCCAATAGAAGTAATGAATGATAAAAAAATAGTTAAAGAATAATCCCCTGCACATGAAATTGTATCTAAAGATGAAACCCTTGGACAAAAAATTATTGTTGAAGAAGAAGAAAGACTTTTACCCTTTATAGCTAATAAGGGTAAATATATAATTATAGAATAGGGATCATCTTCTCCCCAACATACTCATGAAGATGAAGAGTTGGAATATGTCATGAATTTGTCCTAGTGTGAGGAAATCATTTAGCAACAACAAGTAGAGTTGGATTCTTTCCATTTGACACTACAAGGTAAGACACAAACTATTTCTAGTTTGGAAATAAGATATGAAGACATTGTTTCACAATTTAGGGCACAAAAATTAATAATTATATTAGTTAATGCTGAGTATACCAACATACATAATCATTAATTTTCCCAATCTCATGAACTAAACACCTTATAGATTTCTCTTGTAAATAAGGATGTCTAAATAGCTATTTCACTAAACTATATTTTTTGTAAGGATAAACATATTAATAATTTACAACATTCTATTATTGGTAAAAATGCATTGTTTACTCAAAAAACTACTTTCACACAAGAGATAACCATTTAGACTGTTGAGTTGTAAGATTCTTTAAAATCTATGTAGAGGGAAACTAGGGAAATAGCTATACAAACTTAAGGACGTATTTAGGGTATTCATTCCTTCCCTCTACCACTTCATAAAATTATTTTAGTTTGGAATAAATCTCAGCATAATATTTAAAAATTTAAATAAGAAAATGCTAGGATCAAAACCAAGTCTCAGTACTAGCTACAAAAAGTTTAAGATTTCCATTCAAAATGTTTGTGAAATTTGTGAAAAATTGTTATCATACAAACAACCTTCCTCTTTCTATTTTATATTTCTTCATGAATAATTTTACAAATGGAAAATTCAGTTGATTTTTCTTTGTTTACCTCATTTTATTAAGGATGAACATATCTGTATTGTTGTCTTTATAAAAATTACCATAGAAAGACATGATGAAATTTGTGAATTATATCTTTGTAACATGTTTTTGGGTTACTAATATGGATTTTTAATGAAATTATTTGAATGGGAAACACAAATATGTGGTTTCCTTTTTACCATGATAAATCAAAAAACATGGGATCAATCACATAATAAATTACTTGAATTGTGGAACACTATAGGTTTGTGAATGAGACCTCAATTTCTAGAGGCCCACAAACTTCTTGATACTTTCTAGCATATGTACCATATGTCCATGAAAAATAAATATCAATAATTTTGAGATAAAATGTAGAATATTTGAAATATTTTATGAGCCAACATTCCATCAGCTCCATCAATGCAATTATAGCTAGGTGGGAGACTTTACCCATTACTTTAAAACATAGGTAGTTTATGAGTCACACCACCATCAAGTGGAATCTTTAGAGAGATTAGGTGGTAGCTTAGATTATCACTCAACCCTTAGACAAAGCAGGATTAAATGTGTTGATTAAAATGAAATTTATACCTCCCATTATTCTTTGTTTTATGTCTCCTAGGAAAAATTGGCACAATCAAGAAAAAATTGAACTTATGGTATCATTTCATTTAGTCTTAAGATATTTGAGATTATTCCACAACAATCATCATGATTGGGGGCACTACTTTAAAATCTATGATATTAGTCAGTGGTTGGAATCTAGACTCTTAGATTGAAGACTAGTTCTTCCACTAGTTTGTAAGAGGATTTAAAAAATTTAAAGTGTGGGGAGATAATGATGAGCATTCCATATAGCTCATTATAATTAATATAAAATTTCCACAAGTGTTTCCTTTTGGTTATATGTTACATTACATTTAATATGTAAGGTCTTATCTCAGTAGGAAATAAGTGCAATTATTCTTTGTTTGTATGTGATATATTTCTAATTATTTATCTTATTATTTGTGTCTAACTTGAATAAAATGAACACAAATTTATATATAAAAATACATCCTTGTGGTAGCATCAGTTTGAGAAGTCATCAACTA
Organism: Torreya grandis; assembly: GCA_037957365.1. Taxonomy (NCBI): domain Eukaryota; kingdom Viridiplantae; phylum Streptophyta; class Pinopsida; order Cupressales; family Taxaceae; genus Torreya; species Torreya grandis. The sequence goes on along the minus strand of JARHVA010007944.1, from coordinate 398,011 downwards.
ATTTTAGTAACCCTATTTGATAATAGTTTTAAATATTTATCAAATAGCACATTGATATTTAGATATATAAATCCTCAAATATTCTTTGAAGATGCTTTAAATAATCTCCAAAGATGATCCAAAAACCTATACAATAGTGCTCCAAAGATGCCTAGGTGTGCTCCGAAGATGTCTAGCTAGATCATGTAAATCAAGATAATAACTCCAAATATATATATATATATATATATATATATATATATATATATATATATATATATATATATATATGTATATGTATATATATATATATATATATGTATATATGTATATATATGTATATATATATATGTATATATATGTATATATATATATGTATATATATATATATATATATATGTATATATATATATATATATGTATATATATATATGTATATATATATATATATATACATACATACATACATACATATAAGCTTTCCATATTTAGATATATTATTTTAGACATTAATATTCATAGTAAAAATGTTAAATGATTTGGATATAAGTATATTTATATTTTTGTAAAACTAGACATAATCTCTTTGCATCTATGTATTTTATTTTCCATCTAATGTTAGCTGAGTTAGTTCCAACGCCATATTATAAGCATGGGATCTAATTCCTAGATATTATATTTTTAATAAGAAAATTTTATTGTTTAGATTTTGAGATTTTATATTATATGAATATTTGTTGATATGTGATTTAAATACATGTCTCCTTCTCATTCTAGATAATGAATGAATGAATCAATGAATATATAGAAATAAAAAAAGAGAAAAAAAATTCAAGTACAATTTTGCATATATGTATGTGTTCCTTTTGATAATGCAATAAATTTCATTCTTTTTTATTACTGAGTAAAAGTTGATCCTGTTCTAAGGAAGGAGCATGGGCCCACTTCTGTCTGAAGATCAGGACAAATTGATATTTTTAGTTTATAATTTAAAAGTATATTCCTTTTGATTCATATATAATTCATTTTACTACAAATTATGATCTCCTTTTTTAATGAAAGTGTGATTTCCTTTTCAATGCAAGCATGATTTCCCTCTCAATGCAAGCATGATTTCCTTTTCAAATGAAAAGTGTAAATTTCCTTTTAATGCAAGTGTGTTTCTATTAAATATAAAGGTTATTTAAATTCAATACAAGTTATTTTTATTTATGCAAGAGTGTGTGTTTCAATTATATATAAATTAAAGTTTTTTAACTCATCTCCGTATCCATAATCTATCAAGAAGCAATTTAAGTAACAATAGACAACATTCTCACATTCTAAAATATCACATTATCCTATCCAGTTAGGCAAGTAGAGTGGGGCAATTATAATATCTTATTCTAGATGTTTTAGTTATGGATGTTGATGGTGGGAATGAAAGAATATTTTAACAAAGAATGCCATAGAAGATATCCAATTAGCCAAACTTTCTAGATTTTCATTTTTTTCGATATAGAGTTATAATATTATTTATTGTCCTTAGGATTTGGACATCAAATTATAATAAACCCCCCAACTATTTTCAAGTGCTAATGATCTTGAAAACATTATGAGTATTCAAATATCTATAACTGATAGATTTGGTCTAAGTTTTAAAGATGAACAAAATGTTGCAACTCAAGATAAACAAAAGGCTAACATGAACAAGAATAATTAGACCTTAAAGTTTAATGATCAATCAATGAACGATGGTGCTAACAAATTAAAAACTAATCTTGTTAGACAACCAAATGCTATGAGGTATGCAAATTTCAATGGTCAGTGTTACTCCTAAAATCAATTTGGTCATAGGTCAATAGAGTGTAAAATACCCTCAAGGAGTTAATTTTATTATAACTATGATATGAATCATCAGTCAAGAGGTGTAAGTGAAGTCAAATTATACACTACTATGATACATGGCAAATTATATATTTTGTCCTAACAAGGTAAGAAATAATGAGTTTTTCTTAAGAAGTATGGTTTGATACAAGTATCAAGAGAGAGGTCATATCTCAAGGTGTTTAGGAATGGCTAGTCTTGTACTTCAAATAAAGTCAATCCTAACATAAATAAAATAAGCTATAATGAATGGATATCCAACGATGTGAATGGGTTATTTGTCATACAGAACAAGAAACAACTCCAAAAATCAAAGAGAAATCCTTATCTTCTGAAATGGATAAGAAGATCAAGAAAGACTCTAAGTTAAAAAGAAAAAGTGAAGTTAAGAACTCACTCAAAGTCAATCTAATGAGTAGGAAATATTACAAGTCTAGTAAGAGCATGGATATGTAGGAGTATTCTAATTTTTGAGATTGTTAGTCTCTTATGACTAATGGATGTCTCTATCTATGCTTTTTAGAATGCATCTATCATATATATAAGCAAGTGTGCATTGTCTAGGTGATGAACCAGACGTTATTATTAGTACAAGAGGGGAAGTAACAAGTTCATAAGCTTTCTCTAGAGGATGGTGATGAAATTTTTAAATAAACCCATTCAAGGACAATGGTTCTAAAATCAAAATCTAGTTGAATTTTGATGCTTCGTTCAATATGTCGAATCACAAAGTATGAAGTTAAGCTTAATTTAAGAATCACTTGAGCATCTGTTGAGATCTTTATGTTGTAATATGAGAGGAAATTTGAGCACAATCATGTAATTTTATCATGATTGGAGATGGTCTGAAGGTGTTCAATAGGATCCTAAAGCTAAGATGACTTAGAGGGAGTCCCTATTAATCTTTACAAGGTGAGTTTAAGTAGTTTCTGGTATTCATGTGTGTTTTATCTTCATAGAGCTATGTATGGTCAACAAGAGTGTTATTTTGAATAATGTTTGAGAATATCAAATTAAGAATTGGTATGCATAGTGCTAGGGAGATGTTTACATCATCTTTATTAGGTGATCCTTTTGTTTTATTGGTCCTTCAAGTCTATTCAGGTCCTTAAGATTAGTTTTTCCCACTTTGTCATTGTGTCAAAGGGAGAGCATATGTGAGATTTTTCGAATCCGATAACCTTGTATGGTTGAGTATGATTTCATAATAGGTTATATTAGATGAGGATGATGTTAGGTGGATATTTCTAATCTCTATTATTAGTTTTTTAGGTCTATGGATCAAGTTAGCATGTTGAGGATGAGACCTTTTGTCATTAATGTCAAAGGGGGAGAAAGTTTAGAATGAAAGATTTGTTCACTTTGGGAGAAATAATTTTTAAAAGGGTATGCCATCAATGAAAAAGGGGGATATTGTTGACCATGTTCTTGAGATACATTGATTATCATTGAAGTCAAGGTGATATGAGCACATAATGAATTAATAAACAAGTGATAGGTTCCAAGTGGATTTAAGAATGCATATCATGTGTGTAGGTATTTGGGGTAATAGATAATGTTTTTTATGCTGTGTTCCTATAGTGGAGGTCATATGAGGTATTATAAGTGCTTGGAGTGCTTGTGAAAGTGAAATGCATTCATCAGAGTAGTCGTATGAATGTCTAAGTTTTGCTAATCATCTTGGCAAACTAGGTCACGTAACCATATTAATGATGTTTTAATTCAGACATGTCACTATGTCAGAATGATTTGGTCACATGGTTTTGATCATTTTTGTACCAAGAACTTATCTTCTAAGTTTCAAGTCATGAGGTTGTGTATAATAAAATATATCGATGTGCAAATTTATCCTTCCAAAATAGATTGTAGTTTTTTCCATACTTATCCAAATTTTCAATATTGAGTGACCTTTATATAATTATACAAATTATTGTAATATAGCTCGATTAGATCAATCTTTCAGATCAAGGATCAATGACATACTGGTGATTATGTAAATAGAGATCCGATGATAAGCACGAGGTAAATAATTCAAAGAATCCTAATATTGTACATGGGACTCCCAATTGGTGCAAGTGTGTATGAATACTAAAAATAGAGTACATTGAATACACATGGGGTTGGTAATTTGTGTTAAGTGAATGAATACTGGTAATAGGGTCCATAGAATGCATGAAGGACTACCAAGTGTCATAATCTTGATAGCATGGATCCAATATTAATGAAAAATGATTTAAGGTAAAGACTAGGATAATCCCAAGTAGATAAATAAAGTGTATTTGATCATTTTTATAAGGGGGAACAATATGAAGACATGTGTCTAACATTTTTGCATTACATAGTGACCATTGGAATTCAAATCAACAAAGGAAAACTAATATGTATTGTTTGAGCTATAAATTTTGATGTATGATAAATTTTATGTTATTATAAAAATCTAAGTGATATAAAAACCCAAGGTGAATCTTAAAAAATTGGTTAAAAAGTTTGACTATTCAGCTCTAAATTTGACTATGGGTTTGATCATCATTTGCATGTGATCTGAGAAGGATATTTGAGTTTGTATTGATGAGTTTTGGATGTTCTATGATGATTTGATTATTGGAGAGTATTTTATACTACATGAGGACTATTTTTTTGAATTTTAGAAGTTTTACCAATCCATATTTAGTGTGAAAAAATGCTTATAAGTTTAATATTTATTTCTTCATGATGTTCTTGTGTACAAGACTTAATATTTGAGTAGACTATGCACATTCATAAGAGTGTAGTGATGGATGTAATCACTTCAAGGTGTCTTAAAGGTCATGTGGAATAGACCTATTAATTTTTAAGTGGTCTTGTATTCCTAAATTTCTTGATGAAGTGATAAAGAGGTGAATACATCTTCATGAGACGTATAAGGGCTACTAAGGCCTATTTGAAAGGTGTAGTTGCTTAAGGGTAACCCATGGATGATGTGGAAAAACTATGAAGGTGGTATTGATATATGTATTATTATGATATATGCCTTAATGGTTAATTAATGTCTAATAGATGACAAAGAATATGATAGTCATGAAAAATCTATAAAGAGTGAAATTAAAGGTGATGGTTTCAAGAGATAAGAAAGTGGAATAGAGAGTTGTGAAGAAAAGGAAGAAGAGAGTGAGTGTGTATAGTGGAAATTTTTAAGATATGATCAATCTAAGGGTTGTGTGTGTGACCTATAGGTCATAATTTTGATGTCATAATAGTGTACTTGTAGGATTGAAGATGGAGGATGAGTGAAGAGGTCTATATTGATCCAAAAGGGTGTTTTGGATGAATTACTTATGTATGCAAGTTTGAAAGAGTGTGAGGGGTTAAAATATATTTGTCATACATTATTTATCCATGAAATTGAAAGGTATTGAGAGTTATAGAGTTTGTGATTTCATAGGTGTTGTGTAGGTGTTCAACATCTAGAACAAGTTGGTGCTAATTCATGATTAGGGGTGGGTGCCCCTTGTGAAGTAGGTGCTTCAATAAAAGGTCTCATGTTTGTGATAATTTTATGGGACAATTAGTCCTTGTGTTTTTAGGCTTTATATTGGGTTTTATTCCCCATTAGGTTTTCCCACATAGTTCATGTGTTGTGTGTTTGATCTTGCATCATCCTTCTTATTCATTATTATGAATGACTTGTATTATTTATGAATGCTTTTGGTGATTAATTAAAGGTTTGAAAGGATCTTAAATAAATTTTGGATTATATTTCATCATTGATTCACCCCTAATGATTATACCTATAATAGAGGAATATCTCATAGAGGAGGAAGTTCAAAAATAGAAAAATACTTGACATCAATCTTCTAAGAAAACTAAGTGATATTTAATATCATGGATATTATAAAATGTAGTGGAATGTATACTATCAATGACTGGATATGAAGATTAAATGGATTATATATTTATATTACATCAAACAAAGTTGTATTCCTTGAAGAAAGTACCAACAAATTAATAAAATAGACCAAGAGACATCATAATGAAAGATAAATTTAAGCCCACTATCAATATATTTTCATTTTGTGGTAGAGATAGTCCAAAATATATCATTAAATGGAAAGTGGAGTTAGAAAGTATTTTTTAATAGAGGAGTATTTATATATCAAGATGGTAGAGGTTGTAACCACCAGATTATGTGGTATTGCCATTATGTATTACATATTTCTCCAAGAGGACATAATACAAACGTAAGAGAAATGTGATAATTTTGAAACATATGGTTTCCAAGTTGATGGTATTGTTTTACACCCAAGAAACCTAGAATAATGGTGGATGAAGAATCAAGTACTTAAGCTTGAGAGTGAAGAGAACCAGATGCCTTCAAACAAAATAAGAGAGTGAATTTTCCTTATGAGAAACTAAAGTCTATTTTTTCAAATAGAAAGGTAAATGATACAATTTAGTATAATAGGATACTATTAAAATAAAATACGAGAGTGAGGTTTTCAATTGAAAAACATAGTTTTATATTTCAAAATATAAAAGAGAAATAAATATGTGAGCAGTTCATAGAGGAATAAATCCTCATGAAGGAGGATGTGGAGGAGATGTTTATTGAACCAAAATAAAGAAACTTATTAATGGATGATGGGAAAGACTTTATAAAATCCCATAAGTTTCAAGAGACATAAATATCATTGAATAATAAAATAAATGGATTTTTTTTTATGTTTTCTAGGGATGTAAAGTTTATGAAAACCAAGGAAAACTTACATGTTTTATTAAAATAAAAACTAGAGGTGAATGACAATGAAAATAAAAATTAATTTAAGGTTTATGTGAATAATATAATAGATGTGGATTAATTAAAAATTAATTAGCATGATGGCAGTATGGTCTAATTCCATCCATGAGAGGAAAAGAAACATAATAAAATAACAAATTAGGAGAGGAAAATGAATAAGGTTGAATAGAAAAGAATTTTGATATTCCATCATGTGAAAACAAGCTATAACTAGAATGTAATAATTTAGTGAGGAGTTTGAAAACATCTTTATGGGGGATGAAGAGATGGAATAAATACTTGTGATAACATTCAATTTTTATAATACATATGATCTATGTGTAGATCCATGAATTAATAATATGGAAAAATATTAAATAGATATTAATGAGATGTTTCAAAAAGAATTAGAGATGCAAGAATAAATAGAAATCATAGGTATAAAAGTTAATATTTTGTTTGAGGATAATTTTCTATAAATATTATGTAAATGGAGAGAGGAAGAATGTAAATAATGTGATTAATAGGAAAGTAAGGAGATATAAATTGTATATGTGTTTATAATAAGGCAAGTGAATAATATATTTGGTCTTTCATATGTGGGAGAATCCTACATAGGTATTAGATGAGATACTTTTATCAATAAAAAGTTACATTTTTTTTCATATGGGAAAATGGAGTGCAAGGTTATATAGAAATGAAATATATGTGATGTCAAAGGTGGTGAATAAAGGAGGTAGTAATTGGCCTATAGTTTGTGTAAAAAAGATGAGAATATAATAAGACAAGGATGAGGTAGAGCAGTTGATTTTGATATCAGCCTAAGCTTGTGAAGATTAAGATAGATTTTGGTGAGTAATGAGAATGTTTAACCCTAAATTTAGATTATGGTAAATATATGTTTAAATTGGTAAAGATATCCTATGGCATAAGGATGATAAAATATCTATAAATTAGATAAATTAGGTTCTAAACTTATATACAAACATATTAAACTAAGATAGACTAAAAATGGTAAATACAATTTTTTTGATATGTAAAATTACAAATATGTAATGTACTTATCTTATTTTGATGTTAATCCAATTAATGATCTATAATAGGTAATAAGTTTAGTGGAATATGATTTTAGAATAGTCACCATATTCTATATTAGGCACTTATGAATTTGTTAACACTAATTGAGCTTGGGATGTTTCCATCGACGCTAATATGTAAATTTGATATAAGTGTCCTATATGAAATACATAATAAAATATATGTAACCACCTGGATGCTTTTGTTTCTATATTTATCTTCACTCTGGTGCATTTAGATCCAAGTCATGGATTATCGTTTTGCATAGATTTTTAAATCCATAATTGTTCATCTTCATAATGACCTTGATGAAAAATGGGTTAGTAGGCACATATTATTAAGGTAACCCCCAATAACCCTATAAAAATGAGTGTTATTTACATGGCCAATAATATAAATAGGGCCTCTAGTCGATGTATTTATCCCCTACATGTTGGCTTGTGTGTGAATCATGCAATATGTACAAAATAAGTATAACATTAACCTAGATTGTAACATGGAAAATATAGATCTTGGGATGATAATTCAGTACTTCAGCCCTATGTTTATTTCATCCCTATAAATTAAATGGAAGTAAAATAAAATATGGAATCTTTCCTCACTTGACTACTTGATTCAATACATTTTTTAAGTTTCCTAGGGATTAGGTATTAAGTCTCTAGGTGAGGAATAAATGAGGGTTGATATTATATTTATATCAAATATCTTAGTAGAATTAAATCACGTTAAATCACATAGGTTGACCATTAGGATATATTTAATGTGTAACAATGATGAATTTAAGGCACTAGACACTTGTGTTAGAGTAAGACACTAGTGTCGATGTAAGTGTATATCTAAGATGCTAGTGTCTAGGGAGCAAGAAATTAGGTACCAACTCAGAACTTGCCGAGGTGAAAGATGATTAAGTTTTAAGAATTTTTTGTAGGATAGTAGTTGTGGATCATCAACATAAGACTTATCAAACAAAGATATAGGGAAAAGATAAATTAGATATGAGACATTGGAAATCAATAAATGTCAATAACTAAGAGTAATAACTAATGTCTGAGTTTTCCAAGCGTACAAAACTCACATGGTATATAATCCATAAAATAGTGTCTACATTCCCCCCCTCCCACCCACTTTAATATATTAATCAAATTTCTAGTTTAAATTAGAGGAATGCATCCTTGGGTATGTATAACACACCTTGCCTTTGTTTCAATCCACCTTGACTACTTTTGTGGAGGTTGACCTGAAATAAAGAGCATGTTATAGTACATAATGAGTGCATATAATCTAAAATTTGAAGTATTTGAAGTCTAAAGATAAAAGTTTAGGATTATACATGTGTATCAATGTAATTACCTTGCCTTTTTTTAATTATATTTGAAATATGTACATCATTAGAAGGCTCTAAAACTGAGATTAGGACACACATGTGTGCATGCACGTGCACGCACGCACACGCACACGCGCGCACACACACACACACACACACACACACACACACACACACACACACACACACACACACACACACACACACACACACACACACACACACATCTAAAAAATTGATATATCTAAGGATATAGATAGAGATAAATCAATTTAAAGCTAAATGTCCCTAACTTGGATGAAAGGTCAGTTTCTAGTCAGAATTAGAGATCATTTCAATCATGGAATCCAATCATACTTGTAACCTAATGAGGATTAGTGAACAAAGTCAACCCATACAATCAAATTGGTAATGTTGTATGATACAATAGATTCCAACATATAAACTTATAAATATTGATTGATTTAATCACCTCAACCATTCCAAAATCAAACCAACAACTACAGTAGATTGGTTTAATATAGTACATAAAAGTACATCTTGGGTATTAGTATGTAAAAGTACATCATAATGCATGATGATAGTCCCTGAGAGTGTTTTGGAATATGAAATTGATTATTATGATGTAATATAAACTTAACATTATATATAATATGAACCTTAGATATGTCTCATTATGAATCTATGTATAATAATGGTACCAATGTATAAAATCATATAACAATTGTGAATCTAAAATATATAATAATGTGCTTTGGATAATTCGTAAATTGGGTGACTATAAATAACATGCTTCCAAAACATGCCCCGAAAATATATTTAAAAATAAGAAAACTAAAATAAGTACCATGTGGATGACATGTTTCCAAAATGTGTACCCATTGAAATTAGATGTCACAAATATTGAATAGGTGTGCATAACATACTTCAATATAATTCCCCTATTGAATCTAAAATTTTGAATGTGTGGAAACCATGCCTATATGGCATGCCCCCACTCAATCTAAAAACTTTGAATCTATGTAAGCCATGCATATATGACTTGCCCCCAATAAATCTAAAAATTAATATAAGTACTGAATATGAAATTAGTGTGGAGAACATGATTCAAAATCATGGCCCCACTGAATCTAAAAATTGTGTCAAATGTAAATAACATCCCTTTATTACATGTCCCCACTGATATTTTCCACTTGCCCCCCACCCCCAGCCCCACTCATTTTATATGAGCAGATAATATAAACTAGTAGCTAAATCCCCTTAAAAGGATAAGAAAACTATATAATATATAAATAGAAGAATGTAGCATATGGAAGGAACATGTCTAGGTAGACATACCATTTAATTACATAGGAAAATTGGATCGAATGAAGGCCTAAGATGAATAATAAGGATCATCGAAACATATAGATCATAATTGTAAACTATCAATAACAAAATTGAGCACACAAATAAGAGCATTTAAAATCAATTTAAGAGGCAATGGTCTAGGGAGACTGTAAACAAGGGGCATATTCAAATTCCACACAATCAAAGGGATATTATTTAGTCAAATGTCCATAATATAAAGGATGACATATTGAAATATGCATACAAAAAATAATGACATATTCAAATGTCAAAAAAAACATACATAGGCACATGGACCACAAATAAAGGAACATATTCAAATGCTCGAATAAGCAAGACAATCAAGGAAGTGCCTATAGGAAAGCATAAAAAACCAACATAAACATATCATATTAGCTCATGGATCAAATGTCTTAATAAAAAATGTCAAGTACATAACATATCAAGTACCTTGTATAAGATATAATCATGGATAAAGACATGTGTAAGTACACATATGAACTCAAAACATGATACTATAGAGTTACCATATAATTATAAAACATGTAAGTATCATAACTATATAGTTGGATTCCCCCAATGTCCATATGAAGTGGTTAGACAAAAGGCCAAACATCTAAAATATGAATAGATCATGAATCTATGTATGCTTGTATCACATTCACATACAAGCATGATATACATGTGTATGTAGGAGTAAATTATATGCCATAGATCAACATGGAACTAACACATATATGACAGGGATCCAATAGAATGTGTAAGTACCAAAAATGTTTTTCATAATTTTCAAAGTTTTATAATTTTCTGGGTATTTTTGAAATATTTGGAGAGACTACTCTATGATCTCATCCAATGGATGGTCATAGGTATTTATCTACTCGATATCTAAAAATGTTTAGTTGTATATTTTAAATTGTATGAATCATGATTTGATAAGTTAAAAATATACATACCATGTTAATTCTCATGTCTTAGACGTGTAATAGAATATGTAATTCTATCATTTGGAGTATGTATTAATTTTCCTTCATAAGGTAAGGAAATAAATTGCTAATTTAGATAAATTTTTACCTCTATTTGGTACATATAAAAATTTAATAGTGTAAGTGCATATGGAGATGTGGTAGGTATAACCCAAACCCATGTTTGAGTTAATTTAGTAAAACATTTAATTGGTATTATTATGTCTCCCAAGGAGTATTTCCAAAATCCTTTATTTTTAAGTCTCTTAGACCTAAACCAAGCTACTAGAAAAAATTATATGGAAATTAGTTTTTGTTTATGTAGGAACAAAAAATTTATGTATAAAATAAGAACCACCCGTGAATAAGGTGATTGTAAAATCTTTTTGATTGGTTTACTCTAAATCTCTTGGTGTGTAGTGTGTAGCCATTGTAATTCTAAATTATTTTTTTAATGATAAATCAATGAAGTAATAAATGTTTTTTATTTATTTTTATCACTATATTTTGATCATGATTCTTTGGGAGTATCATCAAATTTAATCATTTTAACATCAATGAGATGTTATATCTTATGTTATAAAGTAAAGCATCTATTGGTAAAATGCCCCGGTCCCTGATGATAATGACAATAAGAATTTACATAATTTATTTTGGTTAGGGTTATAATCATATAAACCTCTATAAGATGAGGGAGAGATATAATTATACACTCTATTAACCACTGGAGTGGTGGAGTTGGAGACTTAGGTAAATATGATAATTATTTCTTCAATACCTTAGATAAAAGAAAATGATCAAGTTATTATATAATGTATTAATTTTATACTGACATTCATAGGATTTCAGTGTAAAATTATGCACAATTGCATAATTTTTGAATTTATTAGTATCCATTGGACATGTTTAAATTGATCCATGATAATTGAAATTTAAGCACATGCATAAAGTAGGGGGGATTTTAAACATCTCATGTATCCAATCTCATTCTAATAAGATGTTATAGAACAAATTATTTAGAATAAACTGGAAAAAGGTGGGTTATGTACTAAGACCCACCACAAAAACCTAGAATGAAATATTATTAAATCCCTTGATACTATTATGATAAATTATTTTCACTATATATTTTTCTATCATGACATTAACATTATGTTTGTTAGACTAGTTATTAGTTATTGTTTAGCTAGATTACTTATGGTACTTACTAAAATAATGTTTTCAACATACTTAATTATATTACTAATTATTTTATGGATTTATTAATAATGATGATGAATTTAAAAAAATTTATTGATAACCGATTCATGGCATCATGTGATTGATGCCATTTTCAATGGTTGCACATTTTTTCTATGAGCTAGGCAGGTGATGGATGTTATACTCCTAGAACTAATGAATTCTGAGCATGTTTGCATGTCTAACATGTATACTTTTTGTCTTATTATCCTTTGGACACTTTGATTTGGTCACTATATTTTTTGGCTATGGTCCTAGTGTCGGTGATTGATTTTGTACCTTGTCAACATCATTATGAGTCATTATTTATTGTTATTTTTTTTACTATTTTCCATTAAATATTTTGTCAACCATAGACTTTTTCATACACAAAACTCAATGATCTATTATTTCCAGTCTTCTAATCTTCATTATTCTCCATTAAATCCAATGACCTATTAAGTTTTGTACCTAAACATAACTAAATGAACCGATAGCTAACACCCCCTTGGATACCCTCATCACCCTTCATTCATATCTTAACCTAAGCCCTTTGATGTAGAACTATTGTCTAAGGTGATGTCATAATGTTTAATGACTAAGTATAGTCATGGATTGACTTAAACATGGTTTAATTTGTTGATGATATTTTAATATCATATTGATTTGGATTGATATCTTAAGATGGAATATGTTAATCTCATTTAATGAGGTTAGTGGAATTATGGTGAAGGTTTTAATTATAATCGATTGATTTATATTTGATCTTGTTGGTTTATAATTATACTTATCTTTTAATTGGTGATGGATTATTTAGTCCCTAAGCCTTTTAGAGTCACCATTAATGGTAAGGTTGGTGTGGATTTCCTTGGGATCCAGAGGAGTTTCTCTCTCCTCATAGAATTGAATGTAAAGTGACTGGGGAAAGGGGGAGTGGAAGAAAATAATGTGGAATATGAACAGTAGGAATAAGTGGAAGGAAGATGGAAATTTTTGGGATGAAATAGTAAAAAACTAGGCTAGTTTTAATGGTGAGCTGGATAGTTTGTAAATTACATGGTGATGCTTGGCAATCTTAGAGTTTCTCATCCTTTGAATCTCTAGGATATTTTGTGTTTTCTCAAACCTAAATATCTAAAAGTATATGTTGTGGTTTCAGATGGTAAATTATGGTTGGGATATTGGATAGGGTTGAAAGTAAGATAATTTCAAAAGATATATAATAGATTAAAATCAATCCATTCTATGTTTTCCGATGGCTTAAGTTAACCATCCCCACTCCTAATTCATACTTACATGGTTTAAATATTCTCATCTCACCTTGGAATGTTTTTATTGTATTGTGTGTGATTTTTTTTATTATATCTTTTGTTCAGAGATTGATGTGCTCATAATTCATTCATGTTCCTAGTTATCACAACTACCATCCTATTGATGGTTGGGGTGGTGAGCGCCACTAATGTTTGATCTCATAGAGTTGGTTTGATAGATTTGTCTTAATCAGGTTTGATTTCATGCTTCAATGAATACATATGAAATATGGTAACAAATATATTTATTGATTTGATTAATTATTAACATATATGGATAGTATCGATTACAATTGTTAATTTGATAATTATAGTGATCTTTTTGGCTACTAATGGATGTTATGAATATATTGAAAATGCAATATTGAATGGATAAATTAATTATTGGTTGAATCTCTTATATGGGTACCTTATATTATTTAGTTATTGAGTTGATACTTTATCATTTACAATCATAACACACTAGAATTAACTAGATATACTACTATTTATACATGTCATACTAATCCTACATTAATTTAATAATCATTAAGTTGAACTTAGTTGTGTAATGCAATCAATTTATAAATAGTTATTTATTGTTATATTAATCCTTTGATGATCTAACCTTCCATCATGAGATTGATTACATCTTATTTGATTAGTCTGATAAATATGTACATCTTTAAGAATATTGATTTCCCTATTGATTCTTGATGTTAGTTGAATATTCACTTGGGATTTAAATAGAAATTTTCACATTAGATTTAATTCTATAAATCTATTTTAAATACAAGAAATAAATCAGATATGTATTACATTATTAAAGAAGTTCATTTTTATTTTGCTTGTTGCTTTATATATATATATATATATGGATGTTTTACATTGGTTCATTAATTCTACATTTGTTTAATTCAAAATGAGTAACTTTAAGGGGAATTTGGATATAAGTTATGTAGTAACTTACAGTAGTTGAATTAGTGTTGGTTAGCTTATTACTCTTGTTCATAAGTACATAAATGCACATGGGAGACTTAACCCTTTCATCAAAGCATAAACTTTATGGCTAGAATATGAGAAAAATAAAACAAGTGTTAACTTCTATCATACACTTCAGACATAGTTGGTTGTGTGAAAGGTACGTATTTTATTTTCAATTATAAAATATTACTTCTTAAGTTATGTATGTTGAATTGTGAAACCCAATATTAATAAGTAAATAATTGTATTAATTGATAAAATAATTAATATTTTATTAATTATTATGATTTAAGAATGATCATGTACAATGTTTTACTTAGATTATTTATTAAGTAAATGAATGAAAGAAAAACTATAATGTAATAAAAAAAATGACAAATAAGATATCACATCATCTTAATCCATGAAATAATTGTTAATTTGTACACACATTATTTTATTTACCTTCCTTCCCATTTGTTGAACTTGCTTACCTTGTTACATCAGCTACCAATAGTGAATATTGTAAGAGTTTCTTAAGTGTAACCTTTTATTTGGGTTCTAATCATCCTTAAACTTGAGTGAAATTCATTGCCTAATAATGTTGGGTTTTTTTCTTAAATATTGTTGTTGAATGATTACTCTTTTATTGTTATCTAGTTAGATTATAATTGAATTCTAATACAATTATATCCTTAGGCATTCATTTATAAAATTTTGTATGAATTGAAAAGAGTTCTTCTTAAGTGGATACTTAATTTAAATTCACTATTACTAGTTTCATAAATTATTTATTTTATATAGAAAGTTCATATATATTTATTTGAATGCCTTAAACTCTTTATTGATAACATTGTGTATGCCAATCTAAATAGTTGTATAGACTATGAAATGGTAATATTGAGTTATAACTACATCATGAAATGCTATAAACATCCATGTTTGATATATATGATTTATGAATAGTTATATGACCTTAAAGGCTGAAGGGTGTTATAACCTAGCTAGTAGTAGTAAAGAATCTTGTATTTAATCTATTTTCTCAAAATCTTTAATATAAATTCTTGTATGAATGAATAAAAATATGCAAGTGTTGAATTGATTTTATTTATTGATTTTTAAGTGCTTGTTTTATTTATATAGCATGTATATTTTATCTAAACCCATGATTAACCTAAACAATAACTTAGGAATAACAAATATATCCTTTCAAGTTCAACCAATCCTTTAACTTAACCATCCTGGAGTGGGACTAAAAACCACTAAAGAGAGTGAGGTATTTACTTATGGTTAAGGACATATAAATGGTCCTATGAATAAGTAAAAGTGTTACTTATGGTGATTGATACTTATTATTGTATGCATATACTGATATTCCCCAAATCTCATAATCCTTCTATTACAGAAACATACTTCTCCATAGCACCTTTTATATGTGTTTATCTCTAGCAAATTTCCTCAATTCCCCTCTTTTGTTTTCATTTACATATGCATGTAGTTCATTGTTTACTAATAATTTTAAGAGGGCTGAACACGTGTCAAAAATGTACTCTGATAAATGATTCCAAAAATAATTGGGTTATTTCAAAAACTCATACTAGATGGTTCTAAATCTGAAGGTCCAATGCCAATTTTATAGGGGAATGATAATTTGTAAATGTTGTACCAATAATTGTTCTCCACAATAACTTATTTTATCATTTAATTTCAAAAATAGACCTAGATATATGGTGGCAATCAATAATTTACCAAAGGTTATGATGGTGGGTCTTATTTTTTAAATGATATATGTTTTTGGTCTATTTTATGAAATTATAGATGAGTGCCACATATGGTGGCTCTTCATTCTACAACAAGATTACCATATTTAATGTTCTCACCAAAATATCCTTATAAGTTGGTGACTTTTCTAACAAGTCTAAAAGTAAATAAAATCCTTATATGTCTTTCAAATTGATGGAATATTCTCATATTGGTTTTATTTATTAAAATTAAGATGTTGGGTTGAGGGAGGAAAATATTGATAACTAATATTATTTCTGTTCACCTCTTTACAACCAAAGAAAATAATGTCTATTTTGTATGTTATATTTTGCACAATATCTTTAAAATCAATCAATGTTAAGTCACATGGTGGTTGGGTATCAAATAGTTCATCATATAGGATATCTTTATGGACAGTGGATTACTTTAGAACATTGAGAAATGAATTATTAGGACACATGCTTCTTGATTTATCAATAAGACAACTACCTAGGGAATAAGGTGAAAAATGCACTTTATCTATTATATTACAAAAGGAATTTTAAAGAGAGATGAAATATTTTTTTTGCTTAGAAACCCTCTCATTATTGGCATAAAATTTCCTAATATATTTAACAAATTAACTATTATAGCAAACCATACCAATTATGACATAGTAGAACCCAAAATGGGTGATAGATGCATCCATGTTACACATATTTTATATCAATTATGGATCATAAATAGAAAATTAAGCAAACCTTATTTGACATAGGGTTTGGAGTTTAAAGATTAGGTTCACCAAATGTCTAAACATAAAATTATATTATGGTAAATCTAGGATTAAATGGGTAGATATATCCTAGGGTAGAAGGATGAATAACTACCTCCAAACTAGGATAATTAGGTGGTAAACTAAGATATAAAGATATGTTGAATTCATTAAACCTATATAAAATAAAAAAAATTAAGTACAACTATGATAGATATAGAAATTATAAGGAAGAAATGTAATTAGTTTGTTCCAATACTAATGTATTTTTGGATATAGAATAGGAAAGAAGATTATTGGAAGATGATTCTATAATAGTCATAAGATTATTTATTGGCCACCTCTAGAGCTACAAAAACTAGAATTAGTGTGGGGTAGTTACGTCAATGCTATAGTCTAAACTTGACATAGGTGTATTATATATGGTACATTATGTAAAAGTATGTGAAAACATATATGCTTATGGGTTTATTTCTTACCTTGCTATGGTGCATTCAGATATGGGTCATGGACGACCTCTCCTCATGAATTTACAAAACCTTAGTTCTTCATCTTCATAGTGACCTTGGAGGAAAATGAGTTAGTGGGCACATAGTGTTGAGATGAGCCCAAAGCCCCATTAGTCAATTATCACTACCTACATAGCCAATACTTTGAATAGGGCCTCAGACTAATGTAGATTTCCCTTATGTATTAGCTTGTCTATGAATCATGAAATATGTGTAAAGTATGTGTAATAGTGACATAGCTTGTAAATTAGAAAGTATAGATGTTAGGATGATCCTTCAGTACTTTAGATCTATTTTTGTGGTTTCCTTATGATAGATATGTAAATAAGAGAAAATAAGGAATCTTTGCTCACTTTAGTGCTTGATTGAATGGATTTTATGAGTTTCTTGGTGAGTAGGTAAGAAGTTTCTAGGTGAGGAATGAATGAGGGTTGATCTTTTATTTCTATTAATCACTTTAGAGAAGTCAATCATATTAAAACACTTAGGTAAACCATTAAGATACATTTAATTTACAAATTAGATTACTTTAAGGCACTAGATAGTTAAGTCAAAGTAGGAAACTAGCAATAACGCAGGTGTCTATCAAGCATGTTAGTCTCTATCAAGAAGAAAAGTAGGTACAAGCTCATAACTTATAGAGGTGGAAGCTAAATAAGATATAAGAATTATAGGAAAGATAGAAGGTGTAGGTTATCAACATAATATTGATTAGAACAAGAGAAAGTCAAAAGGGCATAATATAGAGTAGATACAATACTTCATAAAGTAGGAAGAATTCTCACATAGAGGAATAACCAAGGTCCAAGTTTTCCAAGTGTAGAAGACTAAGGTTATATGTAATTCATAAAATAGTGTCTAAATATAAACATAAATAGGTGTAATTTTTTACCATGTTCCAAAATTAGATGGATGATATTGTTGAAGACTAAAATTGGAAAACAATATATTATATGAATAGATATAATTGACTTGTTTGGCATGAAAATGAAGGCACCAAGGGAACATGATATGAATATTATCCTAGGTATAACATAATAGGTTTTGAGTAATCATTTTAGTACATAAAGTTATATTGATTTACTAAAGAATAAGTTTACCAAGGAACACGTTAAGCATGAATTTCATGCTTGTATGGGTGTGATGTTAACAATAATACATTAGTTTAGATTAAGAGGATGATGTTGTTAAAAATTTAATGAAGGATGAAATAAGATAATATTATAAGACACTTGGTGGAGGTGAAGGTATAAAGTTTGAAAGTTTCCTATAAGAGCATGAAGAAAACTAAATAAAGTAAATTGGAGGTAGTGGTTGGACAATGAAAAAGAAATTGGAATTTGAAAGAGAAGGGAGATCAAATATAGGTAGATGAGGATGATTTATAATATATTAGTTAGATAGAAAAGGAAACATAAATATAAAGATAAAATTTAGGGATAAATAATAAGGTGCAAGTGGACAAAATTATCAAATCATTTGGATAAAATAATTATTTTACCATTTTTATCTAGATATCATGATATTAATACCTTAGGTGCTAATGCAGGAGAATACAAGTGTATAAACAAGCTTATACCATTTATAAATGTGGGTTTGAGTTCTTATATGTGCTTTATTACATTTATTTTTTGTTATGTGACTTATCATCTATTGTGAAAGTATTTCACCCTATGAAGAAATATCAATGTGAAGATACAAAACATCATCAAAATTATTATGGGGTAAGTAAATATAGGAAGGTTGGTTTCATTCATCTCCCATTCTTAATTACCATATTTTAGAGCTTTATGAAACCTCTACTTTATGCAGGTGGAGGTTTCTAAACCACTAATTCGTGTAAGTGTTACTTACATAACTACCCCAATAGTTTTGCATATATATATATATATAGACACACACACACACACACACACACACACAAATTTTAGGTACTTGTACCAAATTTTAGTCTATAGATTTTTTAGTAATTCATCATATTTTGTGCCAAAAACAAATTTTAAACAAAACTAGAAATTGAAGGAAGTTGTTTTTACTAGGTGGTGAAGCTATCACTCAATAATTTTACTACTTAAGTAACCTCTAAGGTGTTTTCATAATTTTTACTTCTTTCCCATAATGGTTATAAAAACCTCCACTCTACATTAGTTTATGGCTTTACTTGCAAAAAAAATGGTTACTTCATAAACAAAGAATGTGTCTATTCACATTCTCATATGGTTTAGAACATTTTAGTACACATAAAATGACTTCTCAATTATTTATAAGAAGTATTACACATTAAAAACAAGGGATTAGAGAATAAAATGAGTGTTTAGTTTTACTTTTTAATATTCAAATAATATAAAAAAGGATAGTGATATGTTGTATTTGTTAAATACCAAATTTTAATGCAAGTTTTTACATAATAAGATATGAAGTACACCATTTGCTTTTTCTAATAGTTTTTTCATAAACCTTATTAGATTTTCTACGTATAAACTCTTTGTCTCATTTATCTCCATGATTTTGAGTTATAATTATGTTTCATTGACTTCATATTTAAGATATTAATTAATTTTAATCTTCCAAAAATTAAGTATTAGAACTAATTATAGTTTTTTATATTAATTCAACTATCATTTTAATGTAAATTTCAACTAGAAAAACATTGTGTGATAATGTGAATTCTAGATATTTTATTACTTTATAATTTATATATAAATTTAGTATCAAAGTATATTAATATCTAGGTTATTTAGGAAAATTTGATAAATTTTTTCATAGTGATGATATCTTACCAAGGATAATTTATACCTTGAAATCATGAGATATCTATAAGATAATGGAATCCTAAAATGAGAGGATTGATTCATGAAGATGGAATGAATATTTATAATATATTGGATACATTAAAATGATATATGGAAAACATGATGAGTTTACAATACAATATACACAAATAACATAAGCTCACATTGGGAACAAAAAATCCATAGATGTTATGGTTAGGTCTATAGTAAATAAGCTTAACATAAAAGATCCCCATAAAGATTAATCTAAAAGGGGATAATATTCATTTCAATTGATATAAGGAAAACATGATGAGTTTACAATATACTATACACAAATAATATAAGCTCACATTGGGAACAAAAAATACATAGATGTTATGGTTAGGTCTATAGTAAATAAACTTGACATAGAAGATCTCGACAAAGATTAATCTGAAAGGGGATAATATTCATTTCAACTGATTATGTGACTAAATAGATATTTAACCCTATGTTATGATTATATTATTAATGAAAAACTTTGGATATTATAGTGTGAATCTAAAAAAATTTCAATGGACACAATACATGCATATAATGAAAGTGGTAAAAATAATCTATACAATAATGGAATAATACATATAGTTATATTTTAAAATGTAGAAATGTTACAATCTCACCCAAAAGGTCGATCAGTCTTCCACTAAGGGTTACCAATTTCACATGGAATCCACTCACTATAACTTCCAAAAACCTTTTTAGGAGAACATTTTTTATCACACAACCCAATAACTTCCTTGACACTAAGTCTCTACAACCCTTGGATTCTTTATCTTTATTTATGTGTCTCCTCATGTATCTATGAAGGTAGGATACATAATTTTTATATAATATCAATTCTTTCTCTACATTATATAAATGTACAATAATAAAACCCCTCAACTATTTATAATGCATATTTTAATTTGTATCTTTATACATAGGATTATCACTTAAGATAGGATTAGCTTTTAACATGCCAGAACTAACTGATGATAGGATTCATTCATAATTTCATTTTAACATAATCTATACTAATTATATATATATATATATATCACTCATTTACAATCACTAAAAATATAATATTAATTATTTGGGACCACATTTATCTTAGTACCATACTTACAATGAGAGTGATAATTTGATATTACCACTACCATTTATGATAAAATATTTATTATTTGCCATGGACCATGATTTTAATATTATTATCCTAAACTATTTTTTATGTTATCAGATAGTATTTACTGATTACTTTATTGAATTATATGGTTTGTGTTTTTATTCCTTGGTTGACACTAATAACTTCTACTGGACACTACTACTACTTAGACTTTATATCAAATTGTTTACAAAATTGTCACTAATAAAAATGAAAATTTGGAGGAAAATTTTGGAGTTGGTAGTCCATGGATAGGCATGAATAATAACCTCCTAAAGACATATGTAAAGATAATATAAACTTTTAACATATTTCTTTGAAGGTTAAAACAAAAATTATGTTTAAATCCTTTAAAGGGTAAATTAAATTAGATATATTATATAAATGGTTGAATCACATGGATCTATTTTTCAATGTAAAATATTGTAATTGACCTACTTAGGATCAAATAATAACTAGATCATATCTCACATAAACTAACATGAAATAAAAAAATAGAGGTGGGAAAGAGATTTAAATAATAAAATTATATAAAAACTAATTTTAAAATAAGAATAGGAAGATTGTATATGTATATTTAATAAGATAAAGCCTCCCTTTTCCTATTATCCACAAAATAGTCACATGTTTTTGGCCTATGTAGACATGGGAAAATATATATGATATAAATGTGTACATCATTGTCTTTTTATAAGCCTAATGATATGGGATAAACTAAATATATACTGTAAAATAAAGTTGTATTAATGAAGGTGAAAATGAAATATCTCACCAACAATCCTCTAAATTTCTACAAGGGAAGGTATATAGAAAAAAAATGAGGCAAATAACCCTTTAAATAAAGTCCTAATAATTTGGACAAATATGGTACAAATATATAATGAGATATTTATAATAAATTTAATGATGACTGTATACAACCACCCAAGGACTACTTCCCCAAAAATAAATGTAAAATGTGGTGAAGGAACACAATTACCAAAATGTATAATGTTGATGATGAGGACCTTATCCTGAATGCTAAAAGATGTCTATTTAAATTAGATGACATTCATGCACTTTTCAAGCTGAAGGAAAATACATGAGTTGAAAAATTCCCCATCCTATCTACAAATAAATTGTTAATAGAGAGAGAATCTATGATACCGGATCAAAATAAAATAGTGATAGTTATCTAGTGTAGACACTGATATTTAACCAATAAATGTTGGATAATTCTTGTTATTTTTATCTTTACCTTGCTTGGCTAATTTTCCATTATGATAACTTGTAATCTCTAATAATTATTTCAAAGTCTTGAAATTACTAAGAATATTTTCTAGACTTACCTATTATATCCTTATTCATCTCTATTTAACATATAATTTAATGTCACTCTAATTTCAAAATCTTTTATTCCTTTATGACAAGTGAAAACTAGGTAGACCTGGGTCCACTATGCACCTGTCTAATAGTGTAGACTTATCAACCTTGCAATAATGGTTATATTTTCATAACAACATGATTCCTAATTATTTCTCATGCATATCAAGAGGTCATCTATCATAAACATTAGAAATATTTATTTATAAAAGCGCATAAAGGGCCATACTTTAAATGACCTAGCAATCATATACAATACATATCTATCTCTAATTATAAAAGCATATACTTTATGAGTAAATATCGTTTCTATAATTTTGTTACAATTTTATAGACCTTGGACAAGTTTATCATTATTTTTTGTAGGTTGAGTGCATCCTTTTTCAATCATTCTATTAAAATTTTGTAGTTACATTCTTATGATCTTACCTAAAGGGAGAATTATATTATCTTGAATCCCTTTGGGATATTTAGGTAACAAAAAAATTTCTAAGGATAACTCAAGCATTCCAACTTCTCAAAATTTCCCCCTTTTGCATTTGATATCATTTTGTATTCTAGTGCAAGATTAGGACTTTGATTTTACATTGATTTCATGCTCTGATTTAGGATCCACATAGAAAAATATTTCATATAGATGCAAGTGACTAAATCCATATTTTCAAATCCCATGCACAGTATAACATGACAAAGTTGAAGTTATAGATTATAAATCACTATGCTCATGTCTACTTCTGGTGGAATTTTCCTAATAGATAGTGAGCCAATGTTTTTTTATACCTCTTTGTTTTTGAGTATTTATATACATTTATAGCTTATTCAAAGTTTATATAGTCTAAAAGAAATCAACTTCCACAATGATTCTCTAAAACCTGACATGATTTTTTATATTTATCAATTTAAAAATTATGTTGATCTATGTATTTAGTTGTATTATGTCTTATATATTTACCTAGATAATAATTAAATATTTTAAATTTCCAACAAAAGTTAATTGCACTTCATTATTAATTATAGTACAAAATTTTTCATGAACGTGTTATAATTAGAACACAACTTGTTACTTATTAAGTTTTAGATTAGTATTTTGATTGTATCTTGTGAATTCATGACACTGAAAGAATACAATCCTCAACCTTGAATATTAACCATAACATAACAATTCAAATTTCTCAAATTAGGAGTAATATGACACAAAAAATAATGGTCTTGTCATCTTACATAAATATTGAATAGAATACGTTTATTTTAAATTTAGGTTTTTTTGTTTTGTTTTCCTATTAAAACACATTTCACCTTTCTTTTAGTTCTTTTATTTCATATATGCTTGTTTAATATATTGTATTATAGTTGTTTTAAAGATACTTAGTTAATCTCCTAAAGGGATACATGATATTTTTTTATAGACATCATGGTGTGAGGGATTATACTCTAATAATCATAGCCATAGTGTAGTTATAAATATAGACAATATTTTTCATGTGCCTCATGATATATCATGAATGCTTGTGAATCCTTTTTTATCTATCTAATTTTTGGTGCATCTTAGAAGAGCATATCACATAGGTAATTTACTCTTAGATTACCCTTGAGACTAGATAACTAGTGGGATATAATCATAGTTTTACCTCTATATATAATGATCTGAATCATAGAACCGATAATAATAAATTAAAAAGTATATTTAAGAGATTTCAAATCATGAAAACCCTTGCATAGATCACCCTTTTATCCTTGACATTTTCCTTGCATTGTATTCTTAACTAGTATATTTTCTTCCCTCGTTTTCATATTTATCATGGGTTTAGCACATAAATGTTTCTCTTATGTAGTGTAGAACATCATGAAGCTCCTTGTATCATCTTACATTCATTTTCAACATCTAATTCATTATGTCTTATCTTGAGTAAAATATAATGTAACCAAATAAGCTATCTCTCATAATTTACATTTTTGTATTGATACAAATGATTGTTATTCCTTCTCTTATCATCTTTTGGATCCTATAGTTATTGCTAAATATTTAATGAATTAGTAACAAAAAAATCATATATTATAAATTTATACTCACAAGATTCCTTAGTACCCACCCTTAATCCTCTTTATGGTAACATCATGGCCCTTATTTTTTAAATTGATACCTGAGCCAGTCATGCTCAAATTTGATATTATGCTTGGGCACACCTAGAAAATACTCATTCATTTATATATGTTTCTTGAGATGAACTTAAATAATCATACTATGGTAATAATTTCAATATAACTACTTATAAAATTTAATCCATCCCTATTTCTACACCTTTAACCACATTTACTCCTCTTATTACTATAATTAATGATTCCCTTAAGAAAACACCAATTAGCTCTAAATATAATATAGTAAATATTAACCAAACCATTTATCATGCTATCACTCCCTTAGATTATTGTACCTTATTACATAAACTTTTGGATCCTCAAATTCATAGTATCCTCTTCCAGTTGGCTTTGTGGATAATTTGCTTCCTATTTATGAAGGCAAAGGTAGTCCTGTGAACAAGTCTTTTATGCCTTTCATGTAATTTGTCTAGATTATGTAGAAACTGACATATGTTTAACTAATCTCTTTCCATGAAGTCTCAAATATTGTGCTCTTATATAATTATATGATCTTCCACTCCAATTAGTTACCAATTTCAAACCTTTAGAAATTAAAATTTTGGAGAATTTTTCAATCAATATTGGTGAAAAATTATCTTACTTCTCAAGCTTCAAAGTTTAAACCAGGTCAAAATGATTATGTTCTAAGATAAAAGACCATGCTAGCTGAAATGACAAATCAAATGGCTGATAATGGGCCTCAATATATTTTTACTCAAAGTTTGTTTACTCCTCTTCAATATTATATTATGTTTTATATTTTAAATCATTTTATGAACTATACCATATACTAAAAGAATGTGAGGTCAAATTATTTTCTTTGAATAATATCAAATATATCACCAATCCTCCTACTTCAAATATATAATTTCAATGAAAGACTAATTAAAAGAGCATAAATAATGAAATAAAAATTTAGGCTAATGTTAAAATTAGTGATGTATCAAAACCACCACACAATCATCAACTAAAAAATCATCTGAGGAAATTTTCAAGGTTACCTTCACCTCCTTATGTGCTACTAAAAAATCTTTTTGAATTTCATTTTAGACACTCACTCCACCATTGGAAATAAATCTATTTAGACCTCAATCTATATGTTTTGATGGAAATGCATTTTTTATTATTATATAGGTTCTATTCATTACACCAATAGATGCATGAAGCTAAACTAATAAAAATTTAAATACTTATTGATGAGAACATTATTGACTTTGGTACATGCAATGAAGAAGTTAACCCATAATAAAATGAATATATTAAGATGAAAATGTATAAATATCCTTTCTTAATCATGAAGCGTAATATAAAAAGAAAACTTATAAGGTGAATTATACACATAATGCTCATTCTCCTCCATCTACATATGGAAATCCACTTGATATCATCACTATTAAAGTTAGAATCAAGATAACATAATTATAATGGATGATGGTTATGAAATTATTGAAGATTATTATCATAGATATGTACAATATACAATATCATATGTTGGCATGAAACCAATCCTTATTTTTATGATATAATATTGCTCAAGTGAAAACATGTGCACCATAACACTTATAATTTATATTGGGTCTATAGAGAAGGATATACAACAAACATATATAATAGTGAAATACTTTGATAGTTTTATATAGGATAGTATTTACATATCCTAATAAATTTATAAGAGGGACCTATTATATTTTCCACTCATTTATTAGTGTTACCAAGCACATTTTTTTTAATATGTTTCTAGGGAGACGTTGGTTACAAAAAAGTAGTGTGATTCCTTCTATAATTCACAAATGTCTAAAGTATATTCATGATAATTAAGTAGATCAAATTTTAGGAATTTAATATGAATATCCTATGGATCTAATGTTACTTATTATTAATCTAAAATAGTTGGTTGGCATAGTTATTAAACATATTGGTAACTAGTTAGTTTATACAACTATTCAAGATGATTCACATTAAAAAAAAGTAATTTTACAAAATATTTTTTTCCACATATTTTTGAAAATGAGTACATTTAAATTTCCACACCTAATTATGAGCATAAGGATATTTAATATTATCCATATACTCATGAACATAATATTGTTACACATGAGAATGGTAGCTTGTCTTTAAAATTCATGACATTTAATCGAAAATTGGAAGAGGTACATACCATAAGGTTTTTATCTCATACAAAATCATAGGTTATTAAGAGGGATCCTACATAGGTATAGGTTGTTACATCATCTCTTCCCATGCACAAAGATAAAGGTTTAGAATTATATATGAGCAATGATTCATAAGGTTAATTCACAATACATGGTTCTTATTTATATTTAGAAGCTTCTAAACTTAGCAGTTCTTATTTTTCACAAAATCTTTATTATTATTATAAATTATTTGGATACAAATATGAAAATTTGATTGATAAGATCATTGGATAGATACATTATATTATCCCCCCACAACATCATTTTGTCCCAAATAACCTTTACTTTTATTTCTTGTTATTCTACACAACCAAATTTTATTATATACCTTGGATTTATTTTTCACTCTGGGGCACTTTTCCCTTGTGTCTTTTAATCGAATTTGAAGAACCTAAGAAAATTATCTTACTAAGATTTTAATGTTAATTATTTTTGGAAACACATTTGATCATAATTAAAAATATACATTATTTTTATCTCATTTTTACTTTCATGATCACATATGTCTATTTTTACATGAGTTCACATGGCCATGCTTACTATATATGCTACATATACACCTCAATTTGGGGCATTCCACTTATCTTATTTGTTTCCATGTTATGCTTCAACACATTGTTAGGGTTTATTTGAATATGTCCCTCCTTCCATTTCAAAACCCTAATAATTAGCTTATTTTTCAAATAAATATCCACTTTCTCTTATGCATATCTTACATTTCAAATATGAAATAATACAAAAAAATAATATAGTTTAAAGGTAAAAATACATATAAATATTTGTAAAAGATAAAAAAATTATGACCTATAATCATATTATCATGTTGTTGGATTAAATATTTGCATATAAATTAAAATTTTATATTCTATACATAGCATATTTCATTACATTTTCAATACAGAGTGATTTTCATAAGGTATTTGATTGTGAAAAATGTCATATTTCTATATAACTAGGAAACACTTCTATACAAAGAAGTTTTCTTGATCACAAACTTATATATATGGTTAACATATAAAAATTCACATCAAACAAATAACATCACACTTTGTACTTATCCTCTTACTGTAGACCTATCCCTGGGAATTTTAAATCTCATTTTGTAAATGTAGTATAGTCTTAGGGACCTCTTATATAGTTTTTATTAAAAAAAAAATCATATTAAAATATTAGTCAAATTTCAAGTTAAGAAATAATTTTACATGGTTTTGATGTTGGCCCAACCTTTTACCTAACATCGTTGCTCAGATAAGGGCATCTCATCATTCTAATACAAAAATTTTTATAGGTTGTATTTACTCACAACCTCTTTTTCATGTTTATCTATAATAAAAACAAATGTCTTATTCCTAATGTATATTTTACATATTCCATGATGAATATTATATTTGATAAAATGAACATAGATACATATGATCAAAATATGCTAGTTTCATTTTCTCTATGAATATTTCATATGTTTACTTCATTACCTGACATGATTTAACTTGATTTTTTATATTATTTGTCCTTTGACATTTTTTATGTTCAACACATATCCCATTTATTGTATGGTATCATCATACCACGTGTGTATGTCCTTTATACTTATATGGTTGTGTGTCATTCACATATCTTGTGTATTCATCCTTTGGGTTTCATGTGTGACATTTATGTAAAATTTATAACTCTATTCAACATTATACATGTCACTTGTATGTGGCCTTTTGGGCCTTCTTATGTGACATTTTGTGACTTTTATTATAGGTTCATTATTGGATAATATGGTTCCATGATTATGATCATTTATTACTATATATGTATCACACACTCACTCACACACACGCATGCATGTGCGTGCGCGCGCGCGCGCACCCACACACACACACACACACACACACACACACACACACACACACACACACACACACACACACACACACACACACACACACACACACACACACACACACACACACACACACACACACACACACACACACACACACACACACACACACACACACACACACACACACACACACACACACATCATGCCATGATACATATCATGCACATTCTACTTATGTTCTTCAATATTATTTTTTACATAAATATTATGTTTAATTTACATGTCCAATAATTTTAATTTATTTTCATGCTACATACACTAATTTAATGTTATGTTCAAATTACATAATGCAATAAAATATACAACATTTTCATATTCTTTAATGTTACATATATAAGATTCCAATACCATTCAAATATGAAAAATGTTATTATATATGTATATTTTTCACAAATGTTGTCACTTTTTATTTTGAGACAACTATTTTTTATGAAATGTACCTCATCTCAAAAGGATGAATCATAATGTACTCATATTGAATATTTTTGAAGCAATATATTTCATATTGGATAGTTTAAAATATGCAAAACTAATAATTTTTAGACTATGGTGGCATTAATCTTATTTATTCATCAATTATTACATATACGTGAGAAAAAATATACTTGTGTAAATATAGTACAATATTCCAAAAAAAATTCAAAACATTAAATTGAAACTCTATAGAGTGGAGGTGGCATGATATGTATTCATGACCAAGCCGATACTATGAAAAAATTTATTAACTATTTTTCATGTTTCAAAGTTTCAATAAATTTAAATTTTGAATATATATTCATCTATGGCATTGTTATTTTTATTTTTCAAGTTGACCATGTTTTAACTTAATGATGATCCACAACTTGGTTTCGATTTAGCATGCTATGTACTAACTCTTGTATCTTATTTTTAGTTCAATAAGTGAACCAAGTTTAATATTGATGATGATCCACATCTTGGTTTCACTTTAGTAAACCACATTTTTATTTCCCATCTCTTTGAACATTAAAGAGTACTTTATGAAATTTGAGAAAATAAAATGAAGCGCTTGCACTAGTTTTTTTAAACTAAGCGATATCATAGTTTAAGAATATGAGTAAAAATATGTCATATATTGTTTATATAAATGTAATTTCCCCAGTTAATCACATTGCATAAATATGTCACACATTTTGGAGAGCTTAAATGTATTTTGAAAACTTTAAGGTAAAGTTTTATGCAAAGAAAAGGTGTTTTTGGCTAATTTCACATGTGTCAATGACAATTTTACAAACAAAAAAACTTAGGAAAATATTTTGAGGGATTTTTATAATTCCCAAGAATGTTATAATGTCAAACTACATCAATTTTTTTCATGTAACCTCTTAAAAAAGGTGTTTTATGCATTTATACAGACTTGGGGGACTCACTTTCAAGTGAAAATTTTGCATAGGTTTAGATTAAGATTATATAATTCAAAACCATGATTTTAATGAATTTTAAAGTCTCATATATGCAAAATTTTCTTCATAACCTCCATCACTCTCTTCATAAGCTCATAAACGCAGTTTGTAAGTGCTTAGTATGAACAAAGGAGAGAGGCTCAGGGTCTGAGGTTTTTTTATAGAGGAGATGGTAATAATTAGATTAAAATATGTGTAAATAATGTCTATATTTGTTTCATAATATTTATGAACAATTGCTAAGACTCCAGGGTGGTCTAAAATTGCCTACAAACCCCACAAGCACAATTTATCTCCTTGAAATAACATTTTTAGGCAATTTGAATACATGATATAATTTATACGATATATAATGGGTATATTTATATATTTTACATTTTTATCCTATCCTTAATTTTCATGTGATATCCTAAGAAGATAAGAAATATCCATTGTGCATAGTTTGTAAGATGACTATCATGGTTCTCTATTTATTTCAAGTTTTTAAATATTCAAGGAATGTAGATAAAGGTTTTAAATAAAATTTATATACTCCTAATTCTATATATATACATTTATTATTATCCATTTCTTCACTCCAATATCATTCTCTCCAAGCAATATATAGTGTTTTCTCACTTTAAATATTATGGGTGTAACTTGCCTCCAAAAGTGGATTATGAAGGTTAAATATTAAATAATTAATGTTTATGAGAGTATTTAGCTCATGATATATGTAATTAGTTAATGGAGGCATATTATCAATCTCAATATATCATGTTTGCATCATGTGAATGCCTAGAACATTAGAAATGCAAACATGTAGGTCATTTTTTTTAACTTGAAATAAGATGAGTTTTGATTCAAGAAATGAATTTAAAGTAAATTAAAACATGTGTAAGATAATTTTAGACAATATTTATATGTGTTCAAATATTGAATTTATCAAAATACTATGTTTAAGTCTATCAAACCCAAATGATAATTTATAGGCCTACTTGAGGTTTCAAATTGGTTTCCAAGCATGATAGGAGTTTGAATGCAATGTCATGCATTGGAGTTTGGGGTTTGGATAGATAAAACATATGTTTAGTAACCATTATGTGTAAAATTGTATTTAATAACATATGTAAATTACTAAAAAGAGAATAGACTAAAAATCCTAGCAATCTAGATCTTCAACTATAGTCAGGCCTGTGTACAAAATAGAAAAAATGGATTGTGAATAATAGTAGTGTCCATGGGTTTTATATTTAAATAAGAAGAAACACAAAATAATATTATTATTTTCTTATACCACTGAATTCTAAGATTCAATATTGATAATTCACTCCCAAGGTGAGGTTACGAGATTCAACTCAGCATAGTTAGGCTTGTGTTTATTTATGATCTAAAAGGCATATATATGAAGTGAGGATGAGGCTTAATAGTTATATATGAAGGTTTTAAGGAGAAATAATGGATTACTTAATACTCTCTAAGTATTATCAATGTTATTATTTCTAATGAGATGCTAAAGAGGTTTGATTATACTAAATAGGCCTAAGCCTACACATACATGCCTATGTGTGTTAACTTGTCAAGAGATAAGTTGGTATTTTGAAGGGTCAGATAAGAAATAAAAGGAATATAATATTTTTCAACATGTAATAATAAAATAATATGTTTTAAATATGTTAAATCTAATAAATAAGTCTTAATCTCATTATCTAGCAGTAAATAAAACAACATTGCACACATATAAGACTGGGTGAAAAGTGGATTATGACCTACAAGTTATAAAAGGTTTGATATAAAAATGATAACCTAGAAAAAAAATATGGATAAGAATAAAATGTAACATTTTATATATTGTTTAAACCTTTAAATGAAAAATAAATAGTCAAACATAGTAGTTAGGGTCACTTTCATTGCATTGCTAGAAACCCCTAAGACATGAAGTATGAAGTTACAGAGATTATTAGAAGGAGAATAATCATTAGGGGTGATTTAAAAAACTCAAATGAGGGTTTTAATACCTAATTAAATCATTTAAAACTTAATATAAGTACTAAGACACCACCTTCAGGCTTATATCTCTCTCAACCTAACAAATGCATAGTCTTCCAACTTTAGAGGCACCAAATTTTGCTTAGATATTCTAAGACAAGTTGCATGGTTCCAAAATATACTATGTATGATAATAAATTATTATTACCTCAAAAATTTATGAATTTATTTTCAATTTAGTGGCTTCTTCTTTTTGAATCATTATTGAGTGTCAACAGCACTCATAGGCTACTATGAAGAACTCTAATGACCTGATGGGAGAAAAGACCTATCAAATGCATTAAAATGGAATTATTGAACCTTGAAATGTACTTGTTTATTTTAACATGTCTTATGGACATAATATTCAACCTTTAGTTGGCATGTCCTAAATGGAGATTGTGTGGAATTGGCCTCAATACATGGTTGTAGGCTTGTTTGTGAAGAAATGAGGTATGAGATGGTCTCAAAACCAATTAGAGAGGTCTAAATAAACTTAATAAATGTTATAAAATAATTAAATATCATTATTAGGTCTCATATAGTTGTATATGAGCTCTACAAGTTATCAAATTGGCCAAAAGGGTGAGAAATGCATCATATGTTAGCCAAAAAGGCTATTACCAGCCTATGAAAAACAAGAAGAGAGATATTTTCCAATATTTGGAGTTTTCCTAACATGTTTAATAACTTAAAAAATTATTTCAAAGAACTATATCTTGAAAAATTCTTGTCAAAACCCTCCAACTACCTCTCAATCCTATTCAAACACCTAAAGTAGGAATTTGACCATTTCATGGTTTACCCATTTTTACAAGGTCTCAAAACATAAATTTTGGCATGGATCATGTTCAATGGATGTGTAATGTTAATAAAAAAAAATTATTAATTTTAAAATGTGTGGGAGGCCATTTGAGCAAAAAAATAGCTTTTAGGCCTTGAGGCCTAATTAGAGAGAGAGATTAGATGAATATATACACTTCCATTTAGACTTGTGTCCTAAAATTTAGTAAGGAGATATAAGGGGATACTAGGCACTAAAAGTATTTTTTTTTTCCAATATAATTAATACATTATTATTTATGATGAGGATTTCATATTTTTAGGGATATAATGACTTGAGTGGTAGTGAGAGATTTAGGTACAAGATGATGTATTGGAGAGATTTTGAGACTTCCAAATGATTTTTTAATGTCTAATATGATATTTATATATGACATCCATGGAAATAGATTGTATTGGTAAAATTGAAACCAAGAATTGAAACTTGTAAGGATAGGTGTAGTAAGACCATGTGGGCTTTAAGACACCTAAGAGGTGTAATCATCATTGCAATGTCAATTTTAAGATTGTCTTATCAAGTGAAAAGTGTCAATAATATGGGAAAAAGGTGACTCATAATGACTTGATGATGAAGGGTTCCATTTTTCACCTAACATGACAAGATAAATGACACTTTTGAAGAATAAAATCAAGGTGTCAATCAAGTTTGAATTCCCACACCATTTGAAGAAGGAAAGCAACTTCAAGAAACCACCCTTGTCCTTTGAGACCTGATTCAACTATTCTCCAAATATTTTCTTGGTTTTAACCCTCATGAGACACTTTTCAGCTCTCTCTCCTATGCCCTTTTCTCTTCTTCCCTCTCATTTCTCTATAATTTCAGCCTTGATAGGCTATGCATATATCCTCCACTTAGGAGAGGAAAATCCCTACCCATTTACAAGATTTTAATCAATGAGAAACTTCTGGTTTTACCTCCTCTTTTGACTAGTTAATCTTGTCAAGTGATTAACTTAGCTTCCTTTGCATGTTGTCCTTTTATAGAATTCATATTCATTTTGAAAGCTTCTTTACATGTCTTGTGAATTGTCTAAGTGATGTGTGAAAATTTGAGTGAGTTGTATATTTGTTAACATCATTTTATGACCTCTGGATTTATCTTCATAGCCTGAGAATATTTCACTACCTCCATAATTAAGTGTTGATGTAAAGAGGTGGATTGGGAGTAGTGTTTTTTTTAGGTTAAGCTCAGGGTTCATGTGCACATGCAATTAGTCGGTAGGGGTCAAAATATTTTAGTTCATCACCTCCATTAGATTAAGTTTATCTCCCTTTTCTTAACAAGTCGATAGATTAGTTAATGATCTTAGGTGATACACTAATGGGAGATATAATTTTAACCTAGATATTAAATCCATATAAAGGTCACCCATAGCCTAGGATTACCTCCATGATACCCTAAATTTATAAGGCTTTAATAATTTTTCAAGGGTACAAATTTGCATGATAACAGTTTTGGCACATCTGATAGGATGAAGGTCAAAAGTATTTGAAGAATTATTGTTGTTGTCCTTAAACATATCAACCTACATAGGAATTTAAAATACCAATGGTGACTCTAATCTCAATCAACTAGTTTTGGAAGCCTAGACACTTGGTTGAAGTAAGTTATGTTTTCAATTTACTATCTTGATGAGGTTGTTATGGGTGAGTTTTAAGTATTTCTCAATTTCATACAAGTTGATGAGGAATCTCAAACCTATTTACTCCCTATCATCCTTATGATGAGTCTTATTAGTCCTATAATGAACTTACCATTAGTATGATGATTTATATCAATCCTATAGTACTCTTCTTCAGTCTCACTATGACCACAATAATATACCTTAGCATCCTTTTGAATCTTGGCACCTTCCTTTCTATCAAGAGTATCACTCTTATCCTCCTTGTAAGCCATATCTGTCTTATTATTAGCCTAAACTTCCCCCATATGGATATTATGATGCATATGAATAGCCTTTTCTTCAACCATGCTACCCTATTTCCCTTCCAACACTATCTTCCCAAGACTATCAATATAGAATGGATGAGATGGAGAGAAAGATACTAGAATGTGAAAAAAGAGTTTGTTCAAATTCTCAATATGAGGATCTTATTGGGATGTTTCAAGTTGCATCTAATGATCCATTATAGAGGAACACTTTGTATACATTTATACTGGGAATATGGAGATTTTGGAAAGATAACAAAATGAGTTTGAAAATGTGTTTCAAGATCCCTCTTGCATTCCTTATCAAACTTCTTATGATCCATATCCCTATGAACTCATTGACCATCCTCAATAATATCTATTCTAAGAGAATATAGGCAAATAAATTCAAGCCTTAGAATTAAAAATCTTAAATCTTGAATAAAACTAAAATTTAAAAATTGAAACCAAAGAAGATCTTATGCCTATTGAAGCCCCTTACCCCCCTCTTAATGAACCTAAATATTTTCCATCTTGTAACTCTATCCATGAAGGCATCTAGAATAAGAATGAGGTCCCAGTTAAGAAGATTAGAAATTAATTTTTAGTTTTAAATGATCTTCAAGAAAATTATGAGAAGAATGAAGTGGTTATTGGTAAGAATGAGGTACTCAGAGCACACCTGAATTTCCTCTCCCTCTAAGAGTTCTTACAAAAATACACCATTCCAAAGACTTCAATTTACAATAAAGATACCTAAACCCCCGAACCAATTCATGAGAAACATTCCATACCTCCTACTCCCTCTCAAACTCATTAATATATTCATCACCCCACCCCCACCATCTCCATTCTTGAGGAAGAAATAGTTCTATGGGAGGAAAATGAAAAATATCAAACTATAGCTACAAATGATGAAGATAATTTAATTGTGTATTATAAATAAATATTCATTGGTACTCCATTTGTGAAAGGAGGAAAATTCAATTTTAAAATATGAGGTTGTAGGAGAAAGTATTGATAGTATGCCTCAAGAAAGAGTTCTAATTACATTTAATCTTATTGAGGTTACTACTAATCTTGATGTTTAAGGTTCTCTATGTCAACAAGCTAGGGTTTTGAATGAATTATAAATGGTTTCAAATAAACAAGAAGTTAAACTTCAAAAGACTAAATCTCAATCATAGCATGATTTCATAATGAGGTTTGAGACTCTTGGCAATCCCATATATATTTATAAGAAAGATGAGGATGATATTCAAGTTGGTCTCATTCTAATTAACTAAGGTAAGGAGTAAAAATATGATTGGTAATAGTACATTGAGTCACTTCAAGAGGTTGAGGCCCTTTATAAAGATACATTTCCTATTGTAGATTATGCTCAAGAGGAAGTTAATAAAGACACACTCATTAAGGATAATGATGTAGCTTAGATTGAGTATGCAAATCTCCTTGAATATATTGATGATCTTATATTAGTTGATAGATAACATGATACCACTCAAGATGTCATAGAGGCCCGAGAACATGCTTTAATGGAGCATCATTGGATAAGGTTGTAACTATTCAAAAAACATTAATGAAATAATTTTTGAGGTTCTCTTCAAGTTCTAAGAGAAATATGAGGTGAATTTTCAACCACAAGATGAATATGTGTTCATAGGTGACTAGTTTATTGTTGTTTCTTCCCTTCAAATAATGCTAAGAGGATTATAAATTCAGAAGAAATTGACTCCAACAAGATCAAGGTCTAATATAAATCATGCCTAATGATATTATTCACCTCATGGAGAAAAATATCTAACAAACTTCCCATTTGATCCAGAAGGAAGGAGATATGTTCAATTTAGTTTTATATATTAATTGATTATGTTGTCTTTATTTTTCCCTAAGTGTTTAGGTAGAACATGTGTGTGTATTTCTTACGTTACTTTGTGTGTAATCCTTATTTTGTGTGTTTTGTGAGGCCAAGTCATTTTTATTTATCTTTTTAAAAGTATAATCATGTCTAAGTCTAAGTGAAGTTGACTTGATTTCTCAATGAAGGACAAGGCTACTTGTCTAGTTAGCATTGAAGACATGCTACCCCTATGAGTCACCATTTTATTCACCATTTTTACCTCCAAGGTCAAAACATCAACCCCTATTACAATAAAATTTTATTTTCATGTCCTATAGCCTTTTTAATATCTTTTTCATTCCTTATTAGATCTTTACATTGTCTTTTTAAGGTCTTTTTATCAAAAATTAAAGTTTATTTAACAAAATTAAGGTAATGGCTATTTGAAAGTCTTGCTCAACTAGTCATACTAGGAACCTAAATATATTTTTGAGTACATAGTATCCTATTACATCTCCATTCAAAAAATTTGAACCCTATATTGAGTGGAAGCACACACATTCATTTGATATCTCTCCCCAATTAGACCTCAATCAAGTCTATAGGCCTAAAATTTAAGTTTTTCTCTAATGGCCTCCCACACATGTTAAAAATATTAAAAGTTTTGGATTTAAATTAACCATAACCTAACCATTCCCTATTCTAAATTTCATGTTCTGAGACCTTGGATGGATGGGTAAACCATGAAATGATCAAAACCCTAGTCTAGGTGCTTAAAACTAGATTGAGAGGTAGTTGAAGTGTTTTACCAATATGTTTTAAAGTTATAATACTTGGAAATAATATTTTAATATTTGATTCATCTTAGGAAAACTCCATATACTCAAAGATAACTCTCCTCTTAAACTACATAGGATTGTAGATAGGCCTTTTGACTAGCAAATGATGTATTTCTCACCCTTTTGTCCAACTTGATGCCATGCAGAGCTCATTTCCAACTATATGATACCTAATAATTAATGTTAATGATTTTATAAATTTTATCAAGTTTTTTCATACATTTATGCTTGGTACGGAGATCATCACATACCTTGTTTCTTCATAAATGAAGCTACAACCATGTATTGAGGCTAATTATGTGTAATCTCCCTTTAACACTTGCCAACCAAAAGTTGAATATGATGTCCATAATACCTACTAATTTCATCAAGGAAATTTAAATTGTGAATCATTCCATTTTAGTGCATTCAAGATGTTTTTTCTCCCATTTGGTGATTAGAGTGCTTCTTGGCAGCCTGTGATTTCCATGCACTCTTAGCAATGATTCATAAAGAAGATGCCATTAAATTTTCAAAAAAGTGCCTAAGGTTTTTAGGTAATAAACCATATTAACCAAACCTAAGATATTTAGGTATCATTTGTTTTTTCATGGAATATCTAAGTAAAATTTGGTCCCTCTCGGGTTGGCAAACTATGCATTTATGAAGTTGAGAGATACAAGACTAAAGGTGGTGTATTGACACTTATTTTAAGTTTTAAATGACTTATTAAAGTATTAAAAACCCCATGTGATTTTTTTAAATCACCCTAAATGATTATTCTCCTTCCATAAGGTCTTCAAATTCATACTTCATGTCTTGAGGGTTTGAAACCAAGCATGTCAAAGTGACCCTAGCTACTATGTTTGACTATTTATTAACCATTGAATGGTTTAAAAACATTATAAAATATTCACTAAAAATATTATACATATTCTTATTTCATTTTGATTTCCATTTCTCTGTCAAACCTTCAAGGCCCTATACATCATCATCCACTTCTCACACAATCCTGTGTGTGTGCAACATTGGTCTCTTGACTACTCAAAGGTGATATTAAAACTTCATTATTCTATTTGACCTATTTAAAACACATGATTTTATTATTATATGCTAAAAAAAATTATATTAATTTTATCTCTTATCTAAACCTTCAACACACCACCTTATCTTTTAACAAGTTCACACACATAGGCATGTGTGTGTAGGCTTAGGCCTATTTTGTATTATAAGACCTATTGAGCCTCTCATTACCAAAAATAACCTTGATTATAATTGGAGAGTGTTAAGGAATAAATTAATTCTCCTCATTACCTTCATATAGACCTATTAATCCTCAACCTCACTTCATACATATGCCATTTAGATCATAGATTAACATAGGCCTGACTATGGTGAGTTGTCTCTTGACCTCCCCTTGGGAGTAAATTCTCAATACTAAGTCTGATAATTTAGTGGTCCATGTAAATAATAAAAATGTATTCCATGTTTATTCACATTTCACTAAAAACCCCATGGAAACTACTATCATTCACAAGTACCTTTTTTCTATTTTGTACATAGGCATGACTGTAGGTCAATATCTAGATTTTTATGATTTTGAGTATATTCTCTTTGTATCACTCTCCATATGTTATTCGAGATGATTTTAGACTTAATGGTTTCTAACCAGCTTATTTATCTATCCAAACCCCAAAATCTAATACATGACATTATATTAAAACTCCTATCATGTTTGAAAACCAATTTACAACCTCAAGTAGTCTTGTACATTATTATATGGGTTTCTTAGACTTAAACATAGTATTTTTATCACTTCAATATCTTCACATATCTCCATAATGTATACACTTAGTTTACAGATGTGAAACTCACTTAAAATTCTTCTCTTCAACCAAAACTCAACTAATTTCAATTAAAATTAGGGATCTACAGGTCTTTAGACCTATAGGTATAAATTTTTAATGTTCTATGCCTTCACATGATGCAAAAATGATCTCTTGAGCTTGAGACTATCCATACATTTCCCCCTTACCATTATCATGAGGTGAAGACTATCATATGATGTTGGTGATGTAAGATTGAACATTCATAACTCTCCTTCAGAGGTAGCTAACACAAATTATTCAAAGTTAAAATACATTATAGATTGCTTGGAGAGAATGGTATTAGAGTGAAGAAATGGAGAATAATTTATGGAGACATATAACATTGGGAGGATCAGAATGTGATTTAAAAACTTCATCAACATTACTTGACTATTTAAAACCCTAAAATGAATAAAAATTTGTGGCAATCATCTTAAAAACTATGCACAATGGATATTTATTATCTTATTAGGATCTCAGTACTAAGTAAGGATTGGAGAAGTAATTTAAATGTCTAAACAGACACCTTATATCTTATTCAAGTTCTCCCATGCATTTAACTTTCCTAAAACTATAATTCCAAGGATAAAACTTGAGCTTTTAGGGTTTATAGGTATTTTTAGACCACCATAGAATGTTAACAATTATTTGTAAAGCTCATGAAACCAATATAACCACTATGGACATGGATTTTAATCACATTAGGATCCCATCCTTTGGATAAAATATTAGACCATAACTCTCTCTCCTTTATCCATATTGAGCACTTGAAAATTGCCTTTGTGATATTCCAAAGAGAACTATGGAGGTTCTAAAGAACCATTTACATGTATGTAACCTAAAATTTCATTTTAAATGTGTATTTGACTTATAGAATCTGAAAGGACACATCTAAAATGTTCATCATAAAACTCCCATTTTTTGAGATTAGACCTACAAAAC
The DNA here is from genome assembly GCA_037957365.1 of Torreya grandis. Lineage (NCBI taxonomy): Eukaryota > Viridiplantae > Streptophyta > Pinopsida > Cupressales > Taxaceae > Torreya > Torreya grandis. Next base: position 357,011 of record JARHVA010007944.1, on the reverse strand, counting down.
TTATGTAATCTAACATTATGACATTCTTAGAAATTATAAAACTCCCTAAAATATTATACAAAGGTGGTTATAAGGATATTTGACTGTGGTTCGATTTTACATGTGGAATTAGCCAAAAACACCTTTTTTTGCATAAAGCTTTAATATAAAATTTGAAAAATAACCTTAAACACTCTAAACATGTGGGGCATATTTATACAAGGTAATTAATGGGTAAAATGAATTTTATGGATACTTAATAACCTATGACACATTTTTCCTCCATCTTCCTTACACCATGACGTGACTGGAGAAACAAGACTATCAAATAACCATTACCTTAATTTTGTCAAATAAACCTTAACATTCACTATCAAGACCTTATAAATACTATTTAAGGGTCTAATAAGGCATGAAAATGCTATTAAAAATGCCATATGACATGAAAAACAAATTTTATTATACTATGGGTTGACCTTTTAACTTTGGGGGTAAAAAATGGTCAACAAATTGGTGATTCATAGGGGTAGCATGCCTAAAATGCTAACTAAATATGTAACCTTATCTTTCCATTTTGTAATGGAGTCAACTACACTTAGACTAAAAAGTATATGTAGACATCACACACACACAAATCGATACAACACTCAATGTACGTGAAAAATCTAGTATGCAAAAAACCATGATGAGAATAGCTTCTAGAATCTACTATTCTAATCCAGCCTCACAACTAAAACTTCATTAGTTAATATGTTTAATGAAACTGACCTTTAGGAGACACAAATCCATTGATTTAAGAGAACTTACTCTAAGGTTTAACCTACTCCCTAATTGAGCACCAACTCAACTCTTCTAATAGCAGCCACCTATTAGATCTATTATGGAGACACAACTCTAAGTTACAAAAATTGATTCAAAAATGAATCTAGTTCTATGGTACAGACCTATTTTATAACTACTCATGCTCTGCTCTGAATCTCTCTTTCTCTCTCACTCTCAATTCAACTATATATATATATATATATATATATGCATTAGACCTATATTTCACATCTTCTCTATATTCAAACTTAGTTGTTAACACATCACGACCCTTTTAAGAATAAATTCATATTTATTTAATGATAGGTTTCCCACTTCTTAAATTCATGCACCACTGCCATAATTTTCTATCTTTTAGCATATTTAGAATATCTCAAGCTCTTGTTTTGATGCACATGCCATATTACACATTTTTTATCAATCATAGTGATCTATAACATTCTATATGTCATATAACACATCTTTCCTGAATGTTCTATCAATTAATCATTAAAATAAATAAATCTTTAAATACTAACCATTGATCTTAAGTTTTTTGCCATGATCTGATGATCCTCATTTAGTTTTCCCAACTTTAAAATGTAATCTTATAGTAAATGATGATAGGCTCATGCACTCTATTGGATCTTTATGACCTTAAAAAATTTAACATTTTAGCTTTAAAACACATTTTTTTTTCTTTTATTCAAGATCTCATGTGTTTTTATATATTCAAATTTACCTCTATTTATTATTAAACATTGAGCACTTAATCTCATCTCACTACTTGATAATTTGAATCACATATGCATCATCAATCTCCTTAAAGTACCTTGGTATTTAACTCATTAAACATCAAACACTTTGACATATTTAACTCCACATGCTCTAATAATCTTTGTTGAATGATCAAATGCTCACCATTATATCCATGTCTTAGTCTCCAAGTATTAGGAAACTTTGCACTTTTTTGTGCCTTTTAAGCACTTTACTGTTAGTCCCTATGCTTGTGACACTTGGCACTCTCATGTAATTTCTACACATTATTATTCCTCACACTTGTGACACTTGGCACTATCATGTTCACTCTCAAGCACCTTTGAGATATTGACTTCATTGCACATCTTTAAATCTTCATCATATGATTAAGTGCTAACTACTGATGAAGCTTACATAAATCTTAACTCAAGGACTTAGGAAATATTAAAGTCTTTAATCACTTCTCCAATCT
>JARHVA010007944.1:345000-350000 GCA_037957365.1 Torreya grandis | reverse complement strand
CCTAAATTCACTATCCCTATGACCACAGTGATTATAGGTATAACAATAACCATATAAAAATGAGGAATACCTAGTCATTGAATTTCATTGTGTGGAATGAGGAGGTATTATTAACTCTGGCTTTTTCAAGTCTCTAACCCTTATATAACCATTTGCATCAGCTACCTTTGTGTTTTACATCTTCATTGACTTTGTAGATATTGACACATTATTTTTTTTCTTTTCTTTAGGATTATTTTCTCCTTCATCTTTCTTCACATCAGTAGTTCTTGTGTTTGTCTTTGTATCTCTGGAGGCATTTTTTCAACATTTTTATTTCTTTATTCCTGATTCTCCTTCTTTTAATTTGTCATAAAGTTTGTAGATGTACTGATTATGGGGCTTTTCCCTTTTTTTAAACCAAGACCACTTTTCTCTTTTGATGTATTTTGAGATTTGATTAATTCATCAAGAATTTTTGAACCTCCTTTCAACTTTAGACCTTTAAATTTTTTTACTTTAGCTTTTTCAAGTTCTTTTCTCAAAGCCACTATCTCTAATTCTGAATTCATTCATTCATAAAATTTAGACTATAGTTCAAATTTGACTACATCTTCTATTCTTTTATCCTTTTCAACTTGTGGATTTAGGCTAACCATCATCTGATCAGAGTTTTAAAGACTCTTGGATATGTTTTCAATCTCCTTTTATGCCTAATTATTTTTCTTTGAGTTCTCTTTTCTCATCTTTTCAATTTTATTTAGATCACAAATGATTTCACCGTTTATATCCACTTCTCCTTCCTATACTTCATCTAATTCTTCAACTTCTTATTTTTATTGATACATAGAAGTTAACGACAATGTCATGAATTGAAGTTCATTTCCATCACCCACAAAGTCACAATCATGGTCATCATTTGAACTATTACACTCATCCAATGAATCACTATTTTCCCTTGTGTATAGTCCCTTCTTATTTGTAAAGTAGTTATTCTTCTTAGAGTAGTGAAGTTTCATATTCTTACTATCTTTTTCTTGCTCAAAATTATCCTTTTTGTTATAAGGGAATTTAGTAGCAAAATGTCCTACCTTACCATAGTTAAAATATTTAAAGGGTAACTTACCTTTGTATTTTCTAGACATTCTTCTTAATTTTTTGACAAACTTGGCTTCTTCTTCGTCATTCTCCATACATCCAGATGTAGGTGCTTTTTTTTTTTTTCATGCTTTGAATGTAGGGTCTCACTTGAAAGTATCTAATTCTCCCATTCTCATCTCACATGCTATGAAGGTTCTATGAAACTCATCAATAATGAGTTTATCCAGATCTCTTACTTCCTCTATTACAAATATTTTAGAGTCATACCTAGAAGGTAAAGATCTTAGGACCTCTTTGACAATGACTACATCTTTCATCTCTTCTCCAATGCCTCTGATTGCATTTACTACTTCATATACTCTAAGGAGGTAGTCTATAATTTTATCTTCTTCATTCATTTTAAGACTTTCAAAATTACCTTTGTATGTTTGTAACTTGGCCTGATTTATGTTATCATAACCTTCATATATGATCTTCAACTTATTATAAATATCATATGTAGTTTGAAAATACATTAATTTAACAAACTCTAAGTTAGACAATCCACATAGGATAGTATTCTTTAGCTTATAATTTCTCACATATGCTTTCTTGGTAGCCTGATCAATAAGACTTGTAACATGAATTATACATCCATTTACAATAGACATCCATACATCAAACCCTAATGCTTCCATTCTAATGATAAAAAATGCATAATTTGATAGAGAGGTGCTTTGTTTGAGGAAGAACATTCTTGACTAGCCATTTATGTTCACCATCCAAGATATACCTCAGTTGATTAAGCTTATTCTAAGGAACTAGGGCTCTGATAACAATTATTGGAACATAACTATCTATTGAAAGGGGGTATGCATTATTAGATTGATTAAAATTAGTTATTTAATATTTTTAATTAAAATTACAAAGTATATGCATATATCACACACACATAAGTAGACATAACACTTAATGTATGTGGAAAATCTTGTATGGGAAAAACCACGATGAGAATAACTACTATAATCTACTAATCTAATCTAGCCTCACAATCAAAACCTCACTAGTTACAATGTTTAAGGGCACTGACCCTAAGGAAACAGTAATCCCCTGATTTAAGAGCACCCACTATAGGGAAGCACCTACTCTATAACTAAGAACCAACTCAACTCTTCTAATGGCACCTACCTATCAGATCTATTATGGAGCTACAACTCCAAATTTAAAAAAATGATTGAAAAATTATATATATATATATATATATATATATGTATATATATGTATATGTATATATATGTATATGTATATATATGTATATGTATATATATGTATATGTATATATATGTATATATATGTATATGTATATATATGTATATGTATATATATGTATATATATATATGTATATATATATGTATATATATATGTATATGTATATATATATATGTATATATATATATATGTATGTATATATATATATATATATATATATATATATATATATATATATATATATATATATATATATATATATATATATATATATATATATATATATATATGAATTCAAGAAGTAGGAAACTTGTAATAAAAGAAATATGGACTGAGTCCAAAAACTAATTTTAAATGTAGAAAAGATATGAGAACTAGATAAAATGCATATATATATATATATATATATATATATATATATATATATATATATATATATATATATATATATATATATATATATATGCATTTTATCTAGTTCTCATATATTTTATACATTTAAAATTAGTTTTTGGACTCAGTCCATATTTCTTTTATTACAAGTTTCCTACTTCTTGAATTCATGCACCGCCACCATAATTCTCTATCTTTTGCTATATTTAGAATTTTTTGGGATTTAGTTTTGATGCACATGCCATATTACACAATTTTGATCAATTACAATGATCTATATCATTATGTGGTATATAATGCATCTTTATTAAGTATTTCATTACTTGACCATAGAGATGAAAAAATATTTAAATACTAACCATTGATATTAAGTTTCATGCCATGATCTGATGATCCTCATTTAGTTGTCCTGAGTTTATTATTTAACCATTAGATCAAACTCTAATAGGCTCATGTGCTTCATTAGATCTTTGTGAGCTTGCAAACTTTATCCTTTCAACTTTAAAATGCATCTATTGATATTTTATCTAAGATATAACATGATATTATATCTTTAAATGTAGCATGAATTTAGCTCTATTTATCATTAAACGTTGAGCACTTGATCACATCTTGTTACATACTCATACTTTGAACTCCTATGTAACATCGATAACCTCAAAGTAACTTAGTTTTTAACTCAATAAAAATCAAACACTTTAACCTCTTTAAATCCATGAACTCCATTGATCTTCATTTCATGATCACACACTCATCATTAGATCCTTATCTTAGTCTCTTGAGATTAGGACACATGGAACTCTTCCATGCCTTTTGGGAACATTATTATCAATCTCTGCACTTGTGACACTTGGCACTCTCACATGATTTTTGCATATTGTCAATCCCCACACTAGCAATACTTGGCACTCTTGCTATATTTCTACACATTGTTATTCCCTACACTTGTGACACATTGCACTAGCATACTCACTCTAAGGTACCCTTGGCATATTGACTTCATTATGCATCATTGGATCTTCATCATATGATTAAGCACTAACTATTACTCAAGCTCAAATATATATTAAGTGGAGGACTTAGGAAATATTAAAGTATTTAATCATTTATTCGAGCCAATAATCACAAGTTCAAAGGGGATAATTACATAATGATGAGGAAGCCTTAATTTATAACTTAGGAGACTTGTTCCCACTTATATCTACTCAACATACAAATATAAGTGCCTATGAATGTCATGATAGAAAAACCCTTAGGTTTTTACTAATAAACCTTACTAATTTCTTAGAGATAAATTGAATCATTTTTAGGCTCATTTATCTTCATCTAAACCTGTAGACCATACATATGATATATACTTGGAAAACCCATAATGGGTCTTCTATAAATTGATCTACAAATCATCCAAAAATGTTCTATATGAAATCATGATAGATTTATATGATAATATTTAAACTTATATTGTTTAATTGTAAAACATGTTCTTCTCTCCATCAATCTTACTTGATCCTCTAACATCAATGACATCCATAATGCCAACAATCTCCCTTTTGACTTCAATGGCAATCATATTTCTAACACTCCAAACATGAAATTTGGCATGGAGTATGGCCAGGGGATGGTTAAGTTGCATTAAAAACTTTATAATTTTAACATCTGTGGGAAACCATTTGAGCAAAAACTTAGGTTTTAGGCTTGGAGGCCTAATTAGGGATAGATATCAGATGAACAATTATACTTCCACTCAGTGTTGGGTTTAAAAATATGGCATGGAGATGTAAGGGGATATTGGGTACTCAAAAATATATTTATTTTCCCATTATCATCCACATATTTTTCTTCACAAAGAGGTTTTCATGGTTTCAAGGCTACAAGAAATTGAGTGCTAGTGAGAGCTTTAGGTATAATATGATGTTTTAGAGAGAGTTTGAGGCCTAAAAATGAGTTTTTAGGATATATATATATGTATGTATATATGTATATATATGTATGTATATATATATGTATATATATGTATATATATATATATGTATATATATATATATATATATATATATATATATATATATATATATATATATATATATATGTATATATGTATATATATATATATGTATATGTATATATGTATATATATATATATGTATATATGTATATATATATATATATGTATATATATATATGTGTGTATATATATATGTATATATATGTATATATATATATATATATATATATATATATATAACCAACCAATAATTAACACTTGAAAGCAAGGATA
>JARHVA010007944.1:275000-340000 GCA_037957365.1 Torreya grandis | reverse complement strand
AAAATTTCTATACATAATGGAGAGGTCAAAAATTTTCCCAAGATTCTATATAAAAAATTACCATAAAAAAGGCATAAAACTCAATCTTCTTTAATGGAGCTATTCTAAAAAAGTTTTAATGATGTATTTTGGTTTTAGCTACCTAGGATCAAATGAGAAATTAATCATATCTCACATAAACTGAGGCATATCTCACACAAAATGACATAATAGAGGAAATTAATATATTATAATTAGATTAGAATAATAAAACTATATTAAAATCAACTATAAAAAACACAAGAGGAAGAGGATATATATAAATCGAGGAAGATAAATCTTCTTATTTCCTATTGTCCATATAATAAGTACATAGGATTGGAATATATAGAGTTAGTAAACTATTACATGGTAAAAATGTGCACATATTTGTCTTATTCTAAGGCTAAATATATTGTCTGGACTAATAAATTATCTTAATGAAGGTACATATAATTTTTTTTCCAACATATAAGGTAATCTAGGCACACAATGTTTCCTTTACATGTCTCAAGATGAAAGGTCATGATACAGTTTGGTGGGAAACCTACTTAGTAGATTCTATAAGGAAGATGAATATGATCATAGATAAGTGGATTCATAAGATCATCTTAGTGGATGTGACTAGTGTGAAAATGATTAATCAAACCATGGGATTGTTTTTGTGTGTTTATCCATCATATCCAAGTATTATAACCTATCTTTACCATATTTACATAACCTCTCAACCAATCCAAGTTCTTCTCATTAATATAATAATAAATTACCATTATTTTACAAAAGTTAGAGCCCCAATAAACCTCATTATTTTAAAAGATAATCAATTATTATGTAATTAATGTGTGTAAATATCTTTATTCATAACATCCTATCATACATTGTTTGATTCAATCGTTTTCCATCCTCCTTTGGTTGCCTAAGAAAGAGAGACATAATTTAAATTTTGTAACACCTAACCTCCCACTCTATTAGGTTTTGTCAATGTATTACATGTTATAATATGAATTTTAGATATGTAATTTTTAGACACCTAATTTTGGTAAAATACCTTGTATCATAGTGTATTTTTCCATTTTAATATATTTGGTTCACTTGTACATAATTGGTTGTGTATAGGACTAATCCAACCCCGCACTAGCTTGTATTTTCCCTATAAGCATTATAAATGAATTTGAAACTTAATTAATTCATTTTTGTTTAGCATTGATCTTAATTTCACATGTATCTATGATTTGTTTCATTAATCATAAGTTTTTTTAAATTTCAATGGAAATGTTTCTTCCACCAATTCTTCAAACTCGTCAAACCTGCTAATTTTGATCACCTTTATTTTATGGGTCTTTTTCTACTCTGGTTGTATTATTTATGCCTTTATCTTCAATTAATTTTATTTTTAAATGTCACCTATAGTAATCCATATCCTAAAAAATACTATGTACACTAATTCATACCAATCCATTTCTATAATTATCATGCATCAAAGAAGAGTTGTGTGAACCAGTTAGTCCCATTCCACCTTCAACTTTGAGTAAATGCTTACCACATTTATTTTCTCACTTGTAATAGATTAATCCACATTAATACTGAAAACTAGTTAATACAACACATCTTATACCAATATAATTTTAGGTGAATTTAAATATATCTTCGTCTCCATGTAGGAAAGAGGAGGTCATCACCCTTTCTTGAGATTTAATTTACAATTCACAAAAACTATGTGGAGTTTAGTTATTGTGTGTGGGATACATTAATATAATTTTATTTAGGTTTCCTCACCCATTATTAATTTTTTATTATTTGATGTATTTTTTTTATCAAACAAAGGATAAATACTACATTTTAAATAATTCTACCATAAGTATCAAAAAAATGTTAGCATGGTACTATACAATATCTTGAGGTCAACTTACACTAAAATTAATAGTTTTTTTGAAAAAATAAAAATATAAATTTATTGTATTTATACATAGTCATTAGTAATATATAATATGTTCCAATTATTCCTTAAGAATAATCATCAATTAGGTAACAACCATCATTTTTGTTTTTATGCAATTAGAAGCTCATATTTCACACTGGGGAAGATAGATGTCTACATTGTCCATACATACTTCCAATGTAAATAATTTATCATCAAATGTGATTTTTCCATTAATTTTATATTTTTATATTAGTCACTACTTTTATTCATAACATGTACCATGCTTGTTTACAATTTATGGGCACTATAAAATAATAAAATAAAATAAAATGATGGAATCCTATGATCTTCAAATGTTTATAATAATTGGAGTGTTTCCTCCTAAGGATTTATTTTTGGTTTTTATGATTTTTCATATTTAAAATTTATAAATACAACTTTCCTTACATGTTTGATAAAATTATAGATTATAGTCACTTTTTGTTCTTTCTAATTATATCTAGCTTTAGAATTAGGTACACAAACCTTTGTTCCTTGAGTGGACATATGTTTTGAACTTAGTTAGGGTTTAATATTTTTATCTAAACATTAATTATAATATTTGGATTTTACTTTTTCCTATTACATTTACCATGGCTATAACAACTGATATTCATCCTTATATGGTTGATGTTTGTACTAAGGGCCAATCTATTGATGATACTATATGCATTGTTATATTTTTTGATGTTTATAGAGAAAATGAAACCTATGATAATCCATAATTCTTTAAATAAGCTAATTATTATTTAGTTAAAACTATTTCCATATTTATAGATTTAATTAATAAAAAACATGGAAGTGTAGAATATTTATTACACAAAGAAAAAAAATCACAACATAAAATTAGTAATAATGATCCTTTACCTGAGCAACCTTATATATATCCATTCAATCATTATATTTCTCGTACATCAGGTAGTGAGGCTAGTGTTCTTTATGATAATAATATACATATGCCTCCACCAAAAATTACCATAAATGTTCATGTTCATGTTAATAATCATGTGCTATTGAAGGCTTATATGGTTCCTTATACTAATATAATTACTAATGCACTTACACCAACACAACAATAACCATACATTACATCTCTTTTTAAATTAAAAATAAAAGCATCTATGATTTTCATAATAGCTACCTCAAATTAAGATCTTAAATTTGTACTCTCCAAGATGAACCTAGATAAGATTCCTGGCCCAGATGGTTTCCCTATAGTTTTTTCTCAAAATATTATGAGACATAATAGGAGATGACATGGTTGCAATTGTGAATGAATTATTTTCAACTGATCATTTATTAAATGAATTCAATCATACTTTCTTAATTATTATTCCAAACAAGGAAGGGGTTGTAAACTTTTTTGATTTCTAGCATATTACTTTATGTAATTATTTTTATAATATTATCAACAAGCTTATCAATCTGAGGATGCAATCTATCATGGAAAAAATCATTCAACCTTAGCAAGGAGGATTTGTCCTAGGTAGAAAAATTCAAGATGGAGTGATCATGGTCCATGAAGCCATTCATTCAATGGAAAATAGTCAAAGAGAAGCTATGGTGATTAAGTTGGATATGGATCAGGAATATGATAGATTAGATTGGAGTTTCCTAGATAGAGTTATGTCTCAATTTGGCTTTTGTGAAAATTTTCAAAAAATCATTAAAATGTGTGTTACCAGTTGCATGTTCTCTATTTCAGTGAATGAGGTGGCATGTTTTTTTTTCAAAAGTGTTAAAGGTATGAGATAGGGGGCCCACTTTACCCATTTATGCTCATCATTATGGAAGAATTGTTAAGTAGATTCATTTCTAATGCTTTGGTTGCTTCACCATTAGAAGGTTTTAAATCAACAAGGTATGTAGATTTGGTGACTCATCAATAATTTTGTGGATGAAACCATTCTCTTAGGTGAGGCATCTATGCAGGAAGCAAAGAGAATTACAAATATTTTGGTGATGTATGAATAGGATTCAAACTAAAAAAAATTGGTAATAGTTTCATGTATTTATTTAATATGCTAGTATCTAGATAAGATATAATAGATACACTTTTGGGCTCTCAAATCAAGTAACTTCCTTCCTCATATCAACGAATGCCTTTATTCAAAAACTAGCTTTACCTAGCATCATACAACCCTTTGATTGAGATATTTTATAAAAATTTAACAGGTTAAAAAGGTAAGCTCTTATCCCAGGATGACAAAGTTATCCTAATTAAGAGTGTCCTTTAGAGTCTCCTAATTTATATAATTTCTATTTTTAGTTTGCCTAAAGGAGTGGAGGAGAAATAAAATAAAATTTAAATTAATTTTCTTTGTGTTGGAATGGAATAAAGGAGCAAATTTCATTTGTGTCTTAGAATATGGTCTCCCCCAAGAAATGATATGGAGGTCATGGTTTAATGAATTTACACTTGATGAATAAATTCCTCATTTCAAAGTTTGTGTGGAGATTAATTAAGTTGAACACTATTTAGGGTAAGATCTTCTCTTCTAAGTATTTAGAAGGAAGGTACCCAATTTGTATTCTGGGAGAGGATAATTTTATTTGGTCTTCTAAAGTTTGGAACTTCTTATGCTGAAATAAGGAGTTGATAATATTGTGTTCTAAATAGTAGATTGGCAATGGATGTAGGGTTGATTTTTGGAGAGATAATTGGGTTTATGAAAATCCTATTTCTTAGAGTGTTAAAATTCCATAGTTGCAAGAAAAAATTAAGAATAAATATGGTTTCAAAGTAATAGACTATTGAAAAGAGATTGAAGGAGTTAAATGTTTGAAGATGTTGAGTTTAGATAATTTAAACTAGGAAGACACGTTGAAGCTTTCTAACCTGAATAATATTTTGAGAAATGTTCATATTCTATGTATCAATAGATAATATCAAATGGTCTGAAAGGACTCATTTAATGGGAATTACAAATTTAAATTGGGTTATGACTTGCTAACATAAGAAATATTTCCTAATGTTAGTTGGGATCTTTTATGGGACAAATGCCCAACTCAAAAAATTAACTTCTTCCTATGGATATGATTCAGAATAGAATACATACAATTGATAACCTTTGAAAAGAGATTGTTTTCAAATCAAAAGATACATTCTCTATGAAGAGGACAATGCATCAATTTTCCATTTACTTATTAGTTGCTCATTTTCTTAGATGATTTAGAGATATTTTTTTGACAAATTTAATATTTATTGGGTGTAATTAGATTCTCTAATGTAATTATGGAAGTCTTAGGGGTGCCCATTTAAAAATTCCCATTTGAAGAAACTTTAGAAAGTGGCTCTACCACATATCATTTGAGGTATTTGGGGAGATTGTTACAATAATTTTTTTAGGGGAAATAGGAGTAGAAATAAATTCATCTCCAAAAGAATTTTTTATCACATTAAGGATAATTATAACTATGTTCCCATTAATAAAAGAAAAGGATTGCTTTAATTTGAAGAAATTCTAGCTCACAACTAGTAAATTGATTCTTCTAAGTTGGGTAGACCAGATCTTAAATAAGAAATTAGGAAAATAACTAAATGGAAAACCCCTCTTTCGGGCTAGATGAAGATAGATTTTCATGGAGTTTTGAAGGGAAATATAGAACTAGATAGAGGATATGGAATAATTAGAGATAATAAGGGAATTTTGGTTAAATTTTATGACAAAAACATGGGTGTTAATTCTAATCACTAATAGGAAGCACTAACAGTGTTGTGAGGGATCAAATTCACAAAATAATCGCTAGTTCATAAACTAATATTAGATAGGGACTCTCTTAATTTTATGAACTACATGTCAAGTAGAAATGTCATTATCTGGTCCAAAAAACAAGTTTTAAAGGAATCTATAGCTATTTTGGATTATTTGTAATAGGTTATCATTCAACATACTTATAGGGAAGGAAACTCTATATAGGTTTGGTTTGTCAATAATAGATTGACCATTGTGGGTAAAATAACTTGAATGGACTATGCATATCTCTCTAGGGATATTTTTCTAAAGTTAAAAGATGAAGTAAAATCTAATTCACTTAACTTTAGGCATATTGGGGAAGCCTCTAATTCATAGAGGTAAGAATTATTGGATTCTTTTGAGTCAAGAAATCAAATTATTTTTGGGTCTATGAATAAGTTTTTAGAAGGCCCAAAACATCTATTAGATGGCCTAAACACAAAACAAAACTATAATTCCTCTTGGATCTATTCTACAAATCCAAATTTATGGAATTAAGAAAGGCTTTAGTAACCCTATGATGGTAGTAAGGAAAGCAACATGGGATGTAATTACTAAATAGAACTAAAAGTGGCACTTGAATTTAGTAAAAATGAAATAATTTGGGTAGCTCTGCAAGTGGGAGGCTTTATAGGTTTCATGTAAAAGATTGAATAACATGATAAGCACTTCTTGATCATGTTTATGAAAGCCTAAGAGGATATAACTATTACAATCAATGGATTTACTATTGGTAATAAAGAGGAACTCATTGCTCAAGTTACTAGGTTGGTGATTGAGGAACCAAGATTTACAATGCAATGAATGATTTCAAAAGTGATAAAGAGAGATTCCCAAAGGAGGGAAAATAATTAGAACTGCTTTCCAATGGTATTGATTGTAAATCATTTCCCTAGTTTTATGTGGAGATTACCTACCATCTAATGAAATATATAACCATAGAAGGTAGGTATAATGTAGTTATATGGTCTTTATTTAATATGTTTAACTATTTTAGGCATGGTGTGACCTTTGATCCTCCTTTCTTCATTTTGAAATGAAAGGAGGTTTCAATCATGAAGTTTAATCATGGCAATTAATTGACTCCAAGACATAAAGAAATAATTTACCTCATCTATAAATATTTTAAGGGAGTGAATTAAATTATCTTAGACCTTCCACATCCCCAAAAGGAAGATGTATAGGATGCTCCTATTCACATTAGAAAAAATAAAAAAGTTTGGATAAAATACCATGGGAGTTTGAGCATGGTTATATAGATTTAAAAGAATATTTTGGAGAATATGACAAAGGATGTTGAAATAAATATTCCTAAGACATAGGAGAATATCAATAAATACCTTTGGAGTGTTTTAAATCTTGTATGGAATAGTCAAGGGAAACATGACATGCAAATAAAAATGAGAGATTCAGCTAGGGATTATATTGATGTTGATAATGTTACAGATGTTTCAAGGGATGGATATAAGTATGTAGACTAGAGAAATGATTCATCTTAGAAAATTACTTCAAAGGCTACAAAAAGTGTGTCTAAAGATGTTTCCACAGATAAAGGGGATATTTCTAAGATCAATCAACCAAAGGATTAGAATAAGGCATTCAATAACCTGGTGACTTATCTTAATAGAAAAGATAACTCAAATAATATATTTGAAGAACTTGATCTTAAAAAATATATAATGTATTGGTTAATGCATGAGATTACGGAGCTTAAAGGTAAGGTAAATTACATATAGCAGGATAACATAAAGTTGAATCAAATATCTTCAGCCAAAGAGGATGACCAGCAAATTTAGATTTTCCTATTCATGGTGGAGATCTTGGAATAGGAGAATGAGAATATTCATAAGAATATCAATTTTTAGTGAATTGTAGCAAGGCTGCTATATAAGAGGGCATTCTAAACATTGAAAATCTATGATCCTAGCTTGGGGAGATATTTAAGCCCAAATTCATTTTATAATGGAAATGTAAGTAGGGTTAGTGTAGTGGTTCCTAGAATGTCATGGATAAATACAAATTTTTGCTTTATATTGATGCAAACCTTAAAAATATGAAAACTTATTAGGAGGATGTTTCAAGTTGTTTAGACTTAGACTAGGCCCTACTTTTCTTAGTTGTTCTTTGTTGGTTTTTGGAATGTATTTTAGCTGTCTCTGGGTCTAGATTGTCATATTTATTATTTGGTGAATCTGGTATACATTGGTATCTCTTTTATTTATACTTTTCCTAGGGTCTGAGGCACTAGTTCAAAAAAATCACCCCACTAACTTGAATTAAAAATATCTATTATTCCATTCATGCGCCTAATGTTAATAATACACATAATAACACATTTATTGATTGAATAATAAAATAACTAAATGACATAATAGTCATAATTTCATAACTATATCAAGTATTTTTTAAATCTATCTATGCGGTTTCATCTAATGATCTATTGCACAACCCTTTGGCTATGGAAGTGGAAGTCCACCTATTGCAGCCTCCATTTTAGTACCTAATTTTACATCATTTATTATAAATTTAGATTTGTTATAGAATTAGAAGTCTAGAGAAATATAAAGGAAATAAAATTCAGTGAAATATAACTACGTCTTTACATTGTAAAATAAGAGAAAAAATGCATGTAAACTAGAATCATTATCATAATAAAATATCTTTAATACACAAAAATTGGATGAATCTGTTGTTATTGATTGCAATTCTTTATCTATGAAGGCCTTCGCATCACTATTAATCCTCCTTTCAAAAAGGGATAACCTATATATAATTTCAGATTATAAATTCTATAATGAAAGTTTTAAATTAAAATAAAAATTTAAATTAAAAAATAAAATAAAAAATCATACAAATAAAGAATAATAAAAATTAAATATTCACAGTAAAAAATAACTTTATCACCCTAATTCAATATTAATCTTCTACTCAGGGATTGATATCCCATATATAAATTTAGATTATTCAAACAATGCATTAATTAAATAAAAATCATGTAATGAAAACCTTCTCAAACAATAATTCCACATACTTTTATATACACAAGCTAATTGGATTTGGTCCTTGAGACTAAAAGTGTTCACCAACAAGGGCATTCAAGCCGGCATTAAAATGATTCAAATTTGGAAATTAAAAAATAGAAAATCCAAGGAATTAAAAAAATGCAATGCAAAAGAACTCAAACTAACCTACATTCCTATATCACAATAAAATCTTATAACAAATAAGGATAATCATATTAATTTCACAACAAGATATTGTTCATATGCACTTAAACCAGTTAAATTTGTTATAATGGATTAAGACATTTCACCAACATGAACATTCAAATTAGTATTAAACTTGTACCACTATTAAAATAAAGCAAATGAAGAAACAAAAAAAAATCATGTTTATAAATTAAGATAAAAACTATACAATTATAGGTAAAAATAAATTTGTTGATCTAATGCAAAATTAAAATATCTTCTTTGGAATCAATATGACACATATAAAATAACATTTTTGAAACCAACAACAAAATAAAACAATAAAACATGCGATGAAAACTAGATATAACAATGAAATTGCATCCTTAAATCATAGTGAAAGACCAAAACAAACATGGAAAATAAATCTCCTTGAAAGAAGATTTCAATATGCACAAATGATCCAGCTTTTCTCTCATATATTATAAATTATTACCATGAAAGTCATTCAAATTAGTGTTAAATTTCCAATGATAAATTATAACAACTATTCAGTGAAAAGAAAATATTTTCTATATCCATGGACCCAAAAAGAACTAATTATTCTCAAGGACAAAGAATACCACTCACAATTTAAAAAAATAATCATCAAGAGAATAATAAAACACTATGTGCCCCTAGTTTTTCCTATAAAATAAACCCATATTTTATATCACAAAAAAAATGAGACTTTGAAAATAGAGTTACCAACTCAATAAGATGACTATTTTATACAAAAACAAACCAAATATGCTCACTTGAACTAACAAATGTTTACCAATAAAACAATTCAAACTAGTTTTAAAAATTCTTTATGAAATATTTATCATTAATAGTGAACAATCTTGAAAGGTTACTCCCATAATTTCTAATTCCTATTCATAAAAAATTTCAAAATTTCTGATCTTCCATTTTAATTATGTTTGTGGGCACGGTACAAATAATTTATAATTTAATGTCATGTAAAAGTAATATTAGACATAAATTTATAGACTAATAACTAATTATTTTGTATATAAAATGGACCAACACTAGTCACCATAGAATTAATGTGATATTTAAAAGTGGGACTCCCCAATGAGATATCTAATCTGTTATAATACATGTTGGATCATAAATGTTATTTAGGTTAACATAACGATGTTTTCCTAATTAACAATATTTGAGCCTAGATCTTGATTTACCTTATCTTGAATAATGTTTTTAAGACTATTTTCCCAAACATATAATTTTTTATCAAGGTGGTGCCATTAAGGATATATCTCTTGTATTTTTTTTCAAATCAAATCAAAATTTCTTTTGCTCAATTTTACATACTCGTAGATTGTAGGAAATAAATCCATGGTCACAGAGCATTACAATTTAACCCTTAACCTTCCCTTTTGAGTGATATAGAGCATAGATTATGTTTAGGTCATCATTAACCTAGTTAATAAAGCTAAATATCCTCATCAACATCCATTAAATATCCACAAATCTATGATGACAAAAAGCATTATTGGTGAAAGGCTAATAACACTCAAAATAATGGTCCTATTCAAATAAGGATAATCTATTTAAGGTTAATAAAATATAATCAATAAAGTAATTTGTGTATTTTTTTAATCATTTGGCATACTATATATGCCATAATGTTAAAAAATGAACTCATATAATAGTCAAAGAAGATGATTTTGTTTCTCTGTCACACTATCGATTGTCATGGATTTAGATAGGATATTGCTTTTGTTTACATTTATTTCTAATTATGAGTAGTGATTTACCATATAGGAGGTTGGCTATACCTTATTATAAATTACCACCTCCTCTTTCTCTCCACATCTATGAATCCAGAGAAAGCTAGAGGAGCGAGTGTAACCATAGCCTCGAAGGAGGTGAGGAAATTCATCCCAAAAGTCTTTTAGGAGTTAATGCTAATGATTTTGATTCTCCATTACCTATTGTTATTTTTGATATACCTAAATTTCATTAATCCTTTCATTTTTTTGAAAAAATTACTTTTATTTCTTATTTTGTGGGCCAATTCTACCCTGATAACCTTTTAAAATAATGGGTCTAGAACTACTAGCAAGGACATGGTGTGAAACTAGAAGTAGTTCATAACATTACCAAGGGATTTTTTTGTTTCTTTTCTCAAACCCAGAACATTTAAAAGACATTTTTAACCATGGGCCTTGGTTTATTCACAACACTCAGGTTGTTTTTCCCACTAAATCTAGGAATTTTAAGTCTTAGAGTAAGCAAAGCTGAAAATTCCAATTTGGGTTGAGTTCTTAGCTTGCACCTACCATTATGGGGTTTTATTGAACATATCATTAAACCCATAGGGAATTTCATATGCCATGAGAAGACCAAGATCTTTATGGCTTGACCCAAAAAGTGGGTTTGTGTTTATGTAGATTTATCCCAAGACTTGAAATATTCAATTGATATATAAATTGGCACTAATCACTTCTATCAATTTGTTTTATATATCAATATCTTGAATACTTAATTTTGTTTCTAATCCTAATACAATATGATCATGAATATCAAATTATAGTGCATGCACACCCTAATTCTTAGGAAAAGGGTGGATCTGAGGCCAAACCTTAAAATGGAAATAATGATGGTTATACCATAGTAAACAAAACCAAATAATAAATCTTCATGAGGTCGTAATAGGACATAAGCTTAATCATAAATACCTATTGAGAACAATCATGCCTCGAATTATAATGGAAAAATTTCTTTTCCTAATAATGTTTATCCTCCACTTGTGCATACTCTAGACATGGTGTATTTTCTGGTTGAGGAGCCACCTTTAGTTTTACTATCATAACCCTCTCTTAGGGTGAATACTTTAGAGGAATAATAGAGTTTGGTCATGTTAAACCACAAATCTATGTTTCAGTGCTTTTGAAGTCCCCTTCCTTCTCATGAAGAAGAGGAATATATGGATCATAAGAGGCAACCATTTAAAATGAATGATTTTATGGCCAAAAAACTTATCTTTAATCCATTTGTTACACTTGAAGATCTCAAAGAGGAGAATGACATGCACTTCAACAATTTTCATTGATTGTTTACTCATAGAATGTTTGGGTCCTTACTAATCCTCCATGTAAGTATAAAATTAGGAATGACTATTATCTTTTTAATATAATTAAAATTATCTGCTTGCAAGAAGTTAAAATTTCTATATTCTTACTGTACAATGCAAAAAATAATAATTTAGCCGAGGGCCATAGTTAGGCTATTGGGCATGAAGCTAGGCATGGTGTGTTCATCACTTTTTTAGCTCTAAATATTTATTATAATATAATTTTTTGGGGATATAACCCTACCCATTCAGTATATTCAACCTTTTCTACTTTAATATTTACATCATTTAGTTGGTTAATCTATACACCTCAAATGATGTTGTGGAATGGACTACTCTATGGAGATGGTTTCATGACTCTCTTCTTGATGTGTGTTGTATCATTTATGGTGATTTTAACATGGTGGAATACGCTAAGGATAAATAATGATGCCTTACAATATGGTTGTGTGATTTTAAACATGAAGCCTAGTTTTATATGCTTAACAAACTCAGGGTGTTTGATCCCAATCACCACCAGAGGAAAAACTTAGCCACCCCCTTATTCACCTAATCTAACTTTGAATATGGATAATATAGGTTACTTCAGTCGATTGACCTATCTTTGTTAGACAAATGAAAATTTTTATCCTTTGCCCTAGTGCATGACAAGCCATCATTCGTCATCCTAGATACCTTTTTATCAAATGACTACCCTATTTGCTTTAACATTGAGTGGATCATTCCTCAAGTGAAGCTTACTTCCACTTAGTTTTATCTAAATAATTCTCATATTAAAAATGAAATAATAGTGGGTCAATTTATCAAAATTTAGAACTTGATACCCTAATCAAAGGGGGATACTAGCTGGATCCAGTGGTAGTTGTATGCTCTTACTCATACTACCACCTTTATTTGAATCTATGGTAATCATGTGGCCTCTTTTTGAGAGAATATGCATAATGCTACAAACCATTAATCTCTTTGAGTTTCATAGGAACTAGATTTATCCACATTCAGTGTTTAATTTCAAATTCAAGTAATACATTAGAGACATAAGCTTCAATTTGAGGAGGCTCACAAGGCTAGAGGAGCTCAATTGAGAGCTCATATGCACTAATTGAAACTAGTAGACAAAGTCTCTAAGGACTTTTATTTCCTTTTCCACTTCAAGAGAGCTGCTAATAAAATTAAATTTGTCAAGGAAGGAAATGCTCATCTTATAAAACTCCTAACATTGTAGAAGCTTCTATTCATCATTACCATGGTGTCTTTTTAGCACAAGCATCCTCTCAATAATTGGATCCATATTTCCATTAATACTTATACGAGGTACCCTATAAAATTTCCAATTCACAAAGGATTTCCTATGATAGGATCTTATCTCTTAGCCACCTTCATGAGGATGATAAACAAATGGAAGTTGATAAATCTTCAAGATTTTATAGTTTACCATGTGAATTCTACTAGACCCTTTAGGATACTGTTGGCCCTAATCTTCACAAGGTTTGTCCTAAAGTTTTTTTAACTAACTCCTTGGCACCCTTTATAAATTAAGGTAAAATTAATTTTGTTCTTAATGCTATTGATCCTAAAATTACCACCAATTAGAGGCCTTAACCCTCAAGGTCAAGCATGTTTTTCCTTTAATTGTTAGGAATGAACAAACTCGATTTATTTAGGACAAATTTGTTTTCAATAATGTCATTACTATTTGGGAAGGTATGGGATGGTCATGACTCCACAATAAAAATTTTCTATTTTTTAATATTAATTTTGATAAGGCAATAAATTGTTTAGGATGAAGATTTATAACATGAAATACTATGATAGATTCAAGTGTGATTTTGATTTTTTGGCAAGAAAAACAAAATAGAGCCAAAAAATTGAAACTAAACACATGTTTATTAATTTAATTCCTATAAAAATCTTGGATAGAGTATTGGCCTACATAACAACTAAAAAGGAAGCCACAACTAGAGAATAGCCATAGTTGCAAAAATCACCTTAGGTCAAATTATCCAGTCTATAGAAGAATATCTTTACATTCAATGTAAGGATAAAGTTGTGGCCAAATTACTTTTTAAAAAATGAAAACCATTGATAATAGTATCTACAAAAATAGTGGACATAGTGCACTAGGATATTATGGTTATAATAATTCTCATTGTAAATGCCACAAAGAAAAGATCATATCCCAAAAATGGAAAACTGGAGACATGCCAAGTATAAGAGGAGGTTCTCTAAAAGAAAAACTTATGTTAAGACAAAAAGAACCATCTCAGGAAAATGATCTATAAAATACTATATCTATGATCAAGAAGGTCATATAGCTCCTAAGTGCCCAAATAAGAAAAGGTATCCTAAAAAAATGAAAAGGATTAGAGTTATACTTCCTAATGAATAAATGCAATTTATTTCTAAATTCAGCTCAGATGATGATGTCTATTCAATACCCACTAAAAATGATATTTCTTCTAGTGAAAATGAAAATCAAGTAAATAAATTTGAATAAATGTCTTCTTCTAATAACTCTAATATTGTAATATGATGTCTAGATTTGATCCCATACCTTTAATGAAACATCTAGAATATCTACTCCAAAACCATAAGCTCCCTGTTCATCTCATCCCTATCTATCAAGATGAGCTTACCCAATTACACAACACACATGGTGACCCTAATGGCAAAACACTGCAACAAGTTGTTTTTCATGACAACTTAATGTTATATGCACAACATGAATGGAATAGAAAAAAAAAATCTAAGCCTAATAATCCAAGCATAAAGAGCCTAATAAAATACAAAAAGCTTCATTTTGAAATCGTTAGAGCTATAAAATCAAAAATAGAATATGCTTCTCAAGATATTAATGAATTAATAAAATATTCTAAAGATTTTATAGAATAAAATAGCCCTAAATAAGTTCCTCCTAACCAAGGATGATTCTATGCCAGAGAACAAAAAGAAATCATTATCTCAATAAACATCATTGATTCAAACAATGGCTTTTTGACATGAGATTATTTAATCGATACTAGAGAAAATATGAGTATTTCAAAGCATGGAGCTATCCCAGAGTACCTATGGAAAGATTCTTCATTAGATTTTGTTGTTGTCAATGGTTCAAGGACTACTATAATTAGGGTTGTTCCTAGGCTACTACTTGAAGCAAATGACATTAAGGCATATGTAAAATTATGGATGTTAAATAAGATGTTGATAGATATCATTTTAGGAATGAACTTCTTGAATCAATTTATGACTTATACTCTTCACAATAAATACTTGTCTTTAAGATTTTTTGGTAATGAACACTAAACTCCTAGAAAGACCCATGCAACTGTAAGAATTACCACAAGACCCCATGAAGAAGAAGATAGAAAAATAAAGATGAAGATTTATAAGATAGTATAAGATTTTGAAAATAGAAAAGATATCTTGAATATTGTCATAATAAAGATCAAAGAATTTTGTGATAATGATCCTAGAAGGTTTTGGGATAAGTGTAAATAGTCTATTTCTCTTGATCTAAAACCTGGCATTGATCATACCCAGGGTATCAAATCTAACACTATCCCTTTATCCCCTTCTCAAGTTAAAATGGGAGAAGAGATAAAATAATTATTGCAAAAGGATTTGATACAGAAAAGACATAGTGAATGGGCTTCCCCTACATTATATGTGAATAAACACTCAGAACGAAAAAGAGGGAAAATGAGATTGGTAATAAATTATAAAAATCTCAATGATTAGCTTATACCTATTAGACATCCAATTCCTAACAAGAATATTCTTATCAACAAGATGAATGAATTTTGTTTTTTTTTTGTAATTTTGATTTCAAAAGGGGATTTTGGTAAATTATAGTAGAACCTAAAGATACTTATAAAATTACATTTGTCTTACCAGTCTTAGATAGACAATATAAGTGGAAGGTTATACCTTTAAACCTAAAAAATGCTCCCTCTAAATTTCAAAAGATTTAAGTAGTCATGTTATATATTTGAAAGAATATTCTGATCTTTGTAACCAGAATGTGTTGGTTTTAAGTGATAAGAAAATGGAGATAGGTAAAACAAAAATTGAATTCTTGGGTTAAATAAATGTCAAAATAAAATTTCATTACAACCCCATATTTTTTAATCTTTAGAAATATTCCTAGATGAAATAAAATACAAAACCCAATTACAGAGATTCCTTAGATCTCTTAATTAATACTCTTTGTTTGATAAGGATCAAGCCAAAGACAGGAAAATACTACAAAAAAGGTTAAGAAAAGACTCAAGCCAATGGACTACTGAAATGACACAGGCAATCAAACGAATCAAGGAAAAAGTTAAAGGACTACCAAATCTCAAACTTCCAGGAGAAGGTTTAATGATTTTGGAAATAGATGCTTCAGATGAAGCATATGGTGGAATACTTCTAGAGAAAACTAAACATGGTAGAGAAGAAGTATGTTATTAATATAGTGGAACATGGAACCTAGCTCAAAAGAATTACCGTTCCACTAAAAAGAACTATTAGTAGCCAAACTATGTATGTTCAAAAAATGGATCTTTTTGCCTCCAAAGAAATTCCTTTTAAGGATAGATTTGTTACAGTTTGAATCTATCATTATAAAACCCACACTCAATAAGTTGGAAACTAGATAATGAATAGATGGGCAATATGGTTTTCTAACTTTTAGTTTGACTTTCAATATAAGAAAGGAACTACTAATTCTTTAACTAATTTGAAGAGAAGGATCTAGATGGTATTCTCATAAGTTTTGTACTAATAATGTTTTGATGTTTCAAGGTGATGAAGGATCTGATAATTTTGATTATGATAATATTCCAAAAAATCTTACTCAGTAAGAAAAACAAATTAAAAAATAATGGATTCTTATCCCTATAGAGACCCAAATCAAAGAACTTCCTGGGCTTGTTATTGAAAAGATTTTGTCAAAATATTTTTTAGTTAACGCCTACAAGAACTTTCCTAATGCTGATAGAAGAATTTGGACTAGATTTTATGACATGGATCACAAAAATATCAAGACACTTGAAGGACAATTTCTACTTATAGAGTTCCAGTTGATCAAAGCAAAGGAAATTTTCTATGGGAAAGTCTATACCCTTATGAGTACCAATCTGCTTACAAGGATATTTTATGATAGACCAGTTGATGTATGATATGATCAATGGGAAAAGTTAACTTGGGATCAATGGCTTGAAGAATATGCACCAACCACTATAAGCCCTTGATTCAATATTCTTGTCATTTATGAAGAATTAGGTGTTTATGATATTAATATGTTGTTTAAATTTACTAGTGATCACATGTATGATGAAATAGAATTTAAGTTCTTTTTAAAAGATTTTATATATAACCACAAGAATAAGAAAATCATATATACATTTCAAAAAAAATTATGTGAAATTATAGAAGATCCAGATACCATATTAAGCAATGGATTTCTTGCAGTAAATCCTAGCCACCTTGATAAAATTGAAAGATTAATCCTTGATCTTCATGAAACACGTACATACTCATGGGATGACTATGTCCTTAACCTGGTGTTGAACATGAATAAATATTTCATTCATATCAATATAGACCTTTGAAGGTCAATATTTATAACATTATAGTAGTTAATATTATATTTTTGGACCTCTCATGGTGCTACTTAGTATTTTTGAATCATTTTATTTTTGAATTGAACATATTTACCTTCCTTAATTTATAAATAGATTATAAATGTAACTATGAAATCACATTCATTAATATATTATTATATTTTATAATCAAATTATTATCTATAATATTATTTGTCTAGATGTATCTCTGACACATCCAAAATATAATTTATTTTTAGAAAATAAATAAAACATTAATCTAATAACTAGAGAATGGTCTTAATGACCATAAGAGATAGGGTAATTACATGACACTGATAGTAGTTAGGTCCAGTGGCTGAATCACAATACCACTCTAGAAGTGACAAGACTATGGGTTATAATATATTATCCTTATTTTTTGATCTATAAGTATGGATAAAAAAAATAACCTAATTAAGATGCTCCACATACTAGAGATTCAGTTACTTAAATTAATATTCAAAATATAATTATTCTCCCAAAAGGAATAGATATGTACCCATCTAACACATAATGAATAATTAGAAACCATCTCCATATGTAAATAGAAGTATTAATCCATAAGGAACTAAATAAAATTGCCTCCAATAAATATAAGCCATCCACTCAATATTTTAATCATTGTAATTAAATTATTTAACTTCTTTATTCTAAGTTCAATCGAGTTAAGGAAACTGATGGGACCCAATAAAATATTATAATACTATTTTATTACCACCCTTGGTTGAGATTAATCATTACCATATATGTTAATCCCTAGAATAAACCTTAATTCCTTTTCATGAAAATAAGGTTCACAAAGAAGTTACCATATTTATTCATAATTTATATCCATCTCAAGATCACTCTCCTTCCCTTAGTTAATTTCATTGAGCTAAACAAGTAATGTACACATAGAAGTATTTGGCAGAAGGCTCCTTCATTGCTTCATAGGCTACTACATAGGATAATACTTCATTAGCAAGCAGTCAAAATAATATTTGGGCATATAGGGAATGTTTCCATATATATAGTATATAAGACCTGCATAGTATATTTTTCATTTGTCATTAATAATTATTTATGAAATGATATTTTTTGGGCATAAATAAAAAAAATTATTTACACATGTTATTAAGAACTATATTTTTTTGTGCACCTATGCATACGTATGCATTTGTGTATATACGCATGTGTAAGAATTTTATAACAATTTTTCACATATCATTAAAAATTATATTGTGTATGTCTATGTATCTCTATGTGATGCACACACACCCACACACACACACACACACACACACACACACACACACACACACACACACGTATACATCTAAGTGTGTGCATAAATATATATAATTCTTACCTATAGTAAATTGACCCATTTGAATACGAATATAGTACCCTGAGTGCTTTAAAATTCCCCTTTTTTATAAATATAATTATATATACATTATATTATTTAAAAAAAAATATATTGTACACATATTAGTAAATATATGTATAATATTTGTGCCATAAAAATATTCACTGGTAAATTAAAATGGGTAATTTATTCTAAGAAAAGAATATAGTATTTGCAAGTAGAATTAAATGTTATCTTAGAATATTTTCCATGTGTAATATTTTATTTGAGGGGTAATATTCTTTTCAAACAAGTCTTCAGTTTTGAGAAAGGTTAATTTCCATGAGTTTATTTCAGAAAGGTTAATTTTAATAAGACATTCTAATATAAAGTTAATATAGAAAATACTGGTTGAAAGTTTTTTTTTTTTTTTTTTTTAAATTCTATATATATTTCAAACATATGACAAAACATGTCCAGTTTTTAGCAGTTTCAATCCCTTACTTCAGGTTAACAAAGATCTTTTTAGGTCTAGTAGAGAAGGAATACCCAGGATTTATTCATTTGGGAAGGACTAAAACAATGCCAAAAGGAAAGCTAGAGCTAAAATTTTAATTGATAGAGAAACATTCATCTACTCAGGATTTCTAAGTTAGATTAAAATAATAATTTTAAAACTAATTATTCACTATACATTTGAATATTTCATGATAAGAATTTATAAGTTAATTATAGGGAAAGAAAGCATATCTGATATTTCACACATTAATTTTATCACACAATACTATAACATTAATATACATAAATGTAATATTATTACACAAATAGAATTTTAATACAAAAAAGGATAATTTATTATGTGTGGAAACAACCACAATATTCATTGTAAAATTCCTTTTTTAAATATCCTTTTAAAGGAAAAAAATACATATTCAATAATATCATTTTATTTCCAATGTAGTCATAATTTTCTTTCAACAATAAAGGAATCTCTACAATATTATATTTACAACCATAATTTATTTTCACAACTGTAAAATTTTACTTCATAGGAATATATTTTTGACTTTAAGATTTCTCAAAGAATAAAACACATTCATAGCACTATTACTTTAATATGCAAGCATGTAAAAAATATTATTTTTTACTTTTATAGTTTTCAACAAATATATAACTTACTCTAAATAATATCATACTTATCAACATAACACCCTTTCTATATTCATTAAAATCTTCAAATCAAATATCACAATAACACAACATCATGTAAAAAGGTAAGGTACTAAGATCATATCATTTTCAAATAATTAGATGTTCCAATACCTAGACACCCCCAAGCCCAAGATGCAATGATTGATTTCATCTTCATTGTTTCAAGTAAAAATCATGCTATCATTATAAAAATGAGAGTTAATGGCATGATCATTTCTAGAAATATGTATCCCTTTAATTAGACTCATATTGGGCAATTCTTACAACAATTAACCAAATGCATATGTGGCCAAAACATACAAATACAAAGGTAGTGGACAACATTGGGTGATGGATTGTTGAAGATTAAAAGGCTCAAGGAAAGAATCATTCATTGAAATTATGATTTTGGTATCATTAAAAATCATGTTTCTATGTGGATTTTGGGAAGTTTTTAACATATTGAGATTAAATTACCACTTCATTTTGTTTTAGGCTTTGCTAAAGATAAGATTGATGATAAGTGGATTTTGGGAATTTTTTTGGGTTGATTATTCATATTCTCAAGGTATAACTAGATTTTATAGAAAGTATATTCATCATATAAATCATGTTTTCTTGACTCTTATATTATCTTAAACTGGGGTAAGTGCAAAAAGTTGGGAGAAAAAAGGGGTCTACTTGTGGACATGACTTTACTAAAATTTTATAAATCTAAATTTTTATAAATAATTTAAGATGTCTACACTCCAAATTTGAAAATTGTGTAAGAAAATGAAATATATAATTTCGAGTCTAGATTCCAAAACACTATTTAAAAAATAATAATTATAACTAGGTCAAACATACAAAATTTGAAACAAAATTCCAATTTTTTTTAAAAAATAGAGTAGATAGACACTTGTGTGATACACCATTTTTTGAAAAGCTTTAAATATTATTTGAAATCCTTTAGTGAACATTTATATAATATATTATAGTTTATGACCTATATTACATTTATATTTTTTCAATTAATGAATTTTTCTACTAAATAGATCTTAAAATGTGACAAAAATGGATAGTTGGCTGTGTAGCATGCTTAACTGCCTAAAAAATAATCAACAACAATATTTTTGAACGTCTATAGAATTAGGCCTAGTTTTTTATCATATAAATTATTTTTTATATAGATCAATAGAAAAAAAATTACATGAACATGTATAGGCACATATATTTACAGCATGTAGTGTCCTAAAAATGTATAGTTAGAAATAAGCATAGTTTGAAACCCTAAATTAGTCCAAAAATTATAAAAATCATATTTTTTGACAAAAGGATTCTGAAATGTAGTTTTTTTAATTTTTCAATTATTACTATTAATATTTTTAGTGTATTTGGTGATCAGAGTTGAATATTTTTATTTTTTATCAAAACTCTTAGATTCAGTTGTAGATTGATAGATCCAAGCCTTTAGCCCAAGAATCCCATCCATTCTTGATACAAAAGTCTTCGTGTTTAAATATAAATTCAAATAGCATGATCATGTTAATAATGCAATCTCATTATATCTTTATAACAGTCAAAAAGACAAATTTGCTCTTGAGCTTAAATTTTATATACGTTATTATATGTTCTTGAGATCCCAATTATTAGTGTTCTTTCATGTGATATGAGAAAGGTCTCTAACTTTGGATATTTAATTAACATGTCATGGTATCACCTTAGAACTCAAAAATTTTATCGGTATTTTATTATGTTGGCTTGACTACTTATAACTAATTATACATTTTATGATATAACTAATTTTATCATGAGATGTCATAAAATTTATTTTTTAAACCTATGTCCAAAACTTATCCGTTGGAGTACCAATTTATATGTGCATCTAAATTAAATTAGGGATATTTCAATTCCCTTTAACCTAATTTCATGACTATAAAATGTGATTTTGGGGTTGATCAGATCTAATTTCATCAACTAAATTGAAGAAAAGAAACATTATTTATTTACGTTTAACATGTATAGAATATGGTTTTGAACTCAACAAACTTGAATTTCATCAACTAATAAATACAAATGTTGATTAGTTAAATTGTTGAGGTAATTAGGGTCAAAATGATTCAGAAAAAACTTATTTAAAATTATATTTGATGTGATATGGAGTGAAATTAAACCTAATGTTGTGTAATATATAATTAACCAAAGAGTTGATTTATTTAATCAAGGAGGAATTTGAAGCCAATTTGAACCCCTTCAAGATAAATATATGATTTGGGGAAAAAGTAAGTTTGATTTTATCATGAATTGATCCAGTTAATAAATTTTTGTAATTAAGGGCATGAATTGGGCAAAATTGAGCATATAAACCAAATTTATGGCTCAATCAGTTGTATAATGTATGCAAAATGTATGTATTAACGAACCCTAATTATATTAAAAATGCAAACATGAAAGCAATTCTAAAAATAGGTGAACAAGCAGCTCAAATTTTCTACAATTACATTAGTTATTGGACCCTATATCTGATACCTTCCTAAACCTTGTACCATTTACCTTGAACCGTAATCCATAAGTCCTAAACCCCTAACCCTTTAAATTATACAACCTAAACCAATTAATTTATCCCTAGTTAAATTCCTTTATATAATATGAATTATGTTAACATGGATCAACTTGGTCAAAATTACATCACTCATTATCAAAATTGACTAAATTAGCTCAATGTGTGATAATGTGGGGGCTAATTGAGCCCAAAATCACATTTTTACACATAGAACTAGGTTCAACGAGCTCAAATTTTTCTCAATTATATTCACAATTAAACCTTATATACCCTAAAACCTATACCCTAAGCCTTAATCCTTAAATTTCATAATCCATAAACTCTAGACCATAAATATAAACTCTTAAAACCTTGAACCAATCATTTTATCCAAAATTAAAATCGTTTAGACTATGAATTAATTTCATAGGGCTCAATTTGGCCTAAATCATAGGATTAATTATCCCATTTGACTAATTCACTTAATCTAAAGAATGACATGGGGTATAATGACAAACCAAAAATATATTCTATAGTCATAAATAGGTCAAAGTAATTCAAATTATCCTCAATTATCTTTGTGAATGGGCCCTGTATACCCTAAACCCTAAATGATAAACCATATACCTTATATTTTAAATGATAAACCAATCAATTTTTCACTAATTAACATAATTTGGAGTAATGATTAGGTATACATTACTTTATTTGGCCCAAATTGCATTAGTCGTTATCCCAATTGACTAATTGTTTCAATCTATGATGATGTGGGGGATAACTGAGCACAAAAACATAGTGGACTCTAGTACACCATAAACCATATATAAATTAAACCCTAAGACCTAAACCATTAACCCTTAAAACTTTACAATAAATTATACACCATATGTTCCCTATTTAATAATCAATTTAGCCCCAATCAATATCCTTTATAGTATGAATTAGGTTTGCATGGCATCAAGAAACTAAACCATATATACACCCTTAAAACTAAACCATATGCCCTAGTCCATAACTCCTAAATCCTAAAACATAAAATGTAATCCCTAATCCTTAATTCCCTGATCCCTAATTAGGGTTAAAATGATCCACATAAACCTATTTTAAATTATATATGACATGATTTAGAGTGAAATTAACCCTAATTTCATATCATATATAATTAACCAAAGAGCTGATTCATTCAATAAAGGAGGTATTTGAAGACAATTTGAACCCCTTCAAGAGAAAGATATGATTTGGGGAAAAATTAAGATTGATTCTATCATGAATTGATCTAACTAGTAAATTTACGTAATTAGGGGAATGATTTCAGAAAAATTGAGAACCTAAACCATATTTATAGTTCAATCAAATATATAATGTATGCAACATGTATGGCTTAACTGACCCTAGTTTTATGAAAAATGAAAACATCAAAGAATCTATCATAAATAGGTTAAAGTAACTCAATGTTTCTTCAATTACCTTAGTAATTGGACCCTATATCATATACCTTAATCCTTCAACACTATCCTATTTAACTTAAACCCTAATCCATAAGACCTAAACCTAAAACCCTTTATATTATAGACTCTAAAACCTAAACTAATAGATTCATCCCTAATTAACATCCTTTTTAGTAAGAATTAGGTTCATAGGAATCATCTTGGTCAAATTGCATCACCTATTACAATGATAGACTTAATCAACTCAATCTATGATGATTTGGGAACTAATTGAGCCCAAAATTGCATTTTTTCCTAATAAATATAGGTTAAAGGATATCAATTTTTCTCTAATTTCCTTCACAATTATACCTTACATACCCTAAAACCTATACCCTAAGGCCTAATCCCTAAGGTTCCTAATCCCTAAACTCTAAACCATAAATATAAACTCTTTAAACCTTGAAAAAAACATTTTATCCAAAATTAACTTCATTTAGACTAATAATTAAGTTCATAGGGCTTATATTGGCCTAAATCACATGACTATTTTGCCCATTTTACTAATCCACTCAATTAGCATGATGACATGGGGTATAATGACAACCCCAAAATACATTTTATAGCCATAACCAGGTCCAAGAAATTAAAATCATACTCAATTATATTTATTATTAGACCATTTTTACACTAAACCATAAATACTATAGGTATTAAAAGCCAAGACATCAACCATAAACCCTAAATCCTAATCTAATCGGTTTAGCACTAGTTAAAATCATTTAGAGTAATAACTAGTTATACATTACTTAATTTGGCTCAAACTGCATGACTCATTATATTAATTGACTAATTGGTTCAATATGTGATGATGTGGGGAATAATTGAGCCCAAAATCATAATGGACCCTATCTACACTCTAATCCATAAACATATTAAAACCTAAGCCCTAAACAATAAACCATAAGCACTATACGCTAAATTCTAAACCATAAATTCCCTATTTACCAATTTATTTATCCCCAACTAACATCCTTTGTAGTAAAAATTACTTTCACATATAATAGAGAGATTAGACCTTATAAACACCCTAAAACCTAAACCATATGCCCTAATACCTAATCCCTAAACTCTAAAACATAAATTTTATGTCATATGCTTTGATGTCATAATCCCTAAACCCTATACAATAATGCCCTAATCCTTAATCCCTAGTACCTATTCTATATTAAGAATAACATGACCTCATTATTGATAACAAGATCATTTTATTATTAATATAGACAAATCTCATTTTTCAACATCTATTTTTAACCCAAATCAAGAATTTTGTCCCCATAAATGTTCTTTGTGTATTTATGTAAGACATGCGAGACTTATGTATTTATTTTGACCCCACCTTTAAAATTTTATCAATTATCTTTTATGGGTGGTAGATAACGTTCAGGGAAGATGAAGATGTTGAAGAAAAAAAAACCAAAGGAATTAGAAAATTTGAGAGAGAAACACAAGATATGAATGCAAAAACTTCATTTAAGACAAGGTAAAAACCCTAATCTTGATAAAATAAATGCCATAGATAATGATCCAATTTACAATAATGAAATTAACCAAAATGAATTAAATAATGATGAAATTGAACATAATAAAATGAATAATAATGAAATTGATGATAATTAACTATATAATGTTAGAAGCTTACTTTAAAAATTCTATGTTTTTATTTTGTTGATGATGAGTCTGTGTATGATGATTTACCTCCCATGAATGAATAACATTTTATGGTAACAAATAATGATCACATTAAAAATCAATAAAATTTCAAGGAAAAATATAATGAAAAAAAAAACAACGAATAAAATGTCACCCAACTTCTAAACAATGAAAGTAATAAAGATTTCAAAACAAAATCTAAAAAACTTCTACCATTGACAAATCCTACAAGAATTATATATCTAAAAGAAAAATGATTATTTAAAATTAATGAAAATATTTTAGAATCAATGCATAATAAAATATCTAATCACCATTCAATAAGATTGGCTCAATAAATTTGAGATAGTTTCTTTCATAATTTGGATTATGATATTAAAATATGTCAATTATTTATTTTTTTAATAAAATTCATTAATATGAGACCTATAATATACATATTAAGATAGATAACATCTAACATTGATGAAAAAAATAATGAAATTATCAAAAATCTACATGATGTATATCATACTGTAAGCCCAAAATTATCCACTGAATATTATAATGTTACTTGGTGTATACTTACAACTTGTGTAGTAAGTGGCCAAATATGGGGGAAAATGAATTATTTCAAAAACAAGATGAACACTTAATATAAACATAAAAAAATTAATAAAAGTAATTAAAATATGTGAAAGAGTTAATGAACCTAATATCAATGAGCTATGCACATTCTTTAATAGACTTCCATGAAATTACAAGGCTATAGCTAACGCCATCAACTATAGCCTTGTAATTTCATGGAAATACAATACAAGATTTTCTCAATTTTAGAAATACAATACAAGAGCTTCACTCAATGCAAGAGAAGTAGTGAAAAGAAGAGTTGGTTCTCATAACTGTGAACCACATCTGAAACATTTATTCGATATGACTCAAACACAGTTGTACTCTATGTTTTTATTAAAAAAATCCATAAATTTCTATTTGATAAATATATTTCAAGATGGAAAAACTTATTTATGTAAAAATAAATCACATGGACACAACTTTTTATTGTAGGCAACATGTTGAATTCTCAATGCACTATGATATTTTTTCCATATTCATTGTAATTTGCATACTAACAATATTTTTCAAGAGTGTAGCATTGAGTTTATTACAAAAATCATCCATGGAATTTATTCCAACTATTCAAAAAAAATACTAAATGGATAATTATTTTATAACAAGTCATGCTTAGATGGAAATTATAACATTTTTGGTGGATTACCAATATTAAAAATTTATATCTATGAGGAGAGTATAAGTGCAATTGGACATGAATTAGTTGGCTTAATATAATATAAATTAGTACTTATCAAGTAAAATACGTAAAATAATGTAAAAGGTGTGAGGTTGTTACAAAAAAGATACATGTTTCAAAACATTTGGTCAACTTTAAAGAAAAAATTGTTTATGAGTATGTAAGCCACATACATAGGTTTATATGGTTGCATGAACATATAAAGATAAGCAAGGATGCATTAAAACTTGTTTTGGTTAATTAATTAGTCGACTTTGTTCAAAATTATACATTCAAATCATAAATGGATGTTCAATAATAATATTACAACTCATCACAAGTTACCATATTTGTGCATATATCATTTATGCATGCACTTGATAGTATAGAGCAGTAACAAAAAATATTAATGGAGTATCCTTTCTATATTGGTAGTTATTTAATGATGTAAATAGAACATGTGTCATGGTTCTCAAACAAATTCTACTATTTTTATCCAATTCTATTTAAAAGAGGAATGACACGTAGCGAGGTATGAAGATTGTATGACTCTAATGGGTTGAAGTGAGCTCCACTCATTTTGTAGTTCAAATGCAGGATCTTGAACTTTTCATATGAGATACTTATCATGTTTATATTATAAATATGTTTACTATATTTGGAATTAGTATGATTCACAAGAATGATTAGGGAGGGATTTGAAGGTTCACAAAAATGAGTTACAAGTTTCATTTTATATGTGTTTAGACATTGGCTAAAAATTCCATTTATTTTATATTGGGAAGGGCATTTTTGAGGCTAGAATGGGAGATGGGTTTTTTTATCAGAAATAATTAGAGGAAAATAAAATTTTCATGAAAATTATTCACCACCCTAGATGTGTTTTAGTGCCAATTTTTGGTCAAGAAGCATTAGAATTAGAGTTATAAAACCATAACTTTCACTTTGACAACATTTATTGTCAGTGTTTTTATGCACATAAATGGTAGTGAAAATGCATTTTTAGGTGGATTTTAATGTTATCATGGTTTTATAACATTTAATTTTACTATATATATGTGATCTAAGTGATAAATTTTAAAGTGGAGGTCTTTGAGGATAAAATAGTAGTTAGAACTCAAGAAGTTGTCTATTTAATGTGAAAAAGTTACATTTTAAGACCTGTCATTACAACGTATGCCATAGATTACTATTGAAGGATGAAATTTAATAATATAAGGTGATATTATAGGGATTAAATAGGTATGTTATGGATCTAATGGTTTATATAAATGAGTTACAAGTTTCATTTTATGTGTATTTGAACATAGGCTATAAAACTAAATTTTTCTTGTATTGGGAAGGGTGTTCTTGAGGCTAGAATGGGTAGTGGGTTTGTCAATCAAGCATTATCAAAAGAAAAAATCCTAATCATGGATGTTATATCATCCCAAAACATGTTGGAATTTTTTTTTGGTTAAAAGTCATCACAATCAGAGTTCTATAACCATAACTTCAACTTTACCAACATTTATTGTTAGCATTTTTGCACTCTAAAACAATAGTAAAAATGAACTTCTAGGAAGATTTTAATTCCATGTTAGTGTGATAATGTTTAATTTATATATTTAAACATTATTGAAGTGATAAATTCTCAATTAGATGTCATGGAGGAAGAAATGGTAGTTAAAGCTCAATAAGTTACGTATTTAATGCCAAAAAGTTACATTTTAAGACCTCCCACTACAACTTGTGCCACAAATTGTTATCTAAGGTTCTAAATAAGTGATATAAGGTAAAATTATAGGGATTAAATAGGTATGGGAGGTATTTTATAGTTTAAAAAAATGAGTTATAGGTTTTATATGTATTTTAACTTAGGATAAAAATTTCATTTTCCTTGTATTGGGAAGGGCATTCGTGAGGTTGAAATGGGTGGTGGGTTTGTTGGTTAGGCATGGAAAGTGGATAAAAAAATGGTATTGGACATTATACACTACTCTAGATGTTTTATAATTATTATTATTTGGTTAGAAAGCATCATAATCAGAGTTTTACAACTATAACTTCAACTTTGATGACATTTGTTGTCAATATTTTTGTGCTCCTAAACAAAAGTGAAAATGCACTTCCAGGTGGATTTGAATATTATGGTAGTGTTAAAACATGTAATTTTCATATATTTAAATTATTAAATTGATATATTATCAAGTAGAGGTCATAAAGGTAGAAATGGTTGTCAGTTCTTAAGAATTTGTTGATTCCATCCCAAAACATTGAATTTTAGGACCCATCACTGTAACTTGTGCCACTGATTAATCTTGAAAGTTCCACTTGATTACTAAAAAATTATATTATAGGTATTAAATAGAAATTTTATGTATATTTACATTTAAAAAAATGAGTTACAGGTTTCATTTTACTCATGTTTGGACTTAGGCTAAAAACTACATTTTTTTTGTATTGGGAAGGGCATCTTTTAGGCTGAAATGAATGGCGGGTTTGTCAATTAGTGATGATGGAAGGAAAGTAAAATATTAATCAATGTTATCCACCGTACCATGGATATGTTATTAGTTCTTGGATTGGGTTAGGATACATCATAATTAGAGTTCTACAACCATAACTTTAATTTTCACAACATTTGTTGCCAATGTCTTCATGCTCCTGAATGGTAGTAAAAATGTACCTATTTTAAATGTCATGTCAGTATGAGAACATGAAATTTGACTATATGTACATGATTTAAGTGATATATTCTAAAATATAGGTCTTAGAGGTAGAAATGGAAGTTAGATCTCAAGAAGTTGCTTATTTAATGCTAAAAATTTACATTTTAGGACTCATCACTACAACATGTGCCATAGATTTCTATCAAAGGTTTTAATTTATTTATATAGGGTAAAATTATAGGGTGTAAATGGGAATAGTAAATATGTGGTTTTTCACATTAATGATTTACCTGATTCATTTTATGCATGTTTTAACTTAGGATAAAAAATTACAATTTTCTTGTATTGGGAGCATTGTTCTTCATGTTGGAATGATTGGTGGGTCTTTTGATTACACATAATGGGTGGAAAATAGCATAGTACTATATGTTACCCTCCCTAAAACCGTGTTGGTAGTGCCATTTTTGGGTCAATATGAGGTCTTTACATATTGACACTTTACATGGAATTAATATTTTCTACATACACTTAATATTAATCCTTGTATGGTTGAATGGAAATAAATTGTTTCTTTTTGAATGATGTAGGAAATTTGTTGATAGCAGATTCAATTTTATAGTTTCATGTAGATATATAAATTTGGAATTACAAAACCTCAATCAAACTCTTTTCATAGGACTGTAGTAAACTATATCTCCATGATTGTTATTGCTCAAACCACTTTTACTTGAGGGTGAAACTACCCCTCTATCTACCTGTAACCACTCAATATTACACACAAATACAACTTAGCATGGGATGTTATCTCTAGGATTTAACGATAATGTCAAGCATCTAATTTTGTTCAAATACAATTAAAACATAATGATATTGAGGCTCTTCTAGTAGATAACACATATTTTATTTATCTTCATAAATATTTACAATATGATCCACATTCATATCCTTGTCCTCATGGATAACATAGTCTTACATATTCTTTCTCCATCTATCCCTCTTTCCTAAACATCATACCTACTCTACTAACTCATAATAATTATTGTTACTCTCCTAAGACACACACCCCATGCAACTCCCTCTCTCTCTCTCTCTCTCCATTTTCTCACCCACTTTTACATGAAAGTGTATTTTAAGTGTTCTAGATGATTTGGAGGCCAGAATAGGTTTGTGATATTGTCAAATATTAGCTATAAAAGGCCTAACATTCTTAAGGGATAAACCTAGAAATCAATTAAACTATTAATGGATGTTAAGTTGGGTCTAAATAAATAAATGAGGAGTTTAAGTACATAAGGAGTGAGGTGTTGAAGGGTCATAAATTGGTCTCAAGAACATCCATTAGGCATATTAGGTGAAATATACCTTGAAGGGAAAAGGTGTAATAAATTTCAAAGGAGTGTGGAGGCATTTGAAATTAGATTTAATGAGTTTAATGAAGGTTGGATAGGTGGATATAAGAGATATAAAAAATGTTCTTGAAATTATTAAAGAGGAGGAAAGCATCTAGGAATAGCCAAACCTGGGAAATGTATAGTGAGAGAGTGTGAAGAATAAATGACAAAAGGGGTAAGTTAGAGGATAGTAAACGACTTTAGTGAAAAATACATATTGATCAAGATCACTTGAGAGGTGAGGGAAAGTATAATGGAATAATAATCATATGGTCCATATAATTAGTAGGCCTAATTTCAATAAAAGTTAGCCTAGAACACATTAATGCTAGATAAAGGTGAGAGATCAAGTTTTTAGGTATAGGTATTAGAGATAGAAAATTTCATTGGTTTATGAATATTTTTTAACTTTACATCATAAAAGTATGAACATGATTGGGTATGGGCCTTAAATGAAATCAAATTGCACATTAATGATCAATTCAAAAGTCTTAAATGGGTGATGATAAATACAAGATAAATAAGAGTCTCATCAGTTATTTCCACTGCACATAATTAGATGAAATCTTAGTTTTAAAATATATGGGAGATTAGAGATTTATAGAATTAAAAAGAACTTTTTTTAATCCTTATTTTTTTACAACATTAAATACAAGATCCAAAAAGTAATAATTTGGAAGATCAAAACAAAATTATATGTTAACATTTTAAATTAAAACTGAATATATGTTATATATATTAACATAATTCAAATGAAAACTCTTGAAATACATATAGGGACATGTAAAATGTCAATAATATATAGATTACCATGATAGACATATAAAAATTCACAACATATACCAACATATTATCTAATGTTTGGTGAATGTCATATACACATATACAGTTCCAAAACTATGTGTATTACCATATACACATACGAAAAAGCACATCTCATGTAATACATCCTAATAACCAAATAGCCTCCCTCTCTTTTCCTTCATTAAAGAGGACTCTACTTGGGATGCCTTGATCATAGATCTAGATCCCTTGAATACCTCGGATTGATCTAAATCCTGACTATGGGTCCTATGCTCATAGCTCACTTACAATGAAACATGTTCAAATACAAGTATTATTACAAAGTTAACATTAAATACATTCAACCACTTATTAATAAATTGATTTTAAACTATAATACAAAATCATTAAAACATGCACTTATTGTATTCTTTTGCTCTTAATCAATCTATTTTTCATGGTCAAATGAGTTAGTAGCAAGGTTAACTATTCAAAAAAACATCTTGAATAGGAAAAAGACATGAGAAGTTTACATACTAATCATTTGACTCAGACTATTATATGTCATGGAACAACCCTGCATATATAATACATTCACATAATTTATATTTTTTATAAGTATATAGTAAATTTATTAAAATAAGTCTATTTTTATAATTTATAGTTACAAGTTAATATATACCTTTGTAAGTACCAATATGGATGACATTACAAAAACAATGTCTATATTTGTATCAACTCATCATGATAGAGGAGTATCTAATTAAGCCATCAAAAGAATGAAAATAAGGTCTCACTAACTTTTCTAATAAGTATCAAGCATATGTATGGCATGTTTTTCTCCTTTATTAAACCAACAGTGTATTTAATAGAACTTTACTTGAATTTTTAGATCATTGACAGATAAATTTAACTTAAAATTATAAACCAAATATATATAAATTGAATATACATAGATTTTAATATTATCTCAAAATTTTATCTCTATATAAGTAAGTGGTGTTATCCTAACATAGATAAATGTAGTAGTGGATGGGCTAGTAGTTGGATCAAAAAATGTAAACAATGGTTGTTATAAATCAAATCCTACAAATGTTGACTATGATGATGAAAGCACTGTCCCCTATTGGGACATAAAAAATTACATATATTATTATTCAATTCATATGTAAATTAATTGTTAGATAAATTAAATTTACAAATATATATTAAATTTAACATGACATTTAGATAAAATATACCTGCATCTTTTTAGTGGTTGATGTCTATACACTAAATGTGCATGCCAAAAACTCATCGCTCCTAAGTATATTATACAATCCATCTAAACCACTAGTGACATCATCATCATAAGGTCCATTTCATATATCTCGATAATATCTGTAAGAGTGGGTTTGGGTATGGACACTATGTGGTATATCTCTAGCATCGATCTCTAAGATTTTACTTGTATCCTAAACAAGTGTATCAGTGAGTATTATGAATTATGTGCATGTAGATTATTGATCTCTAAGACATCCTAAACTATAGATGAGATATTAGGTTTACGTGTATTTTGGATACAAATCCTTGCAGGTTGATTAGGGAAATGATGTGCATCTAGTAGATCCTATGTATATCCTTTGCCTCGAATCTAAAACTCACTCTAATAAAAATAATTTGGACTCTCATTGATGATAAAATCACAATATATTTTTCTCAAAAAAATGCAATGGGACCTCATGGTTGTTACACGGTGGATAATCAAACACCATCCACCATCGGTTTTAAACATTGGTTGTGATTAAATTATGTTGACAACAATGAATTGGGAAACATTTAGCAGTTACTTGAAATGTGCATTGGTGGTTGGGTCAATAAATAAGACACAAATGGATGATTTTGATATCTATTTATTCTTGACATCATGTACTAATAATTTGTTGAGTATCTACTTTGGACATTGAGGATGATATACATGGATATACTTGAATTTAAATATGAGTAATATTGTGTCCCAATTTTTGACATAAAGAGGTCACATACACTTTCAACATATTCTAAAAATATCTTTAGGTTTTTTAATTTATATTAATAAAAAATTTGTGTTTTAGATTATACATATAAAACTATAATTTATATACATTTTAATAAATTTTCAAAAACATGTTAAGTATTTTTTAACATATATTTTTGAATTATTTTTTTAAATATACCAAATTAATAACTACAAAAAAAAAATAGATTATGCACCATAAAGGTTATCAATGTAATGTCATATTATTTTTCATAAAAAATGATTTATTCAACTATTATGGTAATGTATATGGTCTCTATGTCGGAAAATAAATAGTGCTCATTAATTTTTGTCCTGCAAATAATTAGAGTAAGTTTGCCACTTCATTGTCAGTTTGACATGGGAAGTATTCCTTGTCACAATACATGACTTTTTTAATATAAGGTAGCATTGGTCCTACTAGAATAACCCTTAGCAAAATGGTATAAAAATTTTATTCCAGTCAATTATGTCATTAATTTATTGTGCTATTTTTTTAGATTTTATATTACAAGGGGTTTGTAATGTCTTAACTTATATTTCATATCATTTATGTTATTATTTTATTGTTCAAAAATCATTATAAGGTGTTGAACATCATACAATATATATATTTATATTAAATTAAATTAATTTACAGACATGAAAGACCCTGTGATTAGTTACAAATTCACAATGTTAATAAATTA
The DNA here is from genome assembly GCA_037957365.1 of Torreya grandis. NCBI lineage: Eukaryota > Viridiplantae > Streptophyta > Pinopsida > Cupressales > Taxaceae > Torreya > Torreya grandis. Next base: position 305,354 of record JARHVA010007944.1, on the reverse strand, counting down.
AGTCACAAAATCTCAAATGGATGTTGTTCCTACGTATATGTTCTGAAAATTGAATGGATTATAAAATACTTACACCCATTTCAATAATATGATTTTAGTATTTATCTCAATTTTTTTTTAAAAATATCTATGGAAGGTTTGCAAATTTAAGCTTGGAGGTAGGCCCTAGGTAATGAGTTCTTTCTTTTAACTTATTTAAAATTAAATAATATTGTATCAATACATAATGTGACAAAGGAATACATTGGTATATGGAATAAATAAAATTTACTAATAATGTTTATTTTTATTTTTATTTAGAATAATTTAATCAATTAAATTATACAGTAGAAACTATTGATATTAAAGACACAACATGACCAATAATATGTTGACTTACAATCACCTATTAACTAGACTATAAGCTGGGAGTTCGTCAAAAACATTAATTTTTTGATAATTTATTTCTTATATGATGTCAAACCCATTGATATATGTATTTATTATTTTATACCACCTCAATAAGTAGTTAATAATGTAAAATAAAATAATGAAATGCATCCCTTTCTTTTTTCATGATAATAAATATTGTATTTAAATTTTGATTGTAATATTTTCTTAAGCAAAATTTTTTGTTATAAATATATATTTGAATAATATTTTATATTATATTTGTTCTTGTTATGATATTAATGCTATCTTATTATTTTTTAATTATCTTTATTTATTATCTTGTATAATGAACATGTTTTAAACGAGGATAGACAATATACCTTTCTTTGTTGTTATTATATGTTTTCAATATAATTATCTAAAGATGTGGAGATCATCGAAGGTTAATATAGTTTTATATATTTCATATTTTTATTGATATGAATTAAAAAATAGTCCACATATGAAATCTCATAATAGAAAAAAATTAAGCTATCTTTCCAATCTTCAATATCCATTTAAGGATCACTCTATGTGTTTAAGAATTGGATTATTATTTCTCATTCAATTATATGGTTTAAATACATGAAGATATCCTATTATTGAAAGGCTTGTGTCATTATAAAATTATGATTAATATTATTACATGGATAATTTGTAGGGTAAAATAGAATCTAGGTGATTACATATTTTTATGAAGTAGGATTTCATCCATGTATTTAAAATTGATGACTTATTAGTTAGTAGAAATATCTATAATATGATATGATATTGTGAAGAAAATGTGCTACCTTGGAATTAGTTAACATCTAAAATAGATTGACTAACACATTAAACCATGTGGAAACCATCCTATTAGTAAATTAGAATGTAACTTATATCTTATTAAAATGACTATTTATGTGAAAAAATTATTTTACTTAGCTAAACATGATGCTATATTTATATCCAAATAAAATAGTTTATGTTTAAAATTTTTATCATCTCATAAATTTTGAGTACAAATTTTTTAATGTATACTGTTATAAGATCCATACACTAGTTGATTAAATTGATGGAATTGTAAACTTTTTAGTGTGGAGATGATTTTCATTGGTTATAATTACAGTAAGAATGGTATAACAATATTATACTATCATATCCACTTGTCTTTCATGATTTTAAATACCCTAATAATAGGGATTAATGAAATATTGAAAAAACATAATATTATCCAGTCTTAAAATTTCTAGACACACTTGATGAGATATGGTCATTTACTATCCTTGTGATCTTATATGAGTTTGGGTTATTCCACCTTATCCAAATATATATATATATATATATATATATATATATATATATATATATATATATATATATATATATATATATATATATATATATTTTAATAAGTAAATAAATATTATATAGTGGTTTTCCTACTCTCAATGATTTATTTGAAGTTCACTATTAATTAGATAATCAAACCATTATTTAAGAGTAAATTATAGATTTTTTATTAAGTTAATCTTTTTAATGGTTTAGAATTAATTATTTTCTTATATGTTAAAGTAAATTTCCATTCCTTATTACTCAATTATTTCAGATAAGATATAGAATATGATATTGATATAATTCTTCTAGAATTTCATGTTGGTTTCTATTGTTAAAAGGTGTATTTAAGTACCTAACCTTGTATCAAACATGATTTAATTTTTATTAGAATATAATGGTGAGTTATATTGTTAAAATGCATATGGAAATCCTTAACCTTATAATAAACATAATTTAATCTTCCATACCTATTGATGGACACATTTTAAGTTTGATATGTATAGCCTTATGGTGATTAGTACAATTTTTAGGACTTGCCTTGGTGTTGCATTGAGATATTATTGAGTAGCTTAATTTTTTCATTGAAAAAATTAATATGGTATGGTCTGAAAATGGATTATGAATATAGGTTTTGGCTTCTTTTAACAAAGATAGTTTAATATTAAGTTATTAATTTATTGTGTATAACACTTGTGATTTATTTGTATATCTCACCTAAATAATAAGAGATTTATTATTTTTTAAAAAAATAGGTCATGTTGAATATCAAAGGAGGATTTTCAACATCAAGAATTTTGAGTAAATTATTTATTGATTCATTATTTCCCCTTTTTTATAGAAACTTGATTTTAATTTTCATTATCCCCAATGAACAAGTTCATCCATATGATATCTATGGAACAAAGCCATTATATGTAGAAGCATCATTTTTATATAGAGAGTGTCTCATCATGTTTACACATTCTCTTGTGGCTTGATTAAGTTTTTAATAATAAGAATTTATTTAAACCAACATTATTCTCCAAAAATATGTAATAGTAAGACTTGTTTATACATAATGATTGATATATTATGTGATGGACCACATTACTTTAATCTAGATAACTTTGATGGAATAAAGTGTTGAAAACCATCATTATATTGTACATTGAATTTATTATTGTCACTATATTTATACATGGTTTTTTTCATCATAAGAGGGATCAACTATTAATCATTTATGAAAATATTAGTTTAAATAATTGTTATAGCTTGCAATAATCAACATAATACTTTCATGTTTAAAAAATATTTTAAAAAAAAATACTTAACATCATTTGGTTGTATTTAAAGTGGAACCCTCTCCCTCACATTATTATGACATGATTTGAATGCAATAATATCTATAGAGAACTGATATGTAATGATGAGTGGATACGAGCATAGGGAAAATGAGTTATTTTGGCTTACATGTTTTTTGATTTTATACCTCTATGGATTTGAACATGTTTATTTATGAATATGGGATATATTAATATGATATCTAACCTATTATATAATAACCATTTATTTATGTAGTTTTTAATTTATGAAATGTACATGGTTTTTATAGTAGATACACTATTAGATTCATATGCGTTATTGGTCTCTATTCTAGTGACATATATGGATGTTGAAATTAAAAATATTACTATGATCATTTGGAGTAACCACAATCCAAAAGTGTCTATTTTTATATTCTTAAAAAATAAGATAATTATTATTGATATCTCAAAATTAAATCCATCTATAACATATGGTCACCCTGATATGAGGTGTGCTTCCTAGTTTAACATGATACTTATTTCTATCATATAGGTATGGTGCTTAGCATATGAACATATGTATTATTTATAATATTTATATACTTACAAGAATCATCTAATATTCCTTTGATTAGATGATTATTCTATTAAGAAGATGAGCATATATCTTCTCTTGCTGATAGGCACCCTATTATGAGTCATAATTCCTATTATATGTAATCTTTAACAAATTATATGGGTGTCCTAATTATAAAATTTATTATATTTAATTTATAAAAACTAATGGAGATATTTCTATAAAATACGTAACCTCAATCATAGGACATGGTAGTACTCATGGATACTAAAAATTTATTAGATGCATTTATTTTATTATTAAATTTTGTATTCCATGAGAATGTTAACATGTGAAAAAAAATTGTAGATGAATATAGTTAAAATTAAAAAATGATAAGGGGATTTATTGTGTAAATTTCAATAGTAATTTTCTATTATGATTATTAAATTGTTAATACATGAATAAATATTTAAATCATATTGGTCACTAACAATGTATACAACTATGTGATCAATAACAAGTAGGATCATGGAATGGATATAAATTATTGTGTATTGTTAAAAATATAATTATACAATTAAATTAAAATGTATCTTATTAATATTATTATTTTTGTTAAAATTGAATTTATATTTGTTGAAAGTGATGCTATATTTAAATCCCATGTAAAAATGACGTACTCAACTTTTATATTGTGCTAATGACTTGTGGTTCCAAAAATTTAAATGTACATGGTTACTAGATTTGTACCTTAGTTGATTAAATTTATGGAATTTTTAATGCTGGGGTATGGACTTTATTTTCCTTAGTTTAATTTACATTGACTATGACATATTATTTTTATACTCTCTTAGCCACTAGTCTTTCATGTTTGGCAATACCCTCATCATAAAGTCTAACTAAATAGCAAAAAATATTTATACAATATGATATCAAAATTTCTCAAGACACTTGATGAGATATGACCATTTAGTAGCCTTGTGATCTGATATGAGCTTGGGTTATTTTAACCTTGGCTACCACAAGCAAATTTTTATAATTAAGTTAATAATATATAGTGAGAATCTTTCTCTCAAGTATTTTTTTAGTTAGAATATTAATTAGTTTATGGAACCTCTATTCACATGTAAAATATATAATTTATATTAATCTCATATTATGATTGGTTAAAATTTTATTATTTTATTATTTTTTTGAGTAAATTGACTTGTCTCATTATTAATAAATTTTAGATAAAAGATATAGATGATGACAGGGAAATAACTTTCCTTAGAATATAATGTTAGATTTTATTATTAATATGGATATGGAATTCAAACTTTGTGCTGAGCATGAGTTACTCTTTTATTATGGTCAATATAAACCTTTGAAGGCTAATATTTATAGCTTTATGGTGGTTAATATTATGTATTGGGACATATCTCAGTGTTACTTTTAGGTATTGTTGAGTCATTTTATTTTGGCATTAGACATATTAACCTAATTTAGTTTGAAAATGGATGATGAATTTAGTTATGGGATCACATTAACTAAGATACTATGAAATTTTATAATAAAATCATGTTTATAATATTATTTGTCTATTTGTGTCTATGCTGCACCCAAAATATAATTTATTTTTAAAAAATAAATAGAACAATAGAATATAATAAATAGAGAATGGTCTTGATGACCAAAATATTTAGGTTAACAAAATGACTCTGATAGTAATTAGATCTAGTGGGTTAGTCACAATACCACTGTAGAAGTGACATGACCATGGGTTGTAAGTAATATATTAACCTTATGTTTGGCTCCAGATCCATGTGTAAAAATAATTAACCTAGTTAGGATTCTCCACATACGAGAGATTCAATTACTTAAATTAATACTCATAATATAATTAGTGGACTAAAAGGGATAGATATGTAACCTTCTAACTCATAGTGAATAATTATAAACCATCTCCATATCTAAATTGAATGATTAATCCATCAAAATATTCACTGGTAAACTAAAATGGTTAATTTATTCTACCTAAATAATTTAGTTTTCTTAAGTAGATTTAAATATTATCTTAGGGTATTTCCATAAGTGTAATATTTTAATTTTAGGGTTAATATTTTTTTTGAATAAGTGTTCAATTTTTAGAAAGCTTAATTTCCATAAATTTATTTTAGAAAGGGTAATTTTAATAATATTCTCTAATATACAGGTAATATGCAAGTAATGGTTGATTTTTTTAAATTTTATTTAAAGTTCTATATATATTTCTAACATATGATAAATAAGGTTTAGGTTTTAGTAGTTTCATTCTCTTGCTTCAATTTGATAGAGGTTTTCTTATGTCTATTAGAGGAGGAACACCTGGGATTTCTTCATTTGAGAAGGATTAAAATAATCCAGAAGGAAAACTAGAGCTAAAATTTTAATTAATAGAGAAACATTCATCTACTTTTAATTAGGATTTCTAAGTTAGATTAAAATTTAAAAAAATTAACGGGTTATTCGTTATCCATCTCACTATTTCATGATAAGAGTTTATAAGTTAATTACAATGAAAGAAATCATTATTGATATTTTACACATTACTATTATCACACAATAATATAACATTACTATACATAAATTTAATATTCTTACACAAATAGAATTTTATTACACAAAAGGATAATTTATTATCTGTGGACACAATCACAATCCTCATTGTAAAATTCCTTTTTTAATATCCTTTTCAAGGAAAGAAATACATATTCAATAATATAATTTTATTTCCAACATAGCCATAATTTTATCTCAACAATAAATCAATTTATATAGTATTATATTTACAACCATAATTTATTTTCGCAATTGTAAAATTTTACCTCATAAGAATACATGTTTCACTTTAATATTTATCATAGAACAAATCACATTTATATCACTATTACTTTAGTATTCAAGCATGTAAAAAATATTTTGTTCTACTTTATTATTTTTCTAACAATATATAACTAAATATAAGTAATATAGTACTTATTAACATAACACCCTTTATGCATTCATGAAAATATTAACATAAAGTGTCCATAATAACACAAAAACATGTCAAAAGTTAAGGTAATTAGCTCATATAATTTTATAATCATTGTTTCAAGTAAAAATCATACTATCATTATAAAAAAAGAGTTAATGGCCTAATCATTTTATAAATATTTATCCTTTTAATTAGAATAATATTTTTCAATTATTACAACAATTAACCAAATTCATGTGTCAAAAAACATATAAATAAAAAGGTAGTGAACAACATTGGGTGATGGATCATTGAAGAGTTAAAGGCTCAATGAAAGAACCATTCATTGAAATTGTGATTTTGCTATCATTAAAAAACATTTTATTGTATTGATTTTTTTTTTTGAAAATCTAATCGAAATTAGAATATTGATAATAAATATCCACTTCATTTTTTTGTAGGCTTTGTTAAAGGAAAAATTTATGATAAGTGGAATTTGGGATGTTTTTTGGGTTGATTATTTATATTCCTAAGGTAAAACTAGATTTTACAGAATGTCTATTCACCCCATAAATCATGTTTTCTTGACTATGATATTATCCTTCACTAGATTAAGGGAAAAAAAATTTGGGGAAAACATGGCCTTACCTATGGACATGACTTTCCTAAAATTTTAGAAATTTTAACTTTTATAGATAATTTTAGATATCTTTACTCCAAATTTGAAAATGGCATAAGAACATGAAATGTATCATTTCGAGTCTAGATTCCAAAACACATTTTTTTAAAATGTTTAAGTATCAATAAGTCAAACATCTAAAATTTGAAGAGAAACTCCTATTTTTTTAAGAAAATAATGTAGATAGATAGTTGTACAACATACCATTTTTTAGTAGCATTTAATATTATATGAAATATTTTGGTGAACATTTATATAATATCTTATATTTTTGAACTATATTATTTTTGTACTTTATGAATTTTTCAACTTAATAGTTCTAAAAAGTGCAAAAATGGATAGCTGCACGTGCGGTGTGCTTAACTAACTCAACAAGTGAACATCAATTTTTATTGAATGTCTATAAAATTAGGATTAGTTTGTGACCATATAAATTTTTTTACATAGGTGAATAAAAACATTCATGAACATGTATAGGCATGTATATTTATGGCATGTAGTGTCCTAAGAAATGTATAATTAGAAATCAACATAGTTTGAAATACTAAATTAGTCCAAAAGTTATAAAAATCATATTTTTTGAAACAGGGGAGCATGCACATTGTGAGGGTATTAATTTATTGAATATTATTATTGAATTTTTTAGTGTATTTTATTATCCAAGTTAAATTTTATTTCTTTTTATCAAAACTCCTGGACTCAATTATAGATTGACATGTCCAAGCCTTTATCTTAGGAATCCTATCCATTCTCGATCTAAAATGCTTGGTGTTTAAAATGAAATTCAAATATCATGGTCACATTAAGAAAATGATATAATTATATCTTCATAACACTCAAAAACATAAATTTAATCTTGATCTCAAATTTTATATATGTTATTGAGCTCCCTAATAGTAGTGTTATTCCATGTGATATAGGAAATGCCCCTAACTTTGGATAATGAACTAAGGTGTCATTATATCACCTTATAATTCAAAAATTATATAGGAGTTTTAATATGTTGACTTGAATACTTATAATTTCTTAGTTTTAAGTTGTAACTCATTATACATTTTATGATATAACTGAATTTATCATGTGGTGTCATAAAATGCACTTTTTAAATCTATGGATAAAACTTATCCTTTGGATTACAGATCTAGGTATACATCTAAAATAAATTGGGGAAATTTTTATCCCCTTAAACCTAATTATATTACTATAAAACATGATTTGGGGGCTGATCAACTCTATTTTAATCATCCTGATTGACGCAAAGAAATATTGTTTATTTATGCAAGTTTTACATGTATAGAATATGGCTTTGATCTCAATAAACTTAAATGTGATTATATAATGAATGTAAATGTTGATTATTTCAATTTTGGAAGTAACTAGGGTCAAAATGAGCCACATGAACCTATTTAAAATTGTATATGATGTGATATGGAGTGAAAACAACCCTAATGATATGTCATATATAATTAACCAAAGAGTTAAATAATTTAATTGAGGAATAATTTGAGGCTAATTTGAACACCTTCAAGATAAAAATATTATTTGGGGAAAAATCAAGTTTAAATCTTTCATGAATTGATCTAGTTAGTCAATTTGTGCAATTAGGGGCATGATTTGGGCATAATTGAGCCCTTAAACGAAATTTATGTCTCAATCAGTTATATAATGTATGCAACACGTATGGATTGACAAACCCTATTTTTATCAAAAATTCAAACATGAACACAATACTAATAAATAGGTGAACAAACAACTCAATTTTTGTTCAATTACATTACTTATTGGACCCTATATCCAATAGTTTAAATCTTAAACGAATTCCATTTACCTTAAACACTAATCCATAAGCCCTAAATGCCCAACCCTTTAAATTTTGATCCCTAAACCCTAAACCAATTAATTTATCCATAGTTAACATCTTTTATATAGTATGAATTAGGTTCTTATCGATCAACATGGTCAAAAATACATCAATCATTACCAAAATTTATTTAATTAATTCAATCTATTATAATATAGGGTGTATTTGAGACCAAAATCACATTATTTACACATATATCTAGGTTCAAGGAGCTTAAATTTTCCCTTATTACATTCACAAATGTACCTTATATTCCATAAAACCTATACCCTAATTCCTAATCGTTAAATTTATTAATCCATAAACTATAAAGCATACATATAAACTCTTTAAACCCTAAACCAATCATTTTATCCCAAATTAACATCATTTAAACTAATAATTAAGTACATAAGGCTCAATTTGGCCTAATCACATGACTGATTTCCCCATTTGACTAATTCGTTCAATCCATGACAAACCAAAAACACATTCTATAGTCACAAATAGGTCAAAGTGATTAAAATTATCATTAATTATCTTTGTGATTAGACCTTGTGTACCATAAACCCTAAACCTTATAATTATAAAACCTTAATCCCTAAACCATAAACCTTGTACCCTATATTTTAATCCCTAAACCAATCTATTTTCACTAATTAAAATTAGTTAGTGTAATAATTAGGTATACATTACTTTATTTAGTCCTAATTACGTTACTCATAGTCCTAATTAACTAATTGGCTCAATATATGATAATGTGGAGACTAATTGAGCCAAAAAACATTATGGACCCTATGTACACCATATATACATTAAACCCTAACACCTAAACCATAAACCATAAAAACTATACCCAAAATTATAAACCATAAGTTCCTTATTTACAAATTAATTTAGCCCCAATTAACATCCTTTTTAGTAAGAGTTAGATTTGTATATCATATAGTGATTAAGCATTATATACACCCTTAAACCTAAACCCTATGCCCTAATCCCTAACCCCTAAACCATAAAACATAATTTGGAATCCATAAGCCTTATTGCCCTAATCTATAAATACTATGCATTAATGCCCTAATCCCTAATTAGGGGTAAAATGAAACACATGAAACTATTCTAAAATGTGTATGTTGTGATTTGGATTGAAATTAACCCTGACTTCATGTCATCTATATTTAACCAAAGAGTTGATTCATTTAATCAAGGAGGCATTTGAGGCCAATTTGAACCCCTTCAAGACAATGATATGATTTTGGGCAAAATTAAGATTGATTCTATCATCAATTGATCCAATTAGTAAATTTATGTAATTAGGGGCATGATTTGGGAGAAATTGAGACCCTAAACAATATTTATAGGTCAATCAACTATATAATGTATGAAACATGTTTGGATTAACTGACCCTACCTTCGTCATAAATGTAGACATGCAAGCAATTATCACAAATAGGTTCAAGCAGCTCAATGTTTATTCAATTACCTTAGCAATTAGACTTTATATCTTATACCTTAAACCCTAATCCATAATTCTTAAATCTAAAACCCTTTCAATTATATACCCTAAACTAATAAACTTATCCATGATTAATATATTTTATTGTAAGAATTAGGTTTGTATGGATCACCTTGGTCAAAATAATAGCACTTATTATAGAAATATAAAAAATTGGCTCAATATTTTATTATTCAGGGGCTAATTGAGGCTAAAATTACATTCTTTACTCATATATCTAGGTTCAGAGAACTCATAATTTCCCCAATTGCCTTCACAATTGTACCTTATATACCCTAAAACCTATACCCTAAGCCACAATTTCTAATGTTCCTAATCCTTAAAATCTAAACCATAAATATAAACTCTTCAAACCCTGAACAACTCATTTTATCCCAAATTAACATCATTTAAACTAATAATGGAATAAGTTTAGCCTAAATCACATGATTGATTTCCCCATTTGACTAATTCACTCAATCAACATAATGACATGGGGTATAAAAACAACCCAAGAACACATTATACTATCACAAATAGGTCCAAGTTATTCAAATTATCCTCAATTATCTTTGTAATTAGACCCTATGTACCCTAAACCCTAAATCTTATAAGTATTAAACCCCAAACCCTAAATGTAATTCCCTATAGCCTATATTTTAAACCCTAAACCAATCATTTTAACAGTAATTAACATCATTTAAATTAATAAATAAGTATACATTACTTAATTTGGCCCAAATCATATTACACATTGTCCCAATTGACTAATTGGATTAATATGTGTAGATGTGGGGGCTAATTGAGCCCAAAAACATAGTGGACCAGATGTACACTCTAAAACATATATACATTAAACCCTAAAAATAATTCCATAAATTGTAAACCATAATTTCCATATTTACCAATTTATTTATCCCCAATCAGCATCATTTGTAGTAAGAATTAATTTCATATGGTATAGAGAGATTAGAACTTATATACACCCCAAAACCTAAACCATATCCCATAATACCTAATCCCTAAACCCTACAACATAAATTTTAATCCATTTGCCTTGATGCCCTAATCCCTAATCCTTAAATGATATGCATTAATTCCCTAATGCCTAATCTATATTACCTAATCTATATTAATAATAACATGATCACATTATTGAATAAAGTGATCACATTATTATTACTATAGACAAAACTCACTTTTCAACTTTTGTTTTTAACTAAATCAAGAATTTTATCCCCATAAACATCCTCTATGTACTTATTTTTACCCCATCTTTGAAAAGATATCAATTATCCTTGATGGGTGATGGATCATGTTTAAGGAAGAGAAATATGTTGAAGAATAAAACATGAGAGGAATTAGAAGATTTTAGAGATAAACACAAGATATTAATGCAAAAAAATCAATTTGAGAGAGAAACACAAGATATGAATGTAAAAAATTCATTTAAGATAAGGTACAAGCCCTAATATTGATGAACCAAATGCCATAGATAATGAGCTAATTGATAATAATGAATTAAACACTAATCAAATTAACCAAAATGAGTTGAATAATAATGAAACTAACCATAATGAAATAATAAAATTTATAATAATGAATTACATAATGTTCAAAGTTTACATTTAAAGTTCCACAATTTTTATTTTGTTGATGACGAGTCTATCTAAGATTATTTACTCCTCATTAATGAATAAAATTTGATGGTAAAAAATAATAGTAAAATTTAAAATCAAGAAAATTTCATGGAAACATATAATGAAGAAATAAACAATGAACAAAATGTCATCCCACCTCTAAAAAATGAAATTAATAATGATTTTGAAACAACTTCTCAACAATTCCACAATTGATAACTCCTTCAAGAATTATGAGTATAAAATAAAATTAATTAATTGAAGTTGATGAAAATATTTTAGAACCAATGCATAACAAAATTTGTTATCACCATTCAGTAAGACTGGCTCAACAAATTTGGTATAGTTTCTTTCATAATTTGGATTATGATAGTAAAAAATGTCAATTATTTGTTTCATTGAAAAAATTGATTAAGATGAGACCTATAATATACATATTAATACAAATAACATCTCATATTGATAATGAAAATAATGAAATTGTCAAAAAATATATATAATGTATATCATACTATAGGCCCAAAATCATGCACCTAAGATTGTAATGATGGCTGGTGTATACTTACAACTTGTGTATTAAATGGTCAAATAGGGAGAAAATGAATGATCTCAAAAACAAGATGAACATTTAATACAAACATAAAAACATTCATGAAATTAGTTTGTATATGTGAAATACTTAATGAACCTAATACCAATGAGTTATGGGCATTCTTTGGTAGACTTCTATGAAAGGATGAGGCTATAGTTGATGCTCTGAAAGAGTTACTCAAATTTGGGAAGACAATACAAGAGTTTCACCCGATTCAAGAGAATTAGAGAAAATAAGAATTGGTTCTCCTAACTTTGAACCACATCTTAAAAATTTATTGAATATGACTCAAACATAATTTTACTCTATATTTTTAGAAGAAACATCCATAACTTTCTATTTGTCAAAGATATTTTGAGATGGCCAAACCTTTTTATGCATAAATAAATCACATATGCACCACTTTTTATTATAGGCAACATGTTAAATTTTCAATGCACTATGATTTTTTTTACCATATGTGTTGTAATTTGAATTCTAACAAAAATTTGTAGGACTGTTACATTGAATTTCCACCAAAATTATCCAAGGAATTTATTTTGACTATCCTTTTACAAAAGATCAAAAGAATAATTATTTTATAACAAATCATGTTTAAATGGAAATTGCATCATTTGTGTTGGATTACCAATATTAAAAATCTGTATCTATGATAAGTGTACAATTACAATTTGATAAGAAATAATTGGTTTAAGAAAACAAAAATTAGTCACTTATTAAGTAAGATATGTAAAAGAATCTAAAAGTTGTGAGCTTGTTACAAAAAAGATACATATTTCAAAAAAAATGGTCAAATTTAGGGAGAAATTTATTTATGAGTATGTAAGGCACACATACATGGCCAAAAGGTTGGATGAATATTTAAAGATAATAAAGGATACATTCCCACTTGGTTTGGTTAATTAATTAGTTTACATTTCTATAAATTATACATTCAAACCATAAATGGATGCTTAATCGTAATATTATAAATCATCACAAGTTGCCATACTCATGCATATATAATTCATGCATCAACCTAATAGTAGAGATCAATAACAAAAAATATTAAGGGACTAGCATTTATATATCAGTGATAACTAATCACATTGTTTAAAGTATGTACATGGTTGCTTTTACAAGTTTTATGAATATTTGAATCATAGGAACAATACCTTTAATCAACATTACATTTGGCAAGACAATTGCACATTAAAATTCAAAAATGCATGAATGTTTTATTGGTTGAGTAGGATGCATGTTACCATTTGTGTAGAACACATTTGGATTTTCACCAAGGTTGGCCATGGAAAACTAGACAATGACGATGTTGGAACATTATAAAAAGAGCCATTGCAAGGGAGGAGTTGAAATTTTAAAGGGTGTTGATTTGATAGATGAGAAAACCATGGTTTATTGGTGTAATGAGAATATGTGTCATGGTGCTCAATAAAATTCTAATTTTTTTAGACATTTATGTTTAATATAGGAAGAACACCTTGCAAATTATGAGGATTGTATGACACTAATGGGTTCTAGTGAACTCCATTAATTATGTTGCTCAAATAGATGTTTTTGAATTTTTCATATGAGACCCTTGGTATTTTTATATTATAAATGTGAAAACTCTATTTTGAATGAGTTTTATTCAAAAGATTGAGTGAGTTAGGATCTGATAGTTCATATAAATGAGTTATACGTTTCATTTTATGTGTGTTTGAACTTTGGCTAAAACTACATTTTTCTTGTATTGAGAAGGGCATTGTTGAGGCTAAAATGGGTGGTGAGTTTTTGAATCAAGAATGATGGGAGGCCAATAACATGGTTATGTACATTATTCACCATCTGAAATGTGATAGAAGTGCCAATTTTTGGTGAGGAAGCATCAGAATCAGACTTCTACAACAATAACTTCAACTTTGACAAAATTTGATGTTAGTGTTTTTGCATTCCTGAATGGTAGTTAAAATGTGCTTCTAGGTGGATTTGAATTTTTTGGTGGTTTGTAATGTGATCTAAGTAATATATTCTTAAGTGGAGGTATCAGAGGATAAAACGGTAGTTAAATCTCAATAGGTTGTCTATTGAATGCAAAATGTTTCATTCTAAGACCGATCACTACAACTTATGCCATGAATTATTATCAAAGGTTACGGCTAAGTAATTTTGGTTCAGATTATAGGAATTAAATAGGTAAGGGATGAATTTGATGATTCATATAAAATATTTATAAGTTTTATTTTATGTGTATTTGAACTTAGACTTAAAAACTACATTTTTATTTTATTGAGAAAGCCATTCTTATGGCAAAAATGGGTAGTGAGTTTATTGATTGAGCATGATGGGAGGATAATAACCTATTCATGGAAATTATATGGAACCCAAACATGTTTTCAGTGCTAGTTTTCAATCAGGAAGCATCAGAATAATAGTTCTACAACTACAACTTCAACTTTGATAACATTTATTATCAATATTTTTACACTCTAAAATGGTGGAGAAAATGGAATTAGAGGTGGATTTTAAATTCAAAATAGCATAAAAATGTGCTGTTTTCAAATGCAAAGATAATTTAATTAATACATTCTCAACTAGATGTTTCAAGTTAGAAATTATTATTGGAGCTCAAGAATTTGTCTATTCAATGCCAAAAAGTTACATTTTAGGACATCCCATTATAACTTGTGACATGAATTGAAATCTAAAGATCCACCTAAGTGATATAGGGTATGATTATATGGATTAAATAGGTATGGGAGGGATCTTGTAGTTTACAAAAATGAGTAATAGGTTTTTTTATGCATGTTTGAATTTAGTCTAAAAACTGTATTTTCCTTATTTTGGGAAGGGCATTCTTGAGGCTAGAATGGGTTGTGGGTTTGATAATCGGGCATGGTGAGTGGCCAAAAAACTAGTTTTGTAAATTATTTAGTACCCTAGATGTGTTTTAAGTGGTAATTTTTTTTTAAGAATCATCAGAATCAGAGTTCTACAACCACAACTTTAACTTTAATAACATTTATTGTCAATGTTTCTCTGGACCTGAACAAAAGTGACAATTCATTTCTAGGTAGATTTAAATGTTTTGTAAATGTGAAAAAGTTTAATTTTCCTATCTAGACATTATAAAAGTTATATGTTATAAATTGGAGGTCCCATAGGTAGAAATAATAGTTGGATCTTAAGAAGTTTATTCCATCCCCAAAAGTTGTATTTTAGGAACCGTCACTATAACTTGTGCCATAGATTGATATTGAAGGTTCCATTTGACTGATCCAAGATGTAATTAGAGGTATTAAATAGGAAAAATATGGATTTGATGATTTTTAAAAATGAGTTACACATTTTAGCTTACTCATGTTTGGACTTAGGTTTAAAACTACATTTTTATTATATTAAAAAGGGCATTTTTTAGGTTATATTGAGTGGTGGGTTTGTCAATCAACCATATTGGGAGGCTAATAACCTAGTACTAAATGTTATACAACCCCCCTGTATGTGTTTGTATTCCAAATTTTTGGTTAGGAAGCATTAAAGTTAGATTTTTATAACCATAACTTCAACTTTGACAACATTTGTTATCATTGTTTTCATGCTCCTAAACAGTAGTGAAGATGTACTTGTGGATATATTTGAATTTCATGGAAATGTGATAACATGTAATTCTCTTAAGTATGCATTATATATTTGATATATTCTGAACTACAGGACCCATAAGTAGAAATGGAAGTTAGAGCTCAAGATATTGCCTATTCAATGCCAAAAAGTTACATTTAAGACACGTCACTACAACTTGTAGCATGGATTGCTCTCAAAGGTTACACTTGATTGTTATAGGTTGAGATTAGAGGGATTAAATAAGCATGGTAAGGATCTAATTATTTATAAAAATGACTTACAAGATTCATTTTATGCATGTTTGAAATTAGGTTGAAAAACTACATTTTTATTGTATTAGGAGCCCCATTATTTAGGTTGGAATGGTTGGTGGGTTTTTCGATTAGACATGATGGGAGGACAAGAAAATGGTCATAGATGTTATCCTCCCCCTAGCTATGTTTTTAGTGCTAGTTTTGTGTCTAGATGTAGTCATTGCATATTGACACTTTATTTGGAACTAATATTTTCTACATGCACTTATGTTAATCCTTGTATGGTTGAATGGAAATTAATTGTTTATTTTGGAATAATGTAGGGAATTTTGAGTAGCAGATTTAATTGACTTTTTGTAATTTCTATAAAAGTTTTAAATTATAAAAATTCAATCAAAATCTTTCCATAGGACTGTAGTAAACTATATCTCCATGATTGTTATTCCTCAAACCACCTTTTCTTGAGGGTAAAATTACCCCTTTGTCTACCTATAACCACTAAATATTCCACACACCTACAACTTAGCATGGGATATTATCTATAGAATTCAATGACTATGTCAAACATCTAATTTAATTCAACTACAATTTAAAAACAATGATAGTATGGTTCTTCTACTAGATAACAAATCTTTTATTCATATTCATAAATATTTACAATAGATCCAATGTCATATCCTTATCCTCCTAGACAACACAATATTCCATATTCTTTCTCTAGCTATACCTATTTCCTAAAGCTCATACTTACTCTATTGACTCATACTACTTCCCGCTAATCTCTTAAACCACACACCCCCATACAACTCTTTATCTCTCTCGCTTTTCTCTCCCACTTTTGCATGTAAGTGTATTTTAAGTGTTATAGGTGATTTGGAGGCCATAATAGGTTTATGATATTGTCAAAGATTAGTTTTAGGAGGCCTAACACCTTTAATATATAGGCTTAGAAATCAATTGAACTATTAATAGGTGTTGAGTTGGGTCCATAGATATGAATGACAATTTGAAGTATGTCAGGAATGAGGTGTTCAAGGGTCAAAAATCAATCTCAATAATGCCCATTAGCCCTATTAGGATAAATAAACCTTGAAGGGGAAAGTTCAATAAATTTCAAAGGAGTGTGGAGGAATTTGAAAGTAAATTGAGTGGGTTGAATGAAGTTTGGATAGGTAGATATAAGATCTAGAAAAAATGTTCATGAAATTATTAAATAAGAGGGAGGCATCTAGGCATATCCAAGCCTAAGGAATGTATAGTGAGAGAGTGTGAAGAATTAATTACAAAAGGGGTAGGTTGGAGGAAAGTAAATGAGTTTAGTTCATAAGACATATTAATAGAGATTACTCTAGAGGTGAAGGATAATATAAAGGAACAAGAATCATAGAGGCCATATAAGTAGTAAGCCTAGTTTCAAGAAAAACCATCCTAAAATGCATTAATTCTAGGTGAAGGTGAAAGATCGAGTTTTCAAGTATAGGTATTAGAGTGAGAAATATTTAGGGATTTATGAATTATTTTGTATCTCTGTATTATACAAGTGTGAACATGATTGGGTATGGGCCTTAAATGAAATAAAATTTCACTCTAATGATCAATTGAAAAGTATTAAATGGGTGATTATAAATGTAAAACAGATAAGAGTGTCATCAGTTATTTTCACTACACATAATTAGATAAAAACTTAATTCAAAAAAAAAAATGAGAGATCAAAGATTTAGAGCATTGAAAGGAATGTTTTTTGAGTCCTCATTTTTATACAACATTAAATAGGAGATCCAAAAAATAATAGTTAAGAATATCAAAATAATGTTATATGATGACATTTTAAATTAAAAATAAATATAAATTAACATAATTTAGATGAAAAATCCAAAAAAAATATAGGCACATGTACAATATCATTAATACATAGATTAACATGATAGACATACAAAAAATTACAATAAATACTAACATAGTATATAATGTTAGTTGAATGTCATATATGCATATACATTGCCAAACATGTGTGCATTATGATATTGGCATACAAAAAAGCACATATGATGTAAGACATCCTAATCATCATATAGCCTCCCTCTCTTTACCTTCCTCAAAGAAGACTCTACCTTTGATGCTCTGATCATCATTGGAGATCCCTTAAATGACCCGTATTGATCCAAAGCCCGATTGTGGGTCCTATGCTCATACATTTCTTATAATTTATCCTATTTTTTAACTAAAAGAGGGGTAAAATTTTTATTGAAAGCAAAACCAGAAACAAAGAGAATTACAACGCTTTATCCTAGTCAACAAGTTGAACCAGCTTATGAGATAAATTTAGGGGAAGCATCATATGATCAAAAATGCTCCAGGTCAGCCCCTGCTTAGAGGCCCATTTGGCCAAACAATCAGCTACACCATTCCACTCATGAGGAATGTGCATAAAAGACACAAAATCCAAGGAAGTACATCGCTGTAGGATTTGTTGAACAACCACAGCCAAATGTCATTCCACCATTACAAAGTCTCATTTATTTAATAAATTGACCACCACCTGTGAGTCAGTCTCATAGATAATTATGTGCTAGCCATGTTGACAACAGTGTTGCACTGCAACCAAGATAGCCATAGCTTCCATGAGATTGTTAGTATGATATCCCTTGTAGATAGAGAAGAGAAACTAAATATCACTAGAACTGTCATGCCCAACACCCCCAATACCAGTTTCCCATGGACTTCCCTGAGATGAACCATTAGTAATGATTTTAATAACTCCAACCACCGGAGGAGTCCAATGCCTTGCACGATTGACAAGATGCGAGTGCTACCTTATGCCATTTATAGAGTGAGTGTGTGGAGCAAAGGGAGTGTCATTGGGAGGAGCAAGGGAAAAGTGAGAGTAAATATCAGCATCTATAGGGTCCAAGCCAATAGCCACGTCACATTTAGCTTGGAGAGTTTCATGAAGAGAATTAAGAATTTTCCCCCACAAGAACTTGAGCTCCAAGTACACATCTTGAAAGATCCTCCTATTTCTCTCTAGCCATATATGCCACAAAATAAAGGAGGGACCAATGGACCAAGCAATCTAAAGGAAGAATCCTTTGAATGGGGGTGGCCTAAAAGATCCCATAATTTTGATAGAGAGGAAACATGCCAGCAAGAGTAGCCCCACACACTCCACCAGAGGTGCCAAATTTTTTTGGTGAAAGGACAGTAGAAGAAAAGGTGAGCAACATTTTCTTCACTGCTGTGGCATAAAACACACATGGATGGCCCGTGGAAGCCCTGATTATAGAGATTATCCCAAGTAAGACACCTATTGTAAACCAGAGCCCAGAGGAAAAAATTACACTTAGGCCATGAAAAATGATTCCACACTTTTTTCCGCCAAGAGATTTCCACTTCACCAAACAGTTGCCTAGTCAATCCAAGGTACCCAAAAGAAACAAAATATTTCCCAAAAGAAGCACCACCCCAAGCCAAAACATCCCATTCCTGTAAAGAGCTGCATCCTCTAGAAGCCAAAATCTGAGATAACTCTAGCCGATCCTCGAAAGAGCCACTGTGCGGCCACTCAGAAGAATTCTTCCATCAATAGCCAATAGTTGCACCCAGGCTGAAGGCCTCCTTATAATGCACCACCATATTCCACCCAGTAGAAAGGAAGGAGTCACAGAGAGGCTGCAAGTGAGGATGAGAGGATAAGAGAGGAGGTGACTCATCTCAGGAATCACTCCAAAAGAGGGCCACAGTGCCACTGTTGTAGATCCAAAAAAGACTGCATTTCATGAGATGAGTTCCATGCTTGAGGGTATTCCACACCATAGACCCTCTTCCCTCAAGAGGAAGCCTGGAAATATCTAAAATATTGACACCAAGATAATACTTGTTAGCCAAGATATGGGCCCAAAGGTGATATTGACTGAAGCACCAGTGCCAATAAAGTTTGGCAGCAAGAGCTTGACTGCATAAAATAGCAGAGCGTAGGCCAAGGCCTCCTTCCTTTTTTGGCTGGCAGACAGTATCCCAATTGATAAGGCTCCATTTGGTATTCTAAAAATTATCACTCTAAATAAATTGGCATGAAAGAGCATCAAATTCCTTAAGAAAATACACTAGGGCAACCTGAACCATACTACGGTATATGGGAAGTGCTTGGATCACCGATTGTAGAAGTGTCACCCTGCTAGTAGTAGTGAGCCACCTATGAGACCAATGAGTAACTTTTTGTCTAATTTTGTCGAGCACATTCTGCCAGAAAAGCCTAGGCTATCTTCCTACCACAATAGGAATCCCCAAGTAGATCAAAGGAAGAGATTGAGTCTGAAACCTCAGGATAGTAGCAATCCTCCGTTGGATAGGCTCAGGAGTGTTAAAGAAAAGAATAGAGGACTTGTGATCATTAATTTTTTGCCTAGAAGCAGCCAAATAAGTGTCTAGGGTGAGTCGAAAAGCTTTAGCTTCACAAATCTGAGCTCTCCCTGCCAGGGTTGTATCATCAACAAATTGGAGGTGGGTCAAAGTGGGTAATCCATTCCCCCATTGCCATCCATGCAACATATACCTGATAAGTCGACCAAGCCCCTCTCCTAGAATGATAAAAAAAGTAAGGAGAGAGTGGATCTCCTTGGCAAAGACCTCTAGAAGTGCCAAAAAGCTCTGAGGGTTCACCATTAATAAGGACCAAAAAGGAGGGAGTAGTAACACAGCTCAAAATCTAGCAAACCCATGCTTGATTGAAGCCAAAAGCCAAAATAACTTTATGCAAAAAACCCCAATTGACTCTTTCATAAGCCTTAGCCATATCAAGCTTAATGAACATGGCACATTCCTGAGAAGTACTCATAGAATGAATAGATTCGGAGGCAATACCCACCCCATCCAAAATTTGTTTGCCTACAAAAAAAACCCCTTATTCCTCAGAGATAACCATGGGGAGAAAAACTTTAAGCCTCTCCGTAAGGAGCTTAGTAATGATTTTATAGACCACATTACAAAGAGCAATGGGTCTAAAGAAGTCCAGCTGATTAGCTTATTCCTTCTTAAGAATAAGGATTAAGAAAGTAGCATTTAATGCCTAGAGCATTTCTTTGTTGGAATAAAAATCCTATACCACATCCAAAAGATCATGATTGATAATATCCAAAAACTCCTGAAAGAATTCAACTGGGAAGCCATCAGGCCCCAGAGCTTTGCCTTTATGCAAGCTGAAGACCACCCCCTCCAATTCTGACATACCAATAGGCCACATAAGAGAATCATTGATTTCTAGGGTCACCACAGAAGGAATACAAGATAGTACATTATTTTTTGTAGGCTCAGCTGGAGCTAGATCATCTAAAAAGAGAGAAGAATAAAAATGAATAGCTTCTTTGGATATAGCTTACGAGGAGGACAGTCATGTCCCATCTGAAGTAACAAGATAAGAAATAAAATTCTTATTGCGTCGAGCCTACACAGACTTATGGAAGAAAGTGGTGTTCTTATCCCCTTCATGGAGCCAGTCTAATAGATCCTTCTAATTCCAATAAATATCTTCACAAAGTTCCCATTCAGTTAAATCAGTAGAAGCTTGAGATTCGGCAATGCAAAGAGCTTTAAACAAACCTAGATCCTAAATCTACCTGGTAACAACATCCAAACAATCTTGAGCTCTCTTCTTCATAGAATGGAGATTACCAAAACAATTTATCTTCTAGTGCTTCATCTTCCTTTTAACATACTAAAGGTTTTTATCAAAGGAAAACATAGTAGTACCATAGGTAGGGCCTCCCTGTCTCCACCACTAAGCCATTAGGTCATGGAGAGAGGAGTCACAAAGCCACATCAACTAAAACATAAATGGAGGCTTCTTGGGAATAGCAATATGACTAGTAGAAAGCTTGATAGGCCAATGGTCAGATCCTCTCCAATCAAGAATTTCAGACGTGAGAGAGATAGAGCTAGAATGCCAAAACCAAGAAACTAGGAACCTATCCAGGCATTCAGAGATGGCAGCATTACCAATCCTTCTATTTTTCCAAGTAAAGAGTCTATTGAGAGGTTTAACATTAGAGAGATGTAAAAGATCAATATTTTGTCGAAGGAGCTCAGAAGACGGACCCAAACGAGCCAATCCACCCCTCTTCTCCTCTAGGCTAAGAACAGAATTGAAATCTCTAGCCACAATCTAGGGTAGGAAAGGATGATAGATTTTGACATACCGAATATGTTCCCAGAGTTTGAGCTGACCTAGGAGATCAATAGGAGCATATACCATAGTAACAAGAATCAGCTTGCTAGTTTCAAGAGAGGAAGCAACCATTGAGAGAGCCGAGAGGCAGGACATCCAATGAAGTGTCATAACGTTCCTAGGATCCCAACACATGGCCAGACCTCTAGAGCTCCCCAAGGCACCAACACACTAACATTGGCCTAGAAACCAAATATTAGAAACACAAGTAAACAAGGATTCCATAGAAAGCTTGGTCTCTTAAATACAAAGAATATCTAGAGAATCATCTATCATCAATTTGTGCATAGCTTTTTGTCTGGGGTTGCTATTCAACCCCCTCACATTCCATGATAGAATAATCATTGAGTAGAGTGAGGAAAATGTTCATCCAAGGTCTTGACAGCCCTCGATTCTACCAATAAATAACCTGTGAGTTTAATTTTGTCCTGGTCCTTTTTGCACCCAAGTCAAGAGGGAGTAGTAAAAGAGACTTTCTTAAACGGTCTTTGCATTAGGCCCAGAGTAGGAGAAAAACATTTTTCTTTACTAGAAGCTACCACATCTTTAACCAAATCTGCCCAAAGGACATCTTTGTCTTGTGAAGCAGGAGAAACCACAAGGGCACCAGACTCAGGGCCAAGAGAGGTCTCTAGGGTCTATTGAACAACAATATCCTAGGACCCATTAATTAAATAACTCTTCTCTTCTAAAATAGGAACCCCACACTGATCTGCTATAGGAATGCCATCTTCAATGGCCATACTATCAAGAGCCTTGAAATGATTAAACGCAGATTCTACTTGCCAGTATAGATGTGTGTACTTCTGACCTCGACCCTTAGCATGACATCAAACTAGGGTAAAACCATCCATATCAAGACTAGTAGCATCAGTTGGGTCTTGCCCTGAACTTGAAGTGTTCAAGTGAGCTTTCCCTTTTGTAGCACTATTAGACTGGATATTCACAGTTTCAGAATGACCTGATTGGCCATTCCCCTTACCATCATTGACTGTCTATGGATCGGATGGCTCACCAGGTGTACCAATACCTCTGGAAGCATGAGGGCATTAGCAGTGTAAATGCCCATACACATGACAAATTCAACAATGAAAGGGAATAGATTCATAGTCTATTTGTAGGATCCAGGAAGAAGAGCCCAAACAAATTTCTATATAATCTGGTAGAGGATTATTTAAATCAATATCAACAAAGATACAGGCATAAGTAATAACCTTTTTATTCAGTGTTTGATGCGCTATTGCAGTTGGTGTCCCAAGCATGGCAGTAATCTAGCACAGGATATCCTCATGCTAGAATTCCAAAGGAAGTCTTGACAAGTGGACCCAAACAAGAATGTGAGATGGAAGATCCTCAGTAGAATTAAACCTCACATGCTAGGGTTTAATAAAAAGGCCAATGCGATCATAAAAATAAGGCCTTCCCTCAAAGATCCAATTTTGATCAGACACGAAGGAGAAATTCACCATAAAGTAGCTACTACCAGCCAACATAATATCAAAATCACCTTCCACCTGCCATAAATGGTGAATCTAGGCTTTCAAAGCTGACAGGGAAATTTGGATGCCAAGAAACTTGCATATCAATGCATGGGAGGCCAGATATTCCACATCTTCCTTTACTACCTCTAGAGAGATAACCAGCACAGGCTGATCCTGACTACACAAAAGGCATCCATTAATTTTATTAAACTTAGATCGCTTGCTAACATAAAATGTCTCCTTCTCTTGAGAACTCACCCCTGGCATAGATTGATCCCACCTCAAAGCTTCAGCAGGAGTGTCACTCCTAGAACCCCTGCTCGTAGCCATCAAAAATCACAATTTATCCTATTCAAATACATTATTAAAAAATTAACATAAAATACATTAAACCAATTATTAATAAATTAATTTTAAACTATAACACAAAACGATTTAAACATGCACTTATTGTAATCTTTCATCATGCTTAATCTATTTTTGATGCTCCAATGAGTCAATAGTAGGCTCAACTATTTGAACATGAATTTGAAATAGGGGAAAAAACATGAGAAGTTTCCATACTAATCATATGACTGGGACTATTACATGTCATGGGACAACCCTAGATACACAATACATTCACATAGTTTATATTTTCCTTAAGTATGTAGTAAAAATATTTAAAAAAGTCTATTTTTACAATTTAATATTACAAGCTAATATATACCTTTGTCAATACCTATGCATATGACATTATAGAAACAATGCCTATGTTTGTCTCGACTCACAGTGATGAAGGAGTGTCTAATTTAGCCATTAAGCAAATCTAAACAAGGTCTTACTTACTTTTCTATAAAGTATAAAATATATATATGGAAAAAAAATATCCTTTATTAAACCAAGAGTGTATTTAATAGCATGGTACTTGAATTTTGATATCCTTGATAAATCAATTTTACTTAAAATTATAAGCCAAATATACATAGATTAAATGTATATAGAGCACAATATTAACTCAAACTTTTATTTCTATAACTAAAAGGTGTTATCCTAACACAAATAGATGTAGTAGTGGATGGGCCAATAGTTGGATCTAAAAATGTGAACAATGGTTGTGTTAAATCAAATCCTATAAATGTTGACTATGATGATGAAGGCACCGTCTCCTATTGGGACATACAAAAAACACATATTATTCAATTTTTACGTAAATTAATTTTTAGCTAAATCAAATTTACAAATATAATATAAATTTAACATGACATTTATATAAAATATATGTGCATCTTTGTAGTGGTTGATGTCTGCACACCAAATATGCATGCCAAAAACCCATCACTCATAATTATATTATCCAATCCCTCTAAAACACTAATTTCATCATCATTAGAAAGTCCAGTGCATATTACTACCCAAGATATGTAAGGGTGGGTTTGGATATGAGCACTAGGTGGCATATCTCTAGCATTGATCTTTGGGAGCCTACTTATATGCTAAATAAGTTTATTAGTGAGTGAACTAATTACATGTAGAGTAATGATCTCTAAGACCTCCTGAACTATAGATGGGATCTTAGTTTTAAGTGGATTTTGGATATAGATCCTTGTAGGCCGATTAGGCAAGATGAGCATTTGATAGATTGTGTACAGAGCCTTTCCCCTGTCCTTGAAACTCACTATAACCAAAATAGTTTAGACTCTCATTTAATACAAAATCATAATAGAGTTATCTCATAAAAATATAATGGGACCTCATGGTTGTTACATGGTGGATAATCAAACACCATTCACCATTGGTCCTAAAAATTGGATGTGATTAATTTATATTGGCAATAATTGATTGGGAAACATTCAGTAATTATCGAAAATGTGCATTGGTAGTTGGGTCAATGAATAAGGCACAAATGGATGCTTTTTATATGTATTTATTCTTGACCTGAAGTGATAATAATTTTTTATCATAACAAACCCTACAATTATCCTAATATGAAGTGCTTCTATCAATTTGACTCATTGTAGAGCCAATTTGACCAAATAATCACTCTATGGAATTGGCTATATAGGTATGGTGAATGTTGGTAGAATTAGGATACATCATTCTCTTAATTAATTCTTTAATTTCAATTTTATTTTTTACAATGTGGTCAACTAGATTCACCTGACTACGTAAGGGATTTTGTGAAACTATAGGAGGATTAGGAGAATGGCTATGTGTAGGGTTAGATGAGGTTTAGGTTGAGAAAAAATAGTATTAGGAGGGTTAGTTTGACGAACATGGTGTTTATCAAGATTGGTTGTTCAAAATAAATAAATTACCAATTAAATAATGAAAATAAAAAAATACTAAACTTTAGGGTTAATAGGTGTAGATTTTTAGCACCTACCTCTTATACATGGTGGACTAATAAATTATTAGATGTGTTGAGATTTATTACCATGAATTATGGTAATGTTTGGCCTCACTAAGGCAAAACATGATTGTGGAGTGGAGGAGGGTGAATGGAATAAAGAAGTCCATTGTAAATTGAGCAAATTTTGCATTCAGATTCATTATTTTTATTTTTTAGTAAACATGAGGAACACTATCATGTTATTAACATGATCACATTATTGTTTTTAAATAAATCAATCACCTTATTAATTTTATTTTATTATTATTTTTAAATAACATAATCGTGTTATGTATTAACGTGATCTCATTATGACTCAATAATTACCAAGCCATAATTTAAACAACATAATCACATTATATCAATAATGGGATCATGTTATTTAACAACATGATCTCATTATGTTAAATGTCCACATAATTATACCCCAACTCCATGCACATACCCAAAACATTTTTAATACATGCGGGAACAAATTTTATAATAATCTTATAAGATTTATTAAGGAGAGTGATGGGAATATAGCCATAAATGTTATCTTGGTTTACTGCTACCTTTAATAAAATGTTATATCAAAAATTTATTGATAAGGATGTTGAGGGATAGAATATATTCAACCTCAATATATAATTGGTAAAAATAAGCATGAATAGTAAGACACTCAAACATGTCTTTTGCATTTACCATAGAGAAGAGAGTGTGTTCCAATTCCTATGGGGTTATAAACTTATAAACATGCACATAGAGATCCTACATTATATTTTTGTTTATGCATTGGATCACCAATTTTCTCACTTTAACTTAGGAATATTCATGGTTTTCTCATTAGTGAAGATTGTTTTGAAATAATGGCTAAAAATATGCTTAATTTCAAAAAGAGAGGAACAACGGTTCCTTTTGGGGTCTATGATGGAAATGATTATTCATTTTTTTATGTTTTGTATTTAATTAATTAAATAATAATATATATGATTTATCCATGTATTTAATTGAGGTAATATTAAATCATATCCAATCCCCCTTCCTTGATACAACTCAAATTATATAATTTGATAATCCATAATAGCCATTACATTCTGAAGATTTTCATCCTAAGGTCAAAAAGGAGAAACTTATATCATTCATCAAGCCTCATTATTATAGATAATTTCATTATATTATTGATACAAGTGACATTTATGCCATAAATGTCATATAAAATATTTGATTCTATCAATTTCATCTTTCTACTAAAGGATCCATCTATTTCCTTCTTTAGTTTTAACAACTGAATTCCATAGAGCATTAAGATTAGCTATACAGTCTATATTATTTATATTTATAAAATTAATTTTATAGGAATATTTACTATAAGGATGTGTAAAATTATTAATTGAAATATCTATTTTAATATTCATGTTATTATACAAGTCAGAAGCAAGATTCATGTGCGACATTTAGAAAGGTGCATGTTCAATGATTTGGGGATAAGTAAAACATATCCAGACAACTAAATTATATATTAATATTAAATACATAATTTTAACATGTATAATAAATATATTTTTTATTATTACATCTCTTATATATGTGGTTGAAAACTCATAAATTATTACTACAGTAGAGTTAAGCCCCAAATTTAGATGGAGATACTGTATGAAAATAATCACATGGTTAGTCTATCTTGTTTATGGTCATGTTAAACTCAAATAAAAACTCCCACTTAGTGGAAGGAAGGTTTTATCTAATACATTTAAAATTTTGATCCTATTCATGGAGATCATTTGGAGAATATATTTATCATAAACATTTTTATTAAATGAGGATAGCAATCCAAATACAATGGTGGAAAGTATATTCCACTTATTGAACATTATGTTTTTTGGTGAAATTGAGCATCACTCCACCACTACCATTAGAATGATAATATTATAAGTAAACCTTCATAAATCTTGCCGATGAAATATTATAGTGATACCCCTAAATTCCTCAGTTATTGAATAAGCACAACTTTAAGGAGCCAAATGTCAAGAGTATTTCTAATATTAAATTGTGAGTAGGAATTGATAAACCTCTCACCATCCAAGAAATAAAAATTAACTTCATTTGGAAAGAATAATATATTCTTTTGGATTTGTATGCAAGGATAGGAACTAGTCATTAATAGGTATCAATTTAATGGTGTTTAAGTTAGAGGTAAAAACTCTACTAATGACTAGCGAACAAGACTATGTAATGGTAGTTAGTGGGAAATTTTCATTTAACTCATAATTATCATAGGTATTGCAGCCTATAATTATTCCTTTATGATATAAATTTTAGTAGTGTCACTGAGCTCTTTTCTTTTTTTAACTATATGTCATACATCCTCCATAATAGGATCCATGTATGGAGTAGAAGAGTAAGTGGGTATAATGTGTTCAAATGGGAAAATAGAAAGATGTTGAATATGATTAAGCAAGGTGAGTTAGTTAAAAAGTTATTCTTTTTTGTTAATAAAATAATCATACCTAATAATATAATCAAATGGAGTAACTATGGATTTCATTGAGAAAGTTGAAGGGTTTTTTTATGGGTTGATTTAACTAAAAAATATTATTGCGTAACATTAGTCCTTTTATATTTATGAATAGTTTTAGTGGTTTTATATTGGATTTTTTTATTCCTCTTGATGATGGGGTTAATTAGGTTCTAGACTATGAAAAAATATCTAGAATGAGGTTCCCTTCTCTATGACAACAAACACAATACTGATAATTTTTTTAATCTTAGAATTTAATTCCATACATGCATATACAGATGTAACTTGCATAATGCCTCTATATTAACCTAAGTGGCCCTAGTTTTGAAGTCTCACAAATTATAATGACACTCGATCTGGACATTGGTTATCAATGATATTAACACATTGTCCATTACATAATATTTCACTTTATTTGATGCATTGAAAACCAAAAGATTCAAAACTCCATGTTTCAACAATTTTCATGTCCAACTAAGATACCATGTTTGGAGGGCATTATTATCTCAAATCCACCTAAGTTCCCACTTTATCTCAAATGAATATTATTAATCTAGTATGAAATTACATTAGTAATATGAAGGTTATTACTGTCTATCCTAAGTCACATTAAAACTATATTAAAATTCATTAAAAAAATATATATTATACTTAGATAAATTAACTTGTAACTGTATATCTACACTAAAACCCCAAATAAAGGTATTTTACAAGACACTTATACAAACTTTTGATTTATTATAATTTCCCTTTTTTTGGCATATACCATGTCATTCTCATAAATATATTTTTAGAATTGTAACTATACAATACGTCAACATGAGTTAGTTATGTTCTAAATATATAAAATAAAAAATAAATTAAGCTATTGATCAGGTTAAAACTCATACTCTATAGGAAAAATAAATTAGATGGGATTCATTGGACAACAACCTATGGTATTGTAAAATTCTTTGACCTTTACTTTCACAAAAATAAGCTATACTTGGTAAATTTTAGAAGAATAATTAGTGTACATTATAATATCAATAAGTATAGGATGGGTAACATTAAAGCTAAGAGATGTAAAACATGAGTTTTGATGGAAAGTTGATGAAACTATGAATTTATATGTAGGTGAAGTAACTCCTTTACAATT
>JARHVA010007944.1:247500-270000 GCA_037957365.1 Torreya grandis | reverse complement strand
TTCTTTCATAAAAACTTAAAAGGTAAAATGCATCGAATAATATCCAACACTTCTGAACACAATAGCCCATAATGATATAATTATTTCTTATTCACCAAACATAAGTAGATTTTCTATTGATGTAGTGCCTTCACATTAGTTATGCATTTGATGGAATTTAACAATTGTAATTTGAAAAAATGTCTTCATATGGCCTATAATGATGGACTTGTGACATAAAGTTTTTTTTTGTTATATTCAAAAATATATTTTTCTATCAATGTGTTTATAACCAAAACATATGACATAGATATATACATTACACATTGCTTTGATGGATGTACATACACTTATGTATAAACCTTGATTTTTTTTAATAAAATAATGCAATGAGAGAAATGACCCTAATTAAATCTTAGTTTTTAAAAATTTAGAATGATTAAAAAGGCATGAAAATGGATTTAAAAACTAATTCAATTATATTAGAATATTGCCTAATGAAATAACTAAAAATTATGATAATTTCCTAACCAACGTGAATGAAACACCCTATATTTGAAAGACCAAGAATTTTATTGTTAGACCAATATACATAAGGCTACCTCATCTTCCTTTGTAGTTTCAAACATGTTTATGATTCAAATCCATAGGCAACTCTTTAGGTGAATATTTATATGTGGACCCTAAATCTATATGCCATACTCTTATTGTCTAAATTCTAGTTAAGTTGGATGTAGATAGATATCTCTATGAGTTTAATGAGATGAATGTTTAGGATAGATTATGGAAGCATTCATTGGATTATGAAAGCTTACCTTTTAGATACAGATTTATTTTGGAAACAAGGCATCTTGGAACTTCTTCTAAAACATCCAAGCACAAAAAATAGGTTTCACAATGGAAGGATGTCCTTCCTATGAATTCCTTCACTGGAAATGATAGTGAGATCATGGAATCTAAGGGTAATATGGATGAATCAAGGAACATCTAAATTTATTTCAAGAGGAACTTTTGATAGTAAGTATCCCAACCAAAATTAAGGAAGCTAGATCTTTGTCAGTTAAGAAGAATAGAGATCCAATAGAATTAATAGACAGTGCTGATTCATATTCAATAAATAATACTTTAGATTAGACACCATTGAAAGAAATAAATTTAGTAGTTTTAATGCAAATCCCCATTCCTATCTACCACGAGTAAGGTAGAGAATGGACTATTGTTGGAAATAAACAGAAAGCTAGAGGCAAATCTTATCCTTTTAATATTATTCTTAGATCAAGAAAGAAAAATGTATTAGAGGAGTCTTATACTTATAAGGGTATAAGTTTTGTCTCACTGTTATTTTTAGTTGTGTTATCTTGTTGATTATTTGGGCTTCTAAGACTTTTTTTTAGTTTCATGGTCAGGTTTGTTATGTTGTATTTTTTTAAATTTGGGCTTATAAGCCTAATGTAGTGGATTCATCTATAGAGTTAGTCCCTTATTTCAAAAAAACATTATTTTTACCAATAATTAAAAGAAACACCCTTAATTTGAAGTTTTAGATAATAATTTTGATACATATTTTTCATTCACATATATAAATACAATATAAGTTTTTGAAACCTTAAAATGTCTATATCTTTATAATAAGTGTACATCAACATCATTATTATTAATCATGTTAATGAACGTTTATGGTGCTTTTGTGATAATTAGGTCCCTTAATTTTTGAATGCTTATTAAAAAAATATGAGGAAAAATGCCTTTTGGGTAATGGTCCTACTGATAGAGGTCATTTTAAGATGACTTAAACACAAATAAAAATAATACATAAATTAGCTTAATCCCACATCAAAAATAATTGTAAAAAAATGATGATTTATAATGTGTTATGTGATCCAAAATCTTTGTCATTTAGGAGAAAGAGTAAATTGTGGGAATCCCAAAGGGATGGATTGCATTGAAAACTCATCCCCTATTAAAACATTTTTACGATACTTATATGCTAGTTCCTCCCCCTAAGAAATAAAATATTTTACTGCTAATTTAGTAAGTTGGTCTATTTTGATTTTGGCTATTAAAAAAGGATAAATGAATAAATAGATAATTAGGTTAATGAATACTATATAAATTGACCTTGAGGTGACAAAAATAATAAGAGTAAAAATAAACATAAACTAATAATTCAATGAAATTTTGTGTAGAAGTCTTCAATTAATAAAAATAATTGCATGATAGGATTGTAATTGAATCGATTCCATATTAATATAGTAAAATAATAATTTAATTAAAATTAATTACTTAAATCACTTAAAATATATATATATGACTATTATAAAATTGTATAAATCCCATATTTGTAATAAACTAACTTTTGTTTTGCTTTTTTAATTTTTTTTTAATGCATTTAATTACTTAACACAAATATATGATTAATTTTTAGTTGTATTAATCCTACATTGGTGATATATTTTTAACAAGGGTGTTATATAAATCATGATATGTTCTAAAATAATTATCAGTGTGAAATGACTTTATACAATGAGAAGCCTAAAATGATAGAATATTTTTACCATACCTTCCCCTACTAAAATATATTTATGATGTTTGTATACTAATTAGATACTCTTACATTGTTATTATTACCAAAAATATATGAAACTTCAAATTAAATGGATATAATGTCCCTTCCCCTATTAATAAATGTTTATTATGGTTCTATGATAAATAGATCCATTTACCTTGTGGTTATTTCAAAAAAAAATGCATGAAAATGCTAAGCTAATAAGTTTACTAATGTGAGTGAATACTTATGTATGTCTTTTCATTTAAAGATAAGATTAAAATCCCAAAAAAACAAAAATAAGTTAAGTTAAAAAAATAAAACAAAAATTAGTGTCTATGAGATGAATAAACCTTCTTTATGGCATAAAATTGAAACAAAATACAAGACTATTTAATATGGTGTTCTTAGAGCTTGGATTTTTAGGTAATTAATGTTATCTTTGCTATAGTTTTCCACCTTATAGGTAATAAATTACCATTTTCTAATAGCAAATTGGCGATCTCATCTCTACAAAATTAAAAATTAATAATAGAGTTGAGCTTGCATGAGTAAAATAAGAAATATTCATGACCCTCTCAAAATTTTCAACCATTAAATATTTTTCAGAGAAATGTCTTTAATATAATTATAACTTATGAAGTCTAGAAGCCACCATTTCATGCTTGTCTGAAGGGGATCTTAAAAAAACCTAATAATTCCAACTACAACAAGTTTTAATAGTTACTAATAGTGTTTAAATAGTTTGTCAACCCCTGTTTACAATTTATGCACTTGAAAAATCATTTCTTGAGCAACTATATATTATATGAAATATTATGTAAGTGATAAATAGTCAAAATAAAGTAAGTGACTAATCTTTCTATAGTATTATCAATTATAGAACAATTATTTGAAATATATATTACCACACTTCAATTAAAATTTATTAATTATTGTCATTATTTTTGTAATTTTAGTGAGTGCATTGTTTCAATTATAATTTCTCTTATATTAAAAATAATCAAAACATCTTGATTAATTTCATGATTATATCTCCAATGCTTAGGAAGGCTATTTCTTTGCATCCCACTAAACATAGTGCTAGATTGAGTGGTGATATTTTTAAATTGATATAGTTACATTTTCATACCACTCATATTTTTAAAATTCCAAAATCTACTAATATACATTCTATTGATGTATCTCCTTCCAACACGGATTAGTATGATGAATATAATTATATTAGAAATGGGATTCTTTCTATACTTATGATGGTTCTTTTAAGGATTTACCTCCTAATGCTATATATTTTCCCTATTGCAAGGACATAAATAAAGGATAATTAGATGGTTTTATTACATATAATACAAAGGATCTTGGGGATATGATATTTTAACTAATAAGCTTATAATAAATGGGCTAGGATTAAGGATACGTTACTTGAACAACCTCCATTTAATTTTTTTAATACTTTTAAATTGTGTCATGAGGCTAGTGTTCCTCACGATCCTAGAAAAAATATGCATCCACCTAGTGATTCTACAACATATCGAGTTAATATATCCATTCCTCAAAAATTTATATGGTTTAACATACCAATCTTATGATTAATGTACTTCAAATGAATTCATATTTTAAATATTTTGTTCTTGGAAATAATTATAACGCTCATCATGCCTCACATGTTAGTGTTAATAATTTTAAATAACATTCGCATAAAAAAGTTAATCTTATACCTAGCATTTCATATAATAATTTGGTGGTGAAAAAAAAAAAAAAATTATATGCGGATGAAAATTTCACAATTATAAACCTAGGCATGTAGTTTCATATTGTGATATTACACAAATATTGTTTTTTGGGTAGTACTTAATCACCCTTTGAATCCACCATTTCATGTTATTAAATTTATAATGCTTAGTGGAAATTGGAATCATTCTCAAGATATCAAAGCTTTTTTTTATCGTATATCAATTATTAACATGGCAATCCTTTATGATTAAGATATTTACTAAGAGTGTCACTAGATATGCCCTAGTTTAGTTATAATCATTCCTTGCGATATTTTTGTAAAGATTACATTATTTTATTATCTTATTATAAATAATTTTAATAATAAAAATTAGTCAAATGATATGCTTTTCTTTGTACGAACACTTTATCAACCATGTGCTAAAGTTTAGGATCATGCTTATTGAAATTTTGTATCAAATTCTGAATAGTGAATTTCAAATTATATTCTCAAATGGTTTTCTCAACATGCTAAAGGTTATTTAAATAATATTTAATACATATAACTCATTAGACAAGCTTTGTTTTGTACACAAAATTGAGGATAAACATATGGATATTAAAAATTAAAGTATACATATATTCTTTAGACATTAATTACATCAAAATATCAGGGAAAAAAAATTGAACTTAAAAATATTGATGCACTTAAATTTCAAGGTAAGAATGAGGCTAAAATAATTAACATAGTTTGAAAACTAAATGCTAAGCTTATTTTTCTTACTCCTAAAAAAGATGTAAATTTAAAACACTACCAAACCTATCTCAGATAAAAATAAATTAATTTCATTACTGTAATTTTATTTATATGTTAGAACCATTCCAAATGGATAAAACTGAAGTATTGCTTAGAGGATATAATACAAATGAATATAGTTAATATCATTATGATTTAATATATACAACTATCAGATCATTTAAAATAAAATATAAGATAAAATATTTAATAAATAACAACACCATTATGGTTAACCAGAATAAATATATATTTAATGAATTTGTTACAACAAAACCAAGTAAAAAAAAATTAAATTTTTAATAACTCATTACCAAACCATAATTCTCAAAAGCAAAATAATTTTCATATGATAACATCTATACATCATTATATTATTAAAAATTAAAACAAGATTGAACAAATTTTTAGCATGATTTTGATTTACCAAAGACAACTACCTTCTATTTCATTTTATGACCATGAGATTCCCCAAAAAAAAATCATCAAACAATAGTCCTATATACATACATGGCATTGTTCAGTATCATTATTCTATAACATATGGAATTTTTATTGAAAATGGTTATATCGATAACATTATTTGGATTTAATTTTTATATATTTGATGCTATACTAAGAGAGATTGACTTGGTAAAACTGATAACACACCTTTAATCACACACGTTCAACACCCCATAAAACACAAAACATGTTATTATTTCTTTTATAGAAAAATACTAAATCTCTTATCAATCGAGGGATGCATAGAACAAAAACCCCATAAATAATAAGTCGATCATGAAAAATTAGTAGTTAGTTTGGTTAAAGTAGACCAAAGCTTAGTTAAAAATCCGTTTTCAAATAAAAGTCAGCATTAATTTACTCAGAGAAAAAGAACTAGACCTAGTATAACCTTCATAGGTGTACGGGATAGGTAAACTTGTTCTCATATCGATTGTCATAAACAAAAATAATTAATTTTCATAAAATTTTCTGAGGACATAAGGAATTGGTTAGGGAATCGTAAAATTATTGCACTCTAGGAAGAACCCACATGTTTTAGGATTAATAAATCCAAAGACATCCTTCTCATGAGGTATATGTATAGTAATGCTTGAAACTAGCATAATTTAGTTTAACATATATTAATAATGTTTATAAATATTTTTGAAAGGCTTTACATTATAATCCATTCAAATAGATATCTAAACAATTTTAAAGTATCTTATTAACTTCTTAATCTTAGTTAATAACATAAATATTTTAACTGGTAGTTAAGCTATTGATTTCAAGTTGTGGATGAAGGTTTGTATTATTAATCTATGTCATAAGGTTTAATACGAAAATATGTGACTCCATAGGCTCTATTTGATACTATAATTTCTATATGCAAGTGTACTAATTATAATTTTAGGTGGAGTCAATCCCTCAAAAAATTGGGTATACTTGTGTCTTAAGCAAAATAGTCTATCAAAGAATAAAATTTTGCAATTGCTGACATAGATGATCCTAAAAAGGATTGAGAATTGGGTGAATAGAATGAGTATCATAAAACTGTAAATTATTTCTTAATTCATATCACATAAGCATATGTATTATAGCAACATGAATTATGCTGTAATGATCACAATTCTTTACAAAAAAATTTCATAATGAACATACGCAAAAGAATGCATATCAATAATAATGAAAATATAATGTCCTACCTAGCAAACATGTTCGAAGGATAGATACAATCAATCGAGATGAATTATGAACAATATATATTCAAAATAAGGAATAACACTTTTCAAAATAGAATGATATGCTTAAGGAACTAGATTTAATAAGTAATAGCAATATTCTTTTTCATAAGGAGAGAGAAACAATGGACATGCATTATTTTATCACACACTCAATCAAAGGTGTACACCGTTATAAAAAGAAATTTATTTATTAAATCTTTATTATATGTAACCAACCTTTGTCTCACACTAAAAGTATCATGCAGGACTCATCATCATAATTTTAGAAATATATCTCCAAGAAACAACCCAAAAGTATTAACTTTTAAATACCATCATCAAGATCAAATGTAAATAAAAATACAAATATTCTTAATTTAAATAATAAAAAATTATATACTTCAATGTCTAATTTTTATTATGCAATTTTTTTATTTTTTTAATAAAAACATGGATAATATATCTATCCCACTAAAGCAATTGATTTTAAAGGAGTATTTAAAGGTGTTTTCAACTTGGTAATACCTAATCAATAAATCACACTTTTAAGGTGATACATCATAATGATAATGTATCACATTAGTATAAGCCACCTACACATTAAATCAAATGCAATGCGTCTCAATAAAACATAATGGTTAAGCTACCACTTCCAAATCAAAATTATCATGTCATGCCCAGTTTTCTCACAATGAAAATAACGGAGCCACATGGCTTCGCCCCAAATAGGTTTCTACGATGCTTAGATTATTAAAGCTAAGATTCTCTACATTTTACTTAGATTTCTTAAAATCCATAACAAAATCTAAAAAAGCATTCAACAAAATCCAAGGTATAGCTTTCCGTCTTGTCTTGCATTGAAGCATTTCTTAACTATATTGATCAATTTACATACCATGCTACTACGTTTTTAAACAAATACCAATCGTTTGTACTAATGCAAAAATGAATCAATATCCTACAAGCTATTACGATATTGGTGACTGCCAAGGATTATAAACAAATCATAACAAGTCGGGGCCCTACGCTGAGCACATGTTAACTGGACAAGGATTTAAGGCTTTTCTAAAACGCATTATGAGATGATGCATATGTCATCTCATGGAATGCCATGATTCTAAGATATGTGTAAAATAAATCTGTTGAAAGGCCTTGAGAGGCATTTAAATATTTTGCATTAGTAAGATTAAAGCAAAACTCCACAACTTTCGTTAGAATTTGGAGGCGTACTGAAGGCACATGAACTCTATTGAAAATTTCTATTAATTCACTTTCTCATCAACACACGTTAAAACTTTGATCGTGCATAACAAAATTCTGAATTAGTTCTAATTTTAAAAGGATAATCCAATCAGTTAAGCCATCATAACCATATATAGCCACGATAATAATAATCAAATTGTTATTGGAAGTGCCTTACAGCCAGTCAGAGGTGACATTTTTAATTCAAAATAAACAAAAATCCCTCAAATGGACGAGGAAAATAGTACTACAACTCGCCTAATTACCGTTTCAGGACAACCCCACAAATAATAGAGAATTAATTCCGCTATAGATATATGAGACCTGGTTATTTAATTCAATGATAATTTTCCAAACAAACATTCAATACTACAGGCCATTCCAACCATTACCATGGCACTTTAGCAAGCGTTTCAGCAA
The DNA here is from genome assembly GCA_037957365.1 of Torreya grandis. Lineage (NCBI taxonomy): Eukaryota > Viridiplantae > Streptophyta > Pinopsida > Cupressales > Taxaceae > Torreya > Torreya grandis. The sequence continues at coordinate 261,599 of JARHVA010007944.1, read as the reverse complement.
CCATGTAAGTCACATCACAACTTTTTTCTTTAAGTTTGTTGAACTCTGCACTTATTAAGAGGATTAGTTGTAGAGAACCTCTCGTGCAAGCGATATAGAAGTAAAAAAGAAATATAGGCTCTTTCGGAACTGCTCAATGCATAAGAGCACCCGTGCTATTTCAAATGAATCAGCATGGTCAACATGGTTTAAGAGAGATAACCTAACCCGACTCAGCTTGAGCCCATCCAGCCGGGTCATTGTTAAAGGTTCCAACATCATATGAGTCAAATAGGATGGGATTGGCATTGCAATATTATTTTTTATCCATTAATTAACCAAAAAAAACAATGATTACATGATCAAGAACATAGCCATTTTACAGAAGATTTTTAAATATACAGAAAATAAACCACTGCCCAGAAAGAACCCATAAAATAAGAGTGTCACAGCGAAATGTATGCAGTGTGCATAAACTGAAAAAATATAGAATAATTAAATCAAAATTTCTTTTTCAAATTATTCTAATCATTCTCTATGATAATAAAATTTAAATATAATATAATTATTGAATTGCATGTGAACATTTTTTTCTAATAAATAAATAAAACATTCTAAATGTATCTACAAAATAAAAATAAAACAACTTGCAGGAAATATAAACTAAAGTTATTTCCAGGTTTTATAAGAATTTATTGTTCTAAACATAGACTAACTAAATATCAACTGATTATTAAATCATTTGCATGATTTTTTACATGGTTGAAGCTATTGTAAAACTAGAACTCAACATCAATTAACCAACATTCTGCTCCTTGATGTTGAGTGAACTAACAATTTGATCTTGGAGTTTTAACAACTAAACTTTTGTAATAACTTTAGTAAAGATATCTGCAACCTATTCATGTGTGTTTATATACTTCAATTCTACAATTTTTTTCTAAACCAATTTTAGAATGAAATGGTACTTCAAATTAAAATTCTCTAACTGATTGTGATGCACTGGATTCTTAGCTTATTTGATAACACTATATTATCAAAAAAATCACTATAGGTTGATGTTGTTTCTCTCCAATTTATTGTAGAATTTTTTGGAGCCATAATACTTGTGTGCTTGCTGAAATGTTTGTAATATATTATGTGTTTGTAGATTAAAAAAAAAATGAACTTTGCTTATTTGTACTCCATATAACCAAATTAGAACCGAGTAAAAAATAATTCTCAGATGTTGACTTTTAGTCATACAAACTACCCCACTAATCAAAATTACTAAAACCATAAAGTTTACAAATTTTAGTAGCATAATAATGAATACCAAAGTCCATTGTACCTTTCACATAGCTCAAAATTCTTTTGGATTCCATCATATGAATTTTAGATGGCTCAAACATATATCTTGGTACAAGATAAACTGAATAAGTAATATCTAGTCTTTTGTGAGTTAAAAATATTAAGTTTCCAACAATACTTTTGTAATTTATCTCATAAAATCTGTCAACACCAACTTCTCTACATAGCATAACTCCATGAGTAGTTGGAGTGGAGATTGGTTTACAATAAACCATATTGAATTTATTTAACATATAATTTGCATACTTTGTTTCACAAATGAAGATGTCATCTTTACATTGATGAAACTTTATCTCTAAAAATTATTTCATGAGGCCTAAATATTTCATTTCAAATTCATTCATCTTTTGTAATTTTGAATTTATCCTTCATCTTAGGATTGTTGCACATATACAACACATCATCAACATACAAACTTATAATAAGTATATCATTACATTCTTGCTTCTAGTAAAGAGTGGGATAACTTTTGCTTTTTTTGAATCCATTCTGCTAAAAATATCCATCAATCATTAAATACCATGCTTTGAGTTCGTGTTTGAATTCATACAAAGCCTTCTTTAACTTGTAGACTTGATATTCTTTATCTTGTACAAAAAAACTTTATGGTTGTTTTACATGGACTTCCTCTTCTAATAACCCATTCAAGAAGGCACTTTTCACATCTATGTGATGTATGATCTATTTATTTTGAGCTTCTAGTGAAATTATCATTCTAATGTAGTGAAATTATCATTCTAATGGTCTCTTGTCTTGTAACTGGTACAAATGACTCTTCATAATCTATGACATATCTTTGAGTCAAACCTTTTACAACTATGTGTTCCTTATGACTATCAACACTACCATCACTATTGTACTTAGTGTTGTAGACCCATTTAGTACCAACACACTTATTATCATGTAAAATATCATTTTTATGAATGGAATCCATTTATTCTTGCATTGCTTGCACCCAAACACCATTAGTATATACATCTTCAAAACATGATGGTTCAAAATCAACTTATGTAATTAAAGCATATTTTAATTTCTTACCTCTTCAACATTCTGCATGTGTTTGGCATCTTGTACATTGATAAATGTCACTCAAATTTTTTATTTTATTTAAAAACTAGGACTTGAATTATGAGTCGTGCTTAGAATACATGCACTAGATGAGGGGCTTTTTAATGGACTTGTAGCACTTAGCACTGAAGTACTAGTGGGATGGTTGGTGGTAATATTATAATAATTAAAATCAACAAAAATAAATTTAGACTTCTCAATATTGACTCTATCTTTGTCCTAACCATACACTCCCCCTTCATCAAACATAACATCTCTTTACACAAGTATCCTATTAGTGAGAGGATTATAAAGTCTATAAGTTTTATTTTATTCATTGTACCCAATAAAAATACAATATTCACTCTTTCTATATATAATTTCTTCATTTTCTAATCATCTACATGAACATAAGCTAAATAACCAAAAAAATTGAAATACTTGACATTATGCTTATTTTCATACCATGCTTCATATGGAGTATTATTTTCAAGTACACTAGTAGGACTTTGATTGATAATATATACTATTATAAAAACTACATCACCCCAAATTTTTTTTTTCAATACCTTTGTTTTTGACATGTTTCTTGCCATTTTAACCACTATACAATTTTACCATTAAACTATAGCATTTGTTCAGTGGTGTAGGCAGTTGTGAGTTTCCTTTTGATGCCATTCAAATCATAACAATTCATAAAATATTTTGAATAGAAATCACCTCAATGGTCAGTCCTTAGACAATTTACTCTCTAACCACTTTCATTATCTACAAGGGCTTTAAATATATTAAATATATCAAATACTTCACTTTATGTTTCAAAAAATAAACCCAACACCTTCTTGAATAATCATCAATAAATGTAATGAAATATGATGACTTACCCAAACCTTTTGTTTACGTAGAACCAAAAATATCAGAGTGAAATAATTGAAGTGGATGATAATCCCTCTATGTACAAACTTTTGGAAGCTTTTTTGTTGCATGTTTTCCTTCCACACATAATTCACAAACTACTTTAAGCTCTTCAGCATTTGGCAAACAATAAACCAATTCTTGTGATGTTAGTAACTTCAAACTTTGAAAATTTAAATTGGTATATTTAGCATGCCATAATCAACTTTTATCTTCATACGCCAAATTTTAAAGGTTTTTACTATGCTCTCGAAACTTAAATAGCAACATAATATTATTAAACATAGGTACAATTATAACAACCTTATTTCCTTGATTCTTTTCATAGATCATGAATTTGTTATCATCAGAAACTACCTTATAGTTATTTTCACATAGTTGTCCAACACTCAATAAATTATATTTCAACTTTGGGGTATAATAAATATCATTAATAATTTTATTACCTTATTTAGTATTCACCATCATAGTTCCTTTTGATGTAACCTCCAAATATTTATCATCATCAAGTTTGATATCAGTTTTAAAACTTTTATCCATTGTAGAAAATAACACATTATTGCTTAACACGTTATTGAAACACCCTGAATCTAGATACCAAACCTCATTAGGACTGTTTTCAGCTTTTTCATATGAAATAAATAAATTACATTAATCATCACCATCCTCATTAGCATAATAATCACATATATTTTCATTTACTGATTTTGATCTATATTCCCAATCAAAGTGACCATACCTATTACAGTAATAACATTGAATATTTCTCTTATCAAATATACCTCTACCTTTTCCTCTTGCAGCTAAACCACCTCTTATTCCACTATATCCTCTTGAATAATTGTATCCTCTTGAATAATTATAATTCATGTCCTTACCTTGTCCTTGATTTCTTTTTATGTTATCCTTTCTTTGTACATGGATATTTTTATTGCTAGTGCTAGTACCATCATTCTTTGTGATCATTAATATTATGAAAAACTCTTCTCGTCACTTCCATTTAATGTGTATGTTAGTATTTATTCATGAGACATAAGATATCCAATCAGGTGATCAAACTCAAGAGTAGTCAAATCGTTTCTTTCTTCAATAATAATAGCAACATTATTCCACCTTGGTGTTAGAAACCTTAACACATTTTTAAACACAACCTCTTTGTTCAAAATTTATCTAAATGTAGACATATTTTTGACTACATCCTTCACTCTTCCACATAAATCACCCACACTTTCATCTTATTTCATCTTCAATTTCTCTATTCAATGTATGTAATCTAATCACTTTGACGTGATCACTTCCTTGGTAAGCTTCTTGTAGAGTTTTTAATAAATCCTTGGGAATATTTAAACATGTAATCCCTCATAATATATATATATATATATATATATATATATATATATATATATATTGTGAGTTATTATTCTTAGCTTCCTTCTTGGTTTGCCTATCATTAATTATAATAGTAACCCAATCAATTGGTTCATCATAACTAGTCTCCACAATCTCCCATAATTCTTTTACTATCAAAAGAGTCATCATTTGATGATCCAAAAATTATAATCATTTTCACTAAATTATTGAATAGGATTTATAGTTTACATGATCAATTGTTAGAAAAAATTGAAAAAAAAAACATCCCCCCAAACCTTGCTTTGATATTAGTTGAATATTTCTAAATATATAAAAAATAAACCTTTACCCAGAAAGAAATTAGAAAATAAGAGACTCATAGCCAAATATATGTAGTATGCATAATGAAAATAAATATAGAATAGCCAAAAAAAAATACTTCCTCAAATTATTTAAATCATTATCCATGATAATAAAGTCCAAATACAATATATTTATTGAATTTCATGTGAACACTATTTTCTAATAAATAAATATAACATTTTAAATTTATCTAAATAATAAAAATAAAACAACTTGCATGAAATGTAAACTAAAGCTATTTCCAACATTTATAAATATCTATTATTATTAAAATAGATTAAATAAATATCAGTTGATTACTAAATAAATTGCATGATTTTTTCATGACTGAAGTTGTTGTAGAAATAAAACTCAATAGTAATCAACCACCATTTACAAATTCAAAATCAATCAATTGGATAATTTTAATAAATATTCATATACACTCTCACAATTCCCTATAGTACCTAATTTGTATTTCACTTCAAAGAATACATTCCTGATATAAAATTAGTTCTACTAGTTTTTATTTATGAAATTTAACTTTATCTTATAGATTGGAAGCACTCACAAACTGCAAACACTACATTTTAACCTTCAATTTTTGTCAAAATAAACCTTATACTATGCACTACTACTTTTGACATCAAAATAATAAAGAAAATGGTGTTGAATTAAACATATAATAGACTGAGGTTGTTTTATGGAAAATGTCATCTCTAATTTTCCTTTCTTAGGTCAACTTCAAAGATTAATATTATGTTTTAGAAGAGGGATGGGGAAATATTGGAAGGTGCACATGATTAATTATCCAAGTATTAATATTTAGAGGAGGAAAAACATTACATCTTAAAGTTGATATTTATTAGATCAATTATCAAAATAGTTATTGGTCTACCTAAAAAGGAGTACCCTCAATTGAGTTGTCTTCAAGGTAAGATTGTAGTGTGTGTTTAACTTTAAATTTAAATATGCGGGGATATAAATGGTAGAGAGAATTAGATTAAATTATATATATATGGATGATGAGCTAAATTAATAAGTAGTACAATTAATATAAATATAGCACAAATAGTATCCTAAATCTGTATTACATATTGATAAAAATAGTAATGTACAACTATTGATAAATATTACAATGAATTAGAAATAAAATTCACTTAGTTAGTTTAATGTGCACATGCAGGTTTAACATTGGATAGGTTGGAAGTGGAATGGAATATGAACATATAAAAATTGATAAATTCTATAAATATTAGTTTTTGTGGCCTCAAACACTTGAGTCAAATCAAGAAGGTTATATTGACATAGGTGTCAAAACCTATTGTAGGTATCATGTATTCAATAATGATTGGATCTATATGTGATTAATTAGAGGCTTATAGTTTTTCTATCAGCATTAGATAGTGAAAGAGAACATTTAAATACTGGGTAGGTCTAAAACTTAAAGGTATAACCATTATAGGTATTTATCAAGTGTACAAGACTAAGTTACTATATAAATTAAATTTTGATATTTGCATTCCCCCTTAGATCTAGTATTGAAATTCATATTTTAAATGAAATAAATGCATACTTGGGTGTGTATAACACACCTTATCTTTGTGGGAGGCCAACTTGAGTTCTTTCATGGTGAATTCCATGAAAAAAAATATCATTTTACAATATATAATTAGTATATGCCATCTATAACTAAAATAATTTGAAATATTTGAATGTAATAAGATTAAGTTTAGGAATACACATGGTTTTTTATGTGAAATAATAGTGCCTTTGGTAATATTATTTGAAAGGATGCCTCATTATGAGCCATTAATTATAAGGTTAGGACTATTCTAAACTTATAAGTGTGTGTGTGTGTGTGTGTGTGTGTGTGTGTGTGTGTGTGTGTGTGTGTGTGTGTGTGTGTTTATATATATGACCATTAATCTTTTTTTGTTTCAATCATGCAATCTAAATATGTGCATGATATAGTATGTAAGAGAGATTTAATCAAAGCATAGTATATATCTCATGAGGGTGGATGATATATTCAAGTCCAACTGATAGATTTGGTAAAGTTAAATGATTTAATCAAATTTAACTTATAAGTTTGGTTAGAATGAGTGATTTAATAAAATCAAATTTTCAAAGGTGAACCAACTATCTTAGTAGATTGGATCAATAACACTCCATAATAGTCCATCTTGGGTCTGATAACAGTCCATAATAGTATTTAAAATTTAGAAAACTACTTAAGTTTTCAAATTTAAGTGACAATTTGATGGCATATGCACCTCGTATATGTCCTAAATTAGAATTTCGGTATGATAAGAATACCAATGTATAGAATGTTGCCACAAATATGTACCTAAATCATATAATTATGAAATATCATGAATTTAAATTTGGTGTAAGTGTGGAAGACATGTTTCTATGACATGCCCCACTATAATTAGAAAATATTAGAATGGTGTAAATATGGAGAAAGTTTTTCCATAACATGCCCCTAATATAAACTAGAAATTTTGAGTATTGAATAAGTGTGAAGCTCATGCATTTTTTACATGCCCCCACTTTAATCTAGAATTCTAAAAATGTATAAGTAATACCTTTACAACATGACCCAACTAATATACCACCCATTTTAGGGTGACAATAAATATAATCTAGTAGTTATCTTATCTCAAAAGGATAACATAATTATATAAGTTGTGTGTGGATCATGTAGCATGTAAGAATAATATTTCTAGGTAGAGATAACATTGAGATACATGGTATATGATCATATAATGTCCTAAGATGCATGATATATATAATGGTAATGTCCAAAGAATAATATTATAATCTCAACAAATAATAAATCACACACACAAGATCACTCAAATGTAAGACAAAATAAAATGGTCCAACGAGACCTCATACAAAGGCCATTTTAAAAATCCACAAAGCATAGAAATGACATATTCAAATGTCCAAATAATATAGATTGACATATTCAAATTTTTAAATAGTTAAGAAAATAAAATAGGAACACAATCAATAGAGCATATTCAAATGCTCAAAATAGAAATACAATGCAATAAAATGGCAATAAAGAAACACACTTAAGGAAAAGCATATATGATAGAATAGAATAAATGCATCCAACATTAACATATCATACTAGTTCTTAGCATGTGTTTAAAAAATGTTAATTACATTTAATATCAAGTACAATGTGAAAGATATAATCATGGATATAGGTATACATGTAAGTATATAATCTCAAACATAATAATGAAAAGTTATAACAGAATAATATAACATGGGTGTTTCATGATGGAAGAATGATATTCACCGAACATACTTATGATGTGAGGGAAAGGAAGGACAAACATATTTATGTGCATATTTCATGTGTCTAGGTATGCATATATGACACAAAAATGAGTAATGAAACATTTTTATATAATAAATTAATGATATCCTATCATATAATTTAAGAAAACAACATATGTATAATAAATATTGCACTTAGGAATATGCTTTTTATTTTTGTATTTTTAAATTTATTTGAATGCTTTTTGTAACTTTATATTATTTGAAAAGGAAAAGTCTAATCTATGATCCTATCTGAGGGATATTCATAGGTATTCTTAATATTAGAATATGGTATACCAAACTAGTGGTACTACCAAGGAGTATGCATAGGTGTAATTTATTGTACGATAGGCTATGTAATGAATTTTTTTATGTATTATATGACTTTTTGGTCTCAAAGAAGTAATATAAGGAGTAGGGATTTGTGAAACACATTTTATTTCTCTATAGTTTATTGGAAGTAGAAATAATAGGAAAATGATTAGTTTCTCTGAAGTATTAGAAGATGCAAAAGTTATCTAATGATCAGATGAGGATGAGAATATATAAGGATTATAAGATGCATAATCTTTCCTGAACAACATGTGCCATATGTGTGCATAATAGAATCATAAAGAGCATCATGTTTTTTTTAATTTTATACTTAGTATATTTGGTTTGTGTTTATCTACATTTGGTTTATCATTTATTAGTGATGGTTTCAATCATTAGGTACAAGGTCCTATAGGTATGAATATATTATTGTTAGTGTAGATGATTAGAATAGTTAAAATGGTTACAAATATTACATTAATTTTAGTTATTGATTAGAATCTTCCCAGATCCTCGGAATCCTACTTATATTTTCTATAGCATCATAATTTTTTTATTCTACTCTCTATTTCACGAATAAATCATCAAATTTCAATGGTTTTATTACAGTTTGGTATCAGATCCAAATAAGTTAAGAAATTTCAATCACCTAGTCAATGCTTAGCTTGACTCACCTTTGTAATATAGCGATGGAATTATGTAGCCCTAAAGTTATATGGGTTTTTTTTAGTGATTATGTAAAAGTTTTTAAAAACACATTAGTAAAGAGTCTAGCAACATAGCCAATAGAACTGCATAACAAGGAGCATTGGAGAAAGACCAGCGTGGAAGTTATCTGGTAGAAGAAGTATAATGATGGAATGAAGGATGTTACACTCTGTTGAAGTCAAATAAAGCATTTAGAGATGCATTAGTTTCCTGAAAGAGTGTTATATTCAAAGCTTTTATAATCTATACAAAATTAGAAGCTGACTAAGTTTAAGAAGCTCATAGCATGAATGTTTGATCGATGCATGATAGAGGAAGTAAACTGGAGTAATCTAATTGAAACATTTCATTGGCTCATTATAAATGTTCATTTACCATCATAGTGTACTATGTAATCCTCTCGTGGAAGTGTGAAATCTTGATTGATGCCTAGCATGCAATCTGATCAAAGAATTTTTCTCTTCATAAAAGTAAGGTGTTTGAAAATCATAGCCAAGTCATTATGCTATAAAATCATTACATTTTATTCAATATCGTGCCATGACATATATATCAAAGCTAAAATAATCAATTTGGTTGGAAGATAGCATAAGCACGAAATAAAGAGAGTATAGTAAAAGCTAAGATAATAGGACAAAGTGATTGAAAGAGCCCATACAAATGAGACATGCATGAGACCAATGTATATGTTTATTGTGAATAAAAGTGTTGAAACCATTGAAATCCACCAAGAAGACTCATAGGTCATGGAAAATTGTCATGATGCTTAGGAGAGCTTTGCTTTCTACTTTGCCTTGCTGGAAGCCCTTTGTGACTACGAAAAACTTTAGTTTGATGAACTAATTTGAAACGGACTTCTATAATATTTCTTATTGAACATATGCTTCCAAAAAATGATAATATTAGAATAAATTGAAGTCAAATATGATGTAAACTATGAATATGAGGTTGATTTCCCTAAAAAGCATCCCCATCTCTCAACATTTAATTATTGAGTTCATCTCCAAGATCAATTTTCTTGTGGGTGTGTAAAAGGACATGTAATTCTCTCTCATAGCAATAAAATAAAATATTTTTATTTACAATATCTACTCCAAAATTACTTCTATTAGATACCCAACTTCTCAAATGGCTAAACTATGACACTTGGAAAATAGAGATGTGCACCATCCTTCAATTTGAAGTACTATGGGAAATTGTGATAAGGACTATGCACATTTCTATAGATCTTGATGTGCTCATAAAATATGAAATGGATAATGCTAAAACCTTGATGCTAATTATGTTAAGCATAATTGATGATGTGCATCCATATGTCAAGGATGTAGACATAGTAAAGATAGCATGGGATAAATTAATGACCATCTATGAGGTGAAAAATAAGACTAAAATCCTCCATCTATAGTCGATGCTTGACACACTCTCTATAGAGTCCAATGAAAAATTTGAGGAATTATTACATCAAGTGGATTATCTACAAAAAAAATTATTAGAACTCAATGAGATGGTAGATGACAAAATCTTGATCAAAATCACCTTGAGATCACTCCCTTCCTAGTTCAAAGTGTTCATCATGACACTAAATATCTCTAAACAGAGAGTTTCAGTTGAAGAGCTCATGAACCTATTGTAATAAGAGGAATCCATCAACACTATTCTAGACGAGTTGAAAGACAAAGCTCTTATCTCAAAGTAGTAATGAGGTTAGAATTTTGGCAAAGGACCTCTAGAGAAGTAACCATAGAAATAATAACAATAAAAATATTTAAATCATCAAAAATCACAAAATTTGAAGAAGTGGTGCCACATATGTCAAACCAACACTCATGCCTTGGACAACTCATGGTATAATGGCTTAAAATAAGTATCTTCTAGTAATAAAGCAAATCTAGGAATGACGATTCTCATTAATCAAAAATATTTCCCCATTGGTGGAAGTCGAAGGGAAATCTCATAGCTCAACAAGATGATGGATATAAAGAAGAGACACTTGAAGAAAAAAAATTATAGTGCACATAAGAACTTAGTGATAGTGTCCTAGACCTTGCAACCCATGAGAAATATCTAGTTGATGGATTCAGGTGCCACTAAACACATGTTAGATGAAAATAAGTTATTTGATTTATTGACAAACCAACCCATTAGAGATCAGGTTAGGTTCATTGATGATAAAGAGTATCTTATAGAAGAAAATGGTCAAGTCATCATTCCTCTCAAAATATAGAAATGTATACTCTTAAAGCTACTATGTGTTCCTAGATTGACATCCAACATCTTATTAGTCAGTTATCTTTTGAATCATCATTTGAAGGTGGAGTTTCATGTTGATAATGGCATCAAATCTTTCTTGATCTCATGATAAGTTAAGGTTCTTGATAGAGAATTTTTGAAAGATAAATTATTTACTTTACTTTTTATTTCATCTTCTACAGTAGCTCTATCTACCTCTATAGTAGAATCTACTACTCTTTGGCACTACCATTATGGTCACCTATCTCTTGGATATTTTTACCAGTTATGTTCAAAATGGATGGTACATGGACTTCCCAAGTTTTATAATTCCTTGCTCGTTTGCCATAGATGTCATGTAGGTAAACAACACAAGGATCCATTCAGGACAAGTACCTTTCATGCTAAAAAACATTTGGAGGTTGTTCATACCAATCTAAATAGATCATTACCTATTTCATTTTTCAAGATACCAATACTTCCAACTATTCATAAATGACTACTCTTAGAATACATTGGTATTTTTCCTAAATAAGAAGAGTGAGGCCCTTCATCATTTATAGGTCTTTTATCAGCAAGTTGTGAAGGAGTCCAGATAACCTCTTCATCTCTTCCACTCAAATAGAGGAAGTAAATTCACATCAAATAAATTCTTGGTATTCCTAAACCAATAAGGCATCAAACTAAATTTTATTGCTCCCTACACACCCTTGCATAATGGTATTTTTAAGTGATGAAATCACATAATAATGGAAATGGCTCATTACATGTTGTCAACAGTAAAGATGGAGAAATGATATTGGGTAGAAGTAGTTCAAATGGTTGTTTATCTTCTCAATAGGGCACTAAAAATATTTTAAAGGACAAAACTTTGAAAGGCATATGGAGTGGTATAAATCCATCGAGTTATCACCAATGAGTGTTCATTTTCATAACATATATACATGTCTCAACTCAAAAGATAAATAAAATAGAGTCAAAAACACTTTTATGTATCTTATTGGGCTATAGTACTACCTCGAAAGCATACCATCTCAAAGATCCTAAGATTAAGAAAATCTATGAAATTAGAGATGTGGTTTGTGATGAGTCATCCTTTAGTTCAATGATGTAGAAACAAGAATCAACACTAACCAACTCTCACTTATTACTCTCCAAGTCAAATGATGAGGAGAATTCTCATAGAGAACATGAGCTAAAAGGGAATTTGTATGTTGGTATTGGAGAATTATAAAATCCACCAGGTAGTTATTCACATCATTAAAGCAATTCTTCACATCAACAACAAAATTCCATTTGAAGTGGGTATGAATCACCATCAAAGACTCCCATGTTCCACCTCCCCATAATACTTCATCTGTAGTCAAAATGAGGAGTCAGACAAGAAATGAGGTAAATTTTTCACTCGTGAGTATAGTATTTGATAGCTCTAAAATTGATAATGTTTGAGAATCACTAAGTTAGCCTCAGTAGAAGAAAGTAATATAGGCTAAAAATGACTCACTCATGTAGAATCAAACATGGGAACTTGTCTATCTACCTATAAGAAAGAAACCCATAGGCTGAAAATGTGTTTTCAAAACTAAATATAAGGTAGATGGATCCATAAAAAATCATAAAACATGACTTGTAGCAAAGGGATATTCTTAGAAATAAGGCATTAACTATGAAGTGACCTTTGCACCCACTATGAAGATCAAGACCATCAGAGTTATTTAGGCACTGATAGTACATAATGGATATAAAATTAAGTAGGTGGATTTCAAGAGTGCTTTCCTAAATGGTGATCCCAAATAAGAAGTATATATGACCCAATCAAAAGGTTTTGTTGATGAAAAACATCCTAAAAAGGTATGTCATTTGATCAAATCACTATATGGACTAAAACAAGTTCCTACAGAATGGTATATCAAGATAGATGATCACCTTTTATAGTATGGTTTTACTCATATCCCCTTGGATTCTAACTTGTACATAAAGAAGGTAGGGACATAAATCATCATTATTTTTTCCTATTTAAATGATTTTTTTATCACTATAATTTCACAAGATCGGGTTGATATTATGAAGAATGACCTCAAAATATCCTTCAGCATGATTGATTTGGGGTTACTACATTATTGTCTTGGATTGGAGATATGGAAAAAATAGAATCACATTTTTATCTCCAAAATAAAATATGCCAAGACACCCTTAGAAAAGTAAAAAATGTCAGATTATAAACCTCTTTGAACACCAATAGAAAAAGGTTTAAAACTCTCTCAATTTCAAGACTCACCTAAAGTAGATGTAATTCTCTATAGTAGCTCATTAGGAGTCTCATCTAATTGACCTAGACCAGACCAGACACATGTTTTTGTATGAGCTATCTCTCTAGATTCATGAATGAGCTAAAAAAATGTCACTAGGTTACAAAAAAGCATGTTTTGAGATATGTCTTAGGTATACTTGAGTATGGTCTAGAATACATGAATAATACTCAATTTTTCTTGCATGGATACACCGACTCAAACTATGTCAGATAT
>JARHVA010007944.1:157500-240000 GCA_037957365.1 Torreya grandis | reverse complement strand
ATTTAGTAAGATACATATAAAAAAATATTATCAATGATCATACCTTAAAATGTGTATAAACTAGAATAATGGATCCACCTCTAAGTCGCATCAATTTTATAGAAGATAGGGACAAGAAATATCTCAAGACATATCACCAAAAGGGTCATTAGAACAATAATTCAACAAAATTATATAACAAGGTATCTCGTCACATAATATATCAATCTCTTGTGTGTAAATAAATCTTACTATGCCACACTCTATGAGTATAGAGTTTGGTTTACACTACTTATTATTAACAACAAAATACACAAGGAAAACAATGATGGAAAATTAGGATGTGACACTTCTATATTAAGAACACTTTCAAAATAATGTAGCTTAATGCAATAAAATTCTTACATATGAATTTTTACATTGAATATTTACACAAAAAAAAATATATAATTTTAAGCTCACCTTTGTAATGGGATGAACCAATACAAATAATTAAGGAAAAACGGGTAGCTTTAAAACCATGTTATGATACCAAGTATAACACACACTAGATCACACATATTGAAAACAACACAAAACACGTACCAAATATTTTATGTGTTTGATAGAAGAATATGGAATATTTTATCAATCATATAAGAGATACATAGAACAATAATCTTGTAGATAAGTAGTTTATCAAAAGAAGATAGTATTTTTATTGGTTAAATTAGACCTAAGATTCATTCATAGCCCATTTTAAAATAAAATGCATTATTAACTTAGATTAAAAATAACATGACTTAGCATCCCCTCCATACGTGTACAATACATGTAATCTTGTTTTAATATTAATTGCCACAATAAAAAATAACGATTCTTTAGAAACATTTGTCAAAGCATAAGTGATTAACCCATATTTAACATATGATTGTGGACTTGTAATAACATCTCACTTTAGGAATAAACCACAAGTTTTGATATTAATACATTTAAACGCATCCTTCTCATGTGGCATAAGTATAATAATGCTTTTAGTTGACATAATTAATTTTAAATAATATTAATCAAGTTTAGAAATATATTTTTTGATGTTTAATGTTATGATCACTTCAATTATATATTTTAATAATTATAATATATTGTATTAGAATTTTTAAGATTAGATCATATCACAAATACTTTAACTGATGACTAAGCCATTGGTTTCAAGTTGTGAATGATGGCCTTTATTATTATTCCATATTATAAGTTTTCATATGAAAATATGTGACCCCCATAAGTTCTATTTTACCCTTGAATTTCTCTTTACAAGGGTACCAATAAAAATATTTTGTGGACGCAATTTGTCCAAAAACTAGGTATCTTTATGACTTAATAAAATTAATTTATCAAGTATTAATAATTTCAATCCCTATGTCCTTATTACTTAATAAAATTAATTTATCAAGTATTAATAATTTCAATCCTTGACACAGGGATCCTAAAATGGTATGAATATTGATAAGATAACTTGAGGTATCATATTATTGAATTTCATTAGTATATTTTTTATTAATTAATATCATAAAACGATATCCATTATCGAAACCTATATCATGCTCTAATGATCCCCAATTCTTCACCAAATTATTCCATAATGGACACATATAAAACAAACATTTATCAATAATTCACCAAATTATTCCATAATGGACACATATAAAACAAACATTTATCAATAATAAGGGCAGTATAATGTTCCTCTTATTAAGCACATTTGAAATATAGATACAATCAATCAAAATGAAGTATGAACAAAAGAGATTTGATATAAGGAATAAAACTTTTTCAAATAGAAATATATGAATAAATAACTACAATCAATAAGTAATGTAGATCTTTACTTTCATATGGGAAGAGAAACATTTCATTTGCATTCCTTTATCACACACTCAATTTATAAATTACACATTAGAAAAGGAAATGTATTTCTTAAAAAATTATTATTTGTAATGAATCTTTTATTACATTACAACCATCATGAAAGTCACATCAGCATAATGTTGACAAAATATCTATAAAAAAAAATATCTTAAAATATTAATTTTTAAATACCATAATCAACATGAAATATGAATAGAAATACAATTATCCTTAATTTTAAAAAATAAAAACTTAAATATATCAATGTCTCATTTTAATTACATAAACTACCATTAAAAAAAAACACAACCAATATTTCTATCCCACTAATGTAGTTAGCATGTAAATTTCAAAATGCTTACTACTTAACAATATACATTCTTGTGTTACCTAAGTGATAAATCACATTTCAAGGTCATACATCAGATTGGAAATATATCACAATATTATCAGCCACCTTCACGTTAAATCAACATGCAATGTATGTCAATATTAAAATGCAATCTTTAAGATACCAGTTCCAAATCAAAATTAGCATGCCCTGCCTAATTTTCTCGTAATGAAAATAAAGGAGCCACGTGGTTGCGACGTAACTAGATTGCCCTACGGAGCCACATGGTTGCGACCAAACAAGCTTATCCACCGTGCTCACATTAATATAGTGAATATTCTTTACATTATATTTAGCCTTCTTAGAGTACACAACAAAATATATAAAGCATTCAACATTATCAAAAGTATAGCTTTCAATCTTTTCTTGAATAGCAATAAAGTTTAATCATATTGATCCATTTGCTTACCATGCTACTACGGTTCAAGAAAAAACCTGGTCGTTTATACTAACACAAAAATGAACCAATATCCCATAAACTTTCAAGATGTTAGTGACTGCCAAGGGATTATAACCAAATCATAACAAGTGGGGGCTCTACATTGAGCACATGTTCACTTGACAATGATTTAAATCTTTTCTAAGAAATGTCTTATTTATAGGTCATCTCATGAAATGCCATGATTTAAAGATATGCATGGTTTTTTGAAAGGCCTTAAAATACATCAAAGCATTTCCTATTGCCAGGTTTATAGCCAAACTCCACAGAATTTGCAGAATGTGGAGGCATTCTAAAGGCAAATGAATTATTTGACAAAATGAACAAAAATACACTCTCCCAACGATAGGCATTCAAACATTAATTTTACTTGACAAATGTATGAATTCATTCTAAATTAAAAATAATACTAATTAGACATTTGTTATTGCAAGCGCCTTACAACCATTCAGAACTGAGATTTTAGATTTAAAAGCAAAAAAGACCAATAAAAACTATCAAATTGGCAGGAGAAAAAATAGTCCTGGGACTCACCTAATTTCCCACTCTAAATATGGGAAATCTGGTTATTTATTACCATGAAACATTTAAAAACCAAAGCTTAATACTACAGTCCATTCCAGTGATTACCATGGCACTATAGCAAGTCACACCATGGCATTTTTTAAAAAAAAAATCTTGAGCTCTACACTTATGAAGAGGATTAATTGTAGAGAATCTCTCCTCAAAGTGATACATAAGGGAAAGACAAACATAGGTTCCTTCGAAACAACTTAATGCAAAAGAATGCCCATGCCTATTAAGAGAGCTAAAGTAACTCGACTCAGCCTCAACCCATCCAACATGGTCATTGTTAAAGGATTCCAACATAATATGAATCAAATACATTGGAATTTTGGTAAGTCAAGGGACGAATCATTTTATATTTAGTAATTACTAAAAATAAATGACAGGCTAAAGAATCTAATTGAATAACACTTTCTGCCAACCAGTTTTGTAGTAGAAAAGGAAAACACGAGCATTAAACTACGTTTCTTCCAACCCAAATTAAACCAATGCACATTTCAAAGAAAATCTCCGAGAGAAGCTGAAGGGGACCCATCCTAGAATATTAGTTTTAAGATTAAAATGATTACACTATCAATAACATAGTAATTTTAAAAATTAAAAATCATTCAATTGGATAGATTAATGCCATATTCATAATGATCTTAAAATTACATAACGCACCTAAATTATATTTCACTTATGAGAATATATGCTTGAAATTAAAAAGGGGCATACTCCTCTTCCGAAAATTGACTTCTTCTCGAAAATTTGAAGCACACACAAGCCACAAACTTTATTTTACCTCGAACTTTTGATAGAATAAACACTCAACTAATATATGTAACTGTTAAGCGAATCCCTTTTCTTGAAAACATGTGAGTGACTACTGATGCAGTTCATTTATCTCATCGAAACACGAGAGTTACACCCCACAAATACAAAAAAATTTAAGTTAAACATAAAACCCCATAAAACAATGTCTACAGGATCAATAAATCTTAGCTACGGCAACTCATCTCATTTTGAGTCCAGCGGTGCAATCCACGCTTTAGGCTTCCACCCTGGAGGTCGCAAGAACGAACCCTAGCCAGAGGAATGACAACATCTTCCCACAGATAATTACCCTCGTCAGACAAAAACATGACGAGATCGTCTTTCCGAAGGCGAAGCTTAACACGAAGTGTCGATCCGTGAGGAGTAGAAGAAACAATCTCCACGCCCCTATCAATTTTTTTCTTTTGTTGAATCTCCGTCGGAGAAAGCTCTGTGATATAGTTGTAACTTATGGAGTCTGGAGGCTGCCGTTACACGCTTGTCCGAAGAGACTCTTGCAGAACGATTTGTTGGCTGAGGAAGAGGAATCAGAAAGTAGAGTCGACCACCTTGAAGCTCCGTAGGCTGTGAAAGAGGTCGACTACGAATACCGAACTGACGAACGGCATCTGCTTCAAAAATCCCGTGATCTGGATGATCGCGGAGAATTTCCTTAACATAAGCAGGGCTCGACAGTTTCATCACCGTTCCGTCGACATTCATAATCCTTATGCGTCGACGGCTGTCTTTCCTCGACACGCGTCGCAGGACGTTATTATCGAAGAAAAGCTTTAAAAAAATCACAATGCGCGAACCGGATTCGAGTTTCGACAAACAACAGCGTTAAGAGGATAAATGGGCGAACAACAATAATACTAAGATTTTATAACAATGTTTCATAGTCAAATTATTATCATCTAGCTTAATAACGTATAGGAGATTATTATTATCTAGCTTAATACGGTATAAGAGACTATTTTGATTTAGCATGTAATTGCATGATCCATCCATACGTGTATATGTTTGATAAATAATAAGGAATGTCTTCTCAAAATATATGAATTCACATTTTCTGACAATTATAATTATAACAGAATGTCAGTAAAATTCACCACCAAAAAAAATGACAGTTTAACAACAAAGTAACAAAGTTTATGTTGGATAGTGCGCTCATGGGTGTAAACCTGAGATAAAATACCTTCTGACATCACATTAAAAGCGCTCCGCTCGCTCAGTTTTGAAAGCCGTGTGCGGAGTCTACTTCATCAGTCAAACCACGTTGCTTAGTAACGTATAGGAAACTATTTTTACAAGGCGAAAACTTTGAATTGTGAAATTATGTACCTGTGATTGTATGATCCATCCACGTGGGGGCACATGCTAACATGTTCTTAACAGCCATTATCTATTTATTGCCTTTCTTCAAACACGCAACCAATCTTCGTATTCGAATTGAACTCAAATTACGCTTCTAAATTTCTAAAACGACTGCTCGTTTCTTCGATTCTTTAATAATAATAATAATAATAATAATAATAATAATAATAATAATAATAAAAAACAATTAATGAGTTAAAATAAGAGAAACAAATTTGACAGAGTTTCGTATTTGGATAATTCAAATTTTAATTTAGGATTCGACGATTCATTCAGTTTCTTGTAATACGCATATGTAACATGCATATTCTACACTAGATCACATTTTCTCAACATTAGATTTTCATATATTATAGACTAATATTTTTGTTATTATGGATTGTGGAAGTCTCAAGTTTTAAGCATTGTATATGGGTCAATTTTTTTAGTTTTTGTTTCTCTAAAATTGATTACAATCATATGGGTTTATTTTTCAAGTTTTTTGACATGCATATTCCACGTTAGACCATGTTTTCTCAGCATTAGATTTTCATATATTATAGACTAATATTTTTGTTGTTATGGATTGTGGAAGTCTCAAGTTTTAAGCATTGTATATGGGTCGATTTTTTTAGTTTTTGTTTCTCTAAAATTGATTACAATCATATGGGTTTATTTTTCAAGTTTTTTTTCTCCATGATTAATGTGATATGTGTGTGTTTGATATTCCATTTTTTAAAAGAAAGAATAAGTATAAAAGATTCATTAATTAATCGAGTTTAACTTCAAAAAATGTTTAAAGTAAATAAATCTTTGAAATTAAAGTCATTCTTCTATAACAAGAGAAAAACATTCTTCAATGATCATGTAATTTGTCAAGAAAATTAAAAAGGTGTCTGCATTGCATTGGAGGAATGCCCTTTGCATTAACTTCCAAAAACCTTTTCCATGGATGACTCCGCAAGTTTTCCACCTGCCTACTTTGGTAGCCCATATGTCATACGATTCAACTCCCTCATCACATAGTGGAAAGATATCTCACTAAAAAATGATTTTAAATCCAATGCTCGAGTCACTGATTCATGAAAAGATAAATTTTTATTCGAAAAGATTTTTTTTATTAAGTAGATAACAAGTTTTGAGTCTCCATAAATCTACATAAGTTAAATTCACATATCCAATGCTAAAAAAGTTCAAATGTTAATTATATAAATCTCAACTTCAATAATTATGTTATAACCAAGTTCACTTACAAAATGAAATGAATTGATTTAAGTAACTGAATAAAAACACCCACTCCACTCAAGCCAGGGTTTCTTGTGAAGCTCCATCAAAGAACCCATTTTTCTTATCCTATTTATCTCAAGTTATCATACAACCTTATATTATATCTTATAAAATTGTTTGCAATATTTTAAAACCTTTTATGTCTTTTAGAAGAACATCTCTACATTAAAAAAAACTTATCTTAAAAATGGTTACATTTTTAACTAACTTGTTAGTCCATATCACAAAAATACAAAGTGAATGGTGATCTTTCTTATTCTCATCATCCTCTAACCAATGTGTATGGCCCTCTTCCAACATTTCTCCCTCCCATTATCCCTTCCGTCTAGTAAGCTATTCCATCTCTCTTGACATGCGGTAGGCAAGAGAGATGATAAACATGATTATTCTCATGTTCATTGGAGAATAGAAATGCCCGAATGATCCCATGATATTTTTTTAATAAATTATCTCAAATAAGTATTCTATGTTTACATATTATCATTAAAAAACCCTTGATTTTAATGAAGTTTTTAGTTTCTATAAAAAAAATATAACCTAAATACTCACGTCTCTCAATATTTAAGATGGTAACCTTGTATCCTTTATTAAGCTTTCAAGTTTTTCTTAATGTTGTTTGAGAACATACTATGACATATTGAGAATCCCTCAACCTAATTGAAGTTTCAATAATTACAACTTTGTATCTATTGCATTATTCACCCCTTCATCAATCAAGTCTAAATGATTTATATATTTTTAGACCATTAACCTTATAAATTTCTATTATATTGTAGATATTAAAATATGATATTATGTATATGACAATGACAATATTGACACACATTACTACTTATGATTTGAGTGCTAAAAAAAAATGTCATTATCTACCATTCTCTCACACCTACATGTTACCTTATGAGTTTGATCTTTTTATTTTATTGTTACACATTTACATGAACCTCATCATCTATTTTTAAACCAACACCCTATCCTTCATAAACATGCCCATATTTTAAATTAATTCCACTTATACATAGGTCATTAACATTATTTTTTGTAATATCATCAATTGATATTAACCTTATCAGGTGAGTACCGACATTCTCTTAGCAAATACTAATTTTTAAAATCTAACATTTACTTAAGGTTGGGCCATTTACTTAATGTGTCAATGACATTACAAATTACCCAATTGGACACACACACATGGATAGAGAGAAAGAAACTCACTTGATATGGGGCTTGGCACATGTCTAATACATATCTATATGCTACTACACATTGAGAAATTTTGTCTTATTCTTTTTAAATTAAAAACCAATCACTAAGAGCAGTCACAAAGTAAGTCTGAATCATACCAAATTTAAGTCAAATCAAGGATTATTAAGTACCAAATCCAAAGCATTAGCTACATACATATATCCAATGAGAAAAATTTCATAATTATACTAAAAGAGAGAACTACATTTAACTTTATTTAGTTATGTGTGTTGTAGGTCCATGCCAGAGGCTCTAAAATCCAAGCCATTCTAGAGCCTTAAAGCATTTGTTTAAAAATACAAATATAAGAACCTCATATGCAATATGTACCATGTATGCAGAACTACTACATACACATAATATTTTACTACTAGTCTTTAAAATTTCATACACGATTTTAGTCTTTAGAACCGTAAATGTAGTATTTATGTCATAAAACTATGTACATAGAATAGTTTAATATTAGATTGGTATGCATGGTATATAAATAAAACAAACATTTGAGTATAAGTTTACATTTAAATATGGATATTTAGTTTTGTATACTTCAAGTTATATTTTATTTATATACTTCTAGGATATTTGAGAGTGGTTTCAGATCTCTAGGAGCTATAATGCAAATTCAAGGTTTTGGAGGATCCTATCATTCACATTCATACAAACAAAATATCAGTATTTGAAACTTTATATTGTATCAATATTTATCATGAGTATACATGAGCATCATCATTTAATCTGTTAAAAATGAATGCTTATGGTTATTGTGTGACAAGTGGGCCAATCCTCTTGGATTTATATATTAATCGAAAAAAATAAATAACTTTTTAAATGAGATAATGGTTTTACTTATAAACATAATTTTAAACTAAATTAAACACAAAATAAAATCTCTTACATAAATTAAGTTAATCCTATATTAGTAATAATTATGAAACAATGATAAATTATAAGGTATTTTATGTTCCAACAATTTTTTCATTAACAAGAGAAGCTAAAGAGTGAGACACTGAAAGCAATATATTACATTTATATTCTCCTTTTACTCATACATCATAATCATCATCAAAAAAATTTAATTAGATTAATAAATATTCTTCAAAGTCATGTTGAGATAACAAAAATATATAAATAATTATCTATAAAAAATAACAACTGAATAAAATTATTTGTGGAAAGCTTCATTATTCAACACAATTACATGATAAAATTGAAACTAAATTAATTTCACTTTGATATAATACATTAATACTCTATTTATATGAAATCTTTCAATCGTCTAATATAAATATATAATGAGATTATAATTAAAATAATTTCACATTAATTTTAAAAAATAATTATTTAATATTAAATAATTAAATTGTAATTAAATTACTTTCATATTTAAATTTAAACTAATAATTATTTATAAAATATTATATACTCAAAAACCTTATCAAAAGAACAATATAATAGAAACCCAGAAGTCCAAAAGATGCTAAGTAAATCCCTTTACCTTGCGATTATTACCTGGAAAGAAGGAAAAGTATATATATAATAATAAAATCATAAAATATATGAAACTGTTAAGCAAATCCCTTTTCTTCAAAAAAAATGGAAGTGCCTACTTATCAAGCGGTTCATTCATCTCGTTGAAACATTGGAGTTAAACATAAACAAACTAAAATAAATTAAGTTAAACATAAAACCCCAAAAAACAATGTCTACGGGATCAATAAATTTTGTGTTCAGCGATGACATCCACGCTATAGACCTCAACCATGGAACCCCAGCCAGCTGAATCACGACATCTTCCCACAGATAATTGCCGTCGTCAGAGAGAAACTTGGCGAGATCGTCTTTGCGAAGGCGAAGCTCAACACGCAGTGTCGATCCGTGAAGAGTAGAAGAAACAATCTCCACGCCCCTATCAAATTATTTCTTTTGTTGAATCTCCATCGGAGAAAGCTCTGCGATATAGTTATAACTTATAGAATCTAGAGGCTGCCGTTAGACGCTTCTGCGAAGAGCCTCTTGCACAACGATTTGTTGGCTGAGGAAGAGGAATCAGAAAGTAGAGTCGACCGCCTTGAAGCTCCGTAGGCTGTGAAAGAGGTCGACTACGAATACCGAACTGACGAACGGCATCTGCTTCAAAAATCCCGTGATCTGGATGATCGCGGAGAATTTCGTTAACATAAGCCGGGCTCGAGAGTTTCATCACCGTTCCGTCGACTTTCATAATCCTAATTCGTCGACGGCTGTTTTTCCCGAACACCCCTCGCAGGATGTTACCCATTATCGAACAAAAGCTTTTAAAAATTAACAATACGCGAAGCGGATTCGATTTTTGACAAAGGACAGCGTTAAGAAGGTAAATGGGCGAACAACAATAATACTAAGAGTTTATAACAACGATTCACAGTCAAATCCCCGATACTATTATAGGAGACTTTTTTGATCTAGCATGAAACATGTTTTAGATTTTATCAAATTATGTATATATAATTGCATGATGCATCCAAAATCGTAAGGAATGTCTTCTCAAGGTAGATCAACTTTCACATTTTCTAGACATTTCTGACAGAATGTCATTCAAATTCAGCCATAAAAATGTCAGTTTAACAACAAAGCGACGAAGTTTATGTTTGATGGTGCGCTCATGTGGGTAAACCTGAGTTAGAAAACCTTCTAACGTCACTTTAAAAGCGCTTCGCCCGCCATGTGCGGATTCTATTCAATCAGTCAAACCACCTAGCTTAGTAACGTATAAGAAACTATTTTTATAAAGCGAAAATTTTGAAATGTCAAATTATGTACGTGATAGCATGATCCATCCACGGGGGGGGCGCATGTTAAAGCCGAACATGTTGTTCGCAGCCATAATCTATTGCCTTTCTTTAGACACGTAAGCAATCTTTGTATTGCCATTGAATCCAAACTTCTCATTTCTTTGATACATTTCAAAAGCATTTATTCGGACAAATTTATTCGGACGACCTTAAAAAGGGAAAAAAATATTAACACATGTTTTATGTCTGCTTCAAGCGTTAAATTTGATGGTCATTTTTATCTGTTTAAAAAAAAAATCAGACGGTTTTTAAAATAATATTATTTTGCATATGATATTCATTTTTTATTTTTGACTTTCATAATTTTTATATAAAAACCAATTAAAGTTTGTTATTATTGTCCGTGTTGTAAGGATATAACATTCACTATGGCTATACACATTTCATCAAACAATTAACGTATAATTATCTACATGGATCAAATCCATTCATATTAACAAAGTGGAAACATTTTCAATTTTTTCACTAATAAACTTATTACAACATAAGACATTGAAGATTTATATTACTGTTATTATTTTTTAGTTGTCAATTATATATTTGTATTCAATCAAATTTATTCCTTTTTTTTTAACATTTTAAAAAATAAAATACTACTAATTTTCTTTAGTAATATATATTGCACAAAATTTTTAAAATTATAAATAAACAAAAATAAAATAAAAACTCCTATATTTTTCAACAATACCCCAACATGAAATCCCTATCTAATTGTACTTAATTAAAAAATTAATGAATTATATTAAATTTTATTTATTTATTACGTTCGAGACATCCCTCTATGATTCCTATGTTTTTGTTTATCTAAATGAGAAGATAGTGGCAACGACGTCACCATCAATTGAGGTAAATGATAAGAACAAGTAACTTATCCCGTTTTTGTCGCATTCACAAAACAACAGCAATTTGTTAGATATCAACCGCCTCTTGTTTGCTGGCGATGATGTTGCAACCGTCCAATCTAATAAAGTAGCGGATAGTTTAATGTTCGGCTTAATTTGTACTCTAACATAAGTACATCATCTGACCATAATGTTTTATGCCAACAAATGCAAGTGATTTCGATATAGATATTTAATGGGAACATGTTTAATAAAATTTTAATAACAAATTTATGTTTTGTTACACAATTGTTGAGGGTGAAGACATATATTTCCTTTGCTTTTTATTATAGTAGTTATTTTCAAGGTGTAAATTATATTGTGGAGGATTTAATTTTTTATTTTTATATAAAATAATTTTTTAAAGTAAAATTTTATAAATATATAATAGTAATTCATTTAAAACTTATGATTATTGATCATATCTCATTTTTTGTGCATGAAATATTAAGCAATAACAATTTTATAGTTTTGGTGGAGGTTGCCATGGTAAATGAGGTTGTGTATTTCTTAATACTGTGAGGTAATGAATTATGTGGGTAGGAGGCATTTCATCTCATAGTGAGCTTGAACAATGGCGAAGTGGTGTAAAAGGGCAAGGTCATATAGAACATGTAAGTTGTGAAATATCACAAAGTGAGCTAGGTGGTGATGGTGAGGGGAAATGATAGGGTATTTAAAGTGACAACAGACACCAAAGGACTTATGTTGTACACCATACCCATATTCAAAGATGCTAATGAATAGGGGTCGATAGCGTGCAAAATCTTTGATTTACCACTTTCTATTGTCAAAGGTGGTTGAGAACATCATTAGAAATTATTTTACTATGATAAAACTCAACATTTGATATGCGGCTCCAATTAATACTACAATATCATTGATAAAAAACAATAAATTGGAGTTTCATAATCTATATTTTTATATACTAATTATAAATATAATATATAATAATAGTATATTGTATATAATTTATTAATATGTACACACAACGGTTGATGGATCCCTCACTATAAAATTATAAAAAATTACAAAAACTGTCGTTATTTATCAAAGACATCTTCACAATAACACAACGCTAAAAATAAGTACAAAATGATAGAACTAGAAATCAGGGAGAGCATACTATAAAATGGTTGACCATACCCAACATACACAAACTCAATACATGCTCGTGTGAAACCTCGGACCCCACCATCCTCAAGTGGTGTTAAAAGGTCATCGACGACAATCGCCATAAACTCCTTGTCCTTAACCATCCTATGTCAACAAAACACAAGGATAAAGAAGCACCCATAAGCCATCCTACGTGCACAAAATGACCCATAGTGGTTGGCAATATCAAAATTTATACAAAATAAATGTTGAAGGGTCAACCAAATAGGAAATTAAAACGAGTAGAAAAAAATATATACAGGGCAAGGCCGAGTGATGGCATGGGGCGTGTTCATGAGTGGTAGTAGCGGTAATAAATAAGTATGAGGGTAGCATGATTGTTTTTGAATCTATTGTTGAAGTTGTAACTGCCAAGAACGTCATGGAGATCGGTGTGTATACTGATTACTTACTTCTCAGTATTACTCTTGCCCTACTTGATGACATAAAGCTATACAAATATACATTCCTTCGTTATTTAATGGTTCTAAAACAACATGATAAGGTCTTCCCTGTTCTTACATTGTTGTGATTTTAATGTGGGAGATAATAGAAATGGAAATCAATAGGGAGAACTATGAGTTGGGGCTACATGTAATTCAAAAAGCAGGGGTTACCCATAAAATTGACTTCAGAGAGGGCCCTGCACTGTCAGTTTTCGATCAAATGTTAGATAATGTAACTTATCTAACCACAAGTAATTTGACAAAACATGCAGGTTATTTTTATTTTTTTTTGGTTTGATTCTAGGTGGATTGTGAATCTGGAATTGTGGGTATGGCTATGCATAAGGAAATTCACAGATCCTTCAATTTCATATTTTTGGATGCAGACAAAGACAACTATCTCAAATACCTCAAGTGGTTTATTGATCAGGTGAAAATTGGGGAGTGATCAGGTACGAAAATACTCTTTGGAATGCATCAGTGACTGCACCAGATGCCCCGCTGATAAAGTACATGAGATATTACAAAGACTTCACGATTGAATTGAATAAGGCACTGGCTACAAATCCCCGCATTGAGATCAACCAAATTCTAGCTGGGGATGGCATCACTCTCTTCAGGAGAGTCTAGTAACTGGATTGTCTTTTGAGGCCTTGTTTTCACCCAAATTGTGACTTCAAAGCGAGTAACATCTCTTGGATATTAAAAAATGGAAGCTCTAGTCATGTAACTATGTGTTTTTCCAAAATAATAGAACAGATGGAAATAAGTTACAATTCTTAATTATCTCCAATTTCGCTGTTATTTTAATTGTTCATTTTTAAAATATGTGCCAATAATAGGGTAATGAATTTAGATCATTTTACGTTATCTCCAATTTTGTTATATAATTTTTTCATTTCCAAAATATGTGACAATAATAAGGTAATTTTACATTATCTCCAATTTCGTTGCTATATTAATTTTTCATTTCCAAAATATGTGACAATAATAGGGTAATGGATTTAGATCATTTTACTTGGAACTTGGAGTTTGTTCTAACCATTAAAAAAATAAATGAAGAAATAAGTATATCTGATTTTATTTCCAAAGTACAAAATTCAACAATGAATAATTACTTGCCTCTACAAATGATACTCAATTAATATATGTATTACCATATATTGATGATGCCTCATTATCTCCAAATAAAATATCAAGTAAATAAGCACGTGGCCAATAAAATCAATATTTGGTTACCCTTGCACAAAATGGTAGGACTCGTTGGAGTTGAAGAAAAATGTATTTACAGGGAGATAGTGTTTAATTCTGGGGCAATGAAAAATGGTAGGACTCATTGTAATTATGAAGTCCTTATAATGTGAATAGTCTTCTTTTAGCATGTACAATAGGTTGGAATGCAAAGAGATAAAGTCTTCCAAGATCTATAGATACTACTTAGATGTATTATAAGAAGGTTCCACTCTGTAGAGATTAGTATAGAGATTATGTTATGGTCTTTTTGGTTATATTTCCTTATCTTACTTATTTAGATATGTTATGTTTAATGTATTTCATTTATATATAGGCTATTTTTGAATATTTGACAACTAGCCAAAAATTAAAATACAATTTTATGACATTTGATGAGTTGTAGGACATGAGACCTCCAATTGAAGTCTACAAAAGTACATGAGATATTACAAAGACTTCATGATTGAATTGAATAAGGCATTGGCTACAAATCCCTGCATTGAGATCAACCAAATTCTAGTTGGGGATGGCATCACTCTCTTCAGAGGAGTCTATTAACTGGTTTGTCTTTTGAGGCCTTGTTTTCACCCAAATTGTGACTTCAAAGTGAGTAATATCTCTTGGATATTAAAATATAGAAGCTCTAGTCATGTAACTGTGTGTTTTTCCAAAATAATAGAACAGATGGAAATAAGTTACGATTCTTAATTATATCCACTTTCACTGTTATTTTAATTGTTCATTTCTAAAATATGTGACAATAATAGGGTAACGGATTTAGATCATTTTACATTATCTCCAGTTTTGTTGTTATATAATTTTTTCATTTCCAAAATATGTGACAATAATAGGGTAATTTTACATTATCTCTAGTTTTGTTGCTATATTAATTTTTCATTTCTAGAATATGTGACAATAATAAGGTAATGGATTTAGATCATTTTACTTGTAACTTGGATTTTTTTCTAACTATTAAAAAAAATAATGAAGAAATAAGTAGATCTGATTTTATTTCCAAAGTACAAAATTCAACAATGAATAATTGCATGCCTCTACAAATGATACTTAGTTAATATACTTATTACCATATATTGATGATGCCTTGTTATCTCCAAATAAAATATCAAGTAAATAAGCACATGGCCAGTAAAATCAATATTTGGTTA
This sequence comes from Torreya grandis, assembly GCA_037957365.1. NCBI lineage: Eukaryota > Viridiplantae > Streptophyta > Pinopsida > Cupressales > Taxaceae > Torreya > Torreya grandis. The sequence goes on along the minus strand of JARHVA010007944.1, from coordinate 224,348 downwards.
CCCTTGCACAAAATGGTAGGGCTCGTTGGAGTTGAAGCAAAATGTATTTACAGGGAAATAGTGTTTAATTCTAGGGCAATGAAAAATATTAGGACTCATTATAATTATGAAGTCCTCAAAATGTGAATAATCTTCTTTTAGCATGTAGCAATAGGTTGAATGCAAAGAGATGAAGTCTTCCAGCATCTATAGATATTACTTAGATGTATTATAAGAAGGTTCCACTTTGTAGAGATCAATATAGAGATTATGTTATGGTTTTTTTGGTTATATTTCCTTATCTTACTTATTTACATATGTTATGTTTAATGTATTTCATTCATATATAGGATATTTTTGAATATCTGGCAACTAGCCAAAAATCAAAATACAATTTTATGGCATTTGATGAGTTGTAGGACATGAGACCTCCAATTGAAGTCTACCAAAGTACATGAGATATTACAAAGACTTCACGATTTAATTGAATACGACACTAGCTACAAATCACTGCATTGAGATCAACCAAATTCTATCTGGGGATGGCATCACTCTCTTCAAGAGAGTCTAGATTGTCTTTTGAGGCCTTGTTTTCACCCAAATTGTGACTTCAAAGTGAGTAGCATCTGTTGGATATTAAAAAATTGAAGCTCTAGTCATGTAATTGTGTATTTTTCAAAAATAATAGAATAGATGGAAATAAGTTACAATCCTTAATTATCTCCAATTAATTTACAATCCGAAATTATCTCCAATTTTGCTACTATTTTAATTGTTCATTTCTAAAATATGTGACAATACTAAGTTAGACCATTTTACATTATCTTTATTTATTTTTCTATATTAATTTTTCGTTTCCAAAATATGTGACAATAATAGGGTAATGGATTTAAATCATTTTACTTAGAACTTAGATTTTGTTCTAACTATTTTAAAAAATAATGAAGAAATATGTATATTTGATTTTATTTCTAAAGTACAAAATTCAACAACAAATAATTACTTGCCTCTACAAATGATACTCAGTTAGTATATATATTAACATATATTGATGATGCCTTGTTATCTCCAAATAAAATATCAAGTAAACAAGCACATGGCCAATAAAATCAATATTTGGTTACCCTCGCACAAAATGGTAGGACTCATTTTAGTTGAAGCAAAATGTATTCAGAGAGAGATAGTGTTTAATTGTGGGGCAATGAAAAATGGTAAGACTCATTGTAATTATGAAATCCTCAGAATGTGAATAGTCCTCTTTTAGCATATAGTGATAGGTTGGAATGCAAAGAGACAAAATCTTCCAACATCTATAGATACTACTTAGATGTATTATAAGAAGGTTCCACTTTGTACAGATCAATATAGAGATTATGTTATGGTTGTTTGTTATGTTTCTTTATCTCAATTATTTGCAAATGTTATTTTTAATGTATTTAATTAATACATACTCCATTTTTGAACATTTGATATCCAAAAATCAAAACACAATTCTATGATATTTGATGAGTTGTAGGAAATGAGACCTCTAATTGAAGTTTATTAAAAAATTACAGGAAATTGTAGAGTCTATATTAAAAAAATTTCAAGTCACCCGATCATGATGAGAAGAGTTGAAATGCATTATAAGAAATAAATAAAACATTACCGAGAATGTCTTCATAGTTAATGCATAATAGATACATGTTGTAAAGCTAGGAATCTCAAGCTCAAATGTAGAGATGACTAGTGTGACCCAAGGCATTCTTGGTTGGATGCCTTTGTTGCCATAATATCAAGATCACTACATCCCAAGAGGAATACCTTCATAACCATAATGTCAACCACATAATCTGATAGGATGAACACCTTCATCACCTCAATATTAACCATAATGATTGTCATGATGGATGTTGTCATCCACATAATACTAGCATTAGTCATCATGGAATCCTATGATTTGATAGCCACAACAATCATGTTGGGCTCTATCAACCCCTCAAAAACTTAATGGAATATATGGTTCTCAACAATAGGGGTGGGATTCCCCATAACATCAAGGGGGTTATGATGGACAACAATCACAAGGTTGAGGTTGCTATAAAAAATAAGGGGATACAAAGGAGGATATAGAGGAGTGTTACAAGGTGGATAATAGGGAGGTCAAAATAATGATGAACATTAAACTCATCAACTAATTTAGTCTTTATGGGTGTAAATATAACCACTTCCAATGAAATTACCCAACTAATGTCTAGAGATAAATGTATAGTGCATATTGGAAAGTCATAAAACAACTCCATAGAAATGATTTCCCACTTCTAGGGAAATAGAGGAAATAATGAACTAAGAAAAATGTTAATATGATTAACTCAAACCTGAAGGATAATGTTTTCATGAAAGTAATTACAAATAACTAGCATTCTAAACAAGGATTGCCTCATTTAGAGATGCCCCAAGATAACTTAATCTAAATGGTACATAGGGATAAGTATCATAAGCATAATACATAAAAGGTGATCATGTATTAAACAACATTGGTATTACATAAGATATAATAGAATAATTTTGGTGGAGATGATACATCTATTAATGCATAGATTTACATGCATATTATGTACATCATGATACAAGGAGGAGTCGTGAGGGCCCTAACTGATCTATTAAAACTCCTTATTACACTAAAAAATGAGGATATATCATAGAATATAATAAATATACTAAACAAGTTTTAAGAGTGTGGATAACATAAATAAAAACATACCGATAAGGTAGGATGGTATGTCAAAACTAAGAAGCCATGGGATGTATATTCTTACATGGACATTGAGCTAGCATGATACAAAGCACCCAATGTTGTCTTTTTTTTTTGGCAGCATAGTAAATATAATGTAGAGATCTACTTGGCAAGCTATTAGCTAAGCCACACTCACCTACAATCCATTTACTCTCAGCCTTGAAGATCATGGGAGGGTGTAACCTATTGGTCATCTGGAAGATGTATAAATCATAGTCGTAGAGCTCAAATTGAGAGGTGATTTCAAGGTGATTAACATGAAAATGGATGAAACCCATTATCTATCTTTTATTAGGAAGAAGTGGGATTATGATGACTAGATTACCATTAATATGTTGCATAATTAGTTATAAGTTCACTAAGCGGATCATATTTTCATTAGACCTCTTAGCAAAGCAAAAATCAAACTATACACTTTTCCACAAGAGACAGACTTTCCATATTCCTAAAAGAACAATAGTGAGATTAAAATAAGTAATCAAACTAAAAATAATGCACTAAGAGTTGCAGAGTATAATTTTTTCAATCTTGAAGAAGATTATCAGTATCGATTACAATAATCATGCAACATTTTTTGTTGAAACATATCAAAACTAAAGCACCAGTGTTATAGTTTCACATTAAAGAATGTAATTTCCATCGGTGTGATTGCCAACATGGTCTAAAGTGAATTTATTTTAACATATAGGTGACACATATATGGACTACATAGAGATTACCAAAGAGGTATTCTACATTAGGAAACATAATCCTTAGCTTGTGGTTATTTGGATACACATATGCTCAATTGGGTGAGGGGAGATCATGAGGTGCATCTTATGAAAATTTTATTTAAAATAAAGTGAAAACTACCATAAAAATTGACAATAAAATACTTAAACCAATTCATTATATGGTTGAATCATCATGTGTGAAATATAAATCAAAGTGTAAGTGTACTAAACTATGCTTCGAAAGGAACTATTTAGACATGGTTGGTAATTCATATATTAGCATTGATGGTATGAGACCTAAAACTTACTATGAGTTCGATTCCAAGTACTAACAACTTTAAGAGATAAATAGCCATTTCTAGGAAGAAGAGTGTTTAAAATTGCATGTACATATGAGCATAGACACCTAGTCTGAACAAGGTGTGGAACCTAAGTATTAGATACATATATTTTGGAACACTCTAGATGCCCTTCCAACATCTTAGTACATGGATGAAGAACGCAGATGTGAAACTCAGATTTGTCCATAGGTTCAATAATATTTCATGAGAATCCTTATTTCTAAATATGAGAATCCTATAGTACATAATGTGCTATAGAAAATAGAAATATTTTTCTACCATGTGAGAGTATAGAATTTGAGTTTTGTGATAGGTTATTTGTCACACAAATAAGTGTCTAGAGATTTGAATCTAGATATCCTTAATTATAAGTCTTATAAAAAATAGAAAAAATTATAATTAAGCCTTGTAATATGGTCAAGTATGATGAAATGACATAGTCTAGTAATAGTGATGAGGATATGGACTTGGAAGGTTTATTTCTACCAGATCTAGAAGTAACATCAATAAAAAAAAATTGGCCCAAGGTATAGAACATGAGCTACACAATGATACTTGTACCATGCTTGTAGAAAGAAAGAGGAAAAGAACTTACAAATTGTAATGGTGATGAATGAATAAAAATCTAGGATTAAATTAATGGAGAGGGAATGACCCATGGAGGCATCAACCATACAAAAGGAAAGTGTAAAAAGGATTCCATCTCAAGAGGGAAAGAAATATTCACTTTATGATGAGGAAAGTGAAAGAAACCAGAAAATAAGAACAAAGAAAAAGTAGTAAACATATTAAAATAAAATGGATTTTACTTATTGAATGCAAAGAGCTCAAGATGGAGTAACATGCACCATACTTTTGAATTCCAAAGGAGTATCCATTGATTAATTTTTAAAATATCATTATGGGGGACATGTAAAGGAAGATCATGCATTTCATGTTGAGTTCACTCCAAGATAAAATTTGTTCCATCCCAAGAAATATTACTTGTTGAATGCTGAGTATCCAAAATTGATGATGTTTTAGCCCTAGAAGCAATTATCAATCTTTCAACCATTTTAGATTTTGAGTCATTACCATATAATATTGATCTTCATAGTACATTTAGTGATGACTATGCAAGTAGGGAGAAGATCTTAGTTGATGCCACTAATTCTTAAATTCTAAATTACAAGGATGGCTGTGTCAAGGCAAATATCTCAAAATATCCTCCTTATAAATTATAAAAAATAAGGTAAGAAATTTGATTACATCCCAAGGTATCAAAAGGAAAGTCATATTTCATATTTATTGATTCAATTACTATGGAATTGCATGAATCTTATCATCATGGAAAACTTATTAAAAATGGTGATAATATGAAAAACACATTGAGTTTCAAAGGGCACATAGATACTTTCATACAAGTCACAAATGGTGTGTTTATAAAAAAGTGGGATTCGAGTGACCATTTTATCTATAACTAAGATCATTCCTTGGAACCAAGTCCTACACTTGTAGACAAGGCTATGGATAAAGTCACCATTATTGGGATAGTGAGATACTACATGTAGAAAGGTGCTAAACATGATAGATGCCATTTAGTTATTGTTCAAGGTCCTATGACTCAACGTAGCATGGTTTTATTGAAGGAAAGGCATATATAGATTTTAAAACCTTGAATTTATGAAGGTAAAGTTAATAAGGATAAGAGTCTAAAAAAATATTTATCCTTCTAGATTTACTACCTGTTGTTATCCACATTTCCAACTTGCCCAATATTTTATTCGCATCCATACCAATGGTTCCAAGAATAAAGTTAAGTGGTGTTCAGTTTATTATTTTTGTTGATGTATTTTTAGTCACATATTAGAATAATTTACAACCTACTATCGATGTTGAATCATGTAAAACTACTAAAAATTGGTTTCTAGTGACTACGAGTTTAATTTTGAGGAATAATATTCAATGCCACAAATGTGCTTGGATCATCATGAATGTACCTTTGAAATTCCATCATTTGAATTGAAGATATGAGTTAAATGAAAGTAAATATTATATTTTTTAGCTAATTATAAGTTTGATTCTAAGGAATAATATACAATGTTACGACCATACTTGGGGAAGCATGAATGGTCCTTTGAAAGTCCATCATTTAAATGTAAGATATGAGTAAAATGCAAGCAATGGGAGAAACGTGGGTAAAATGTCAATGAGGCATGATGAAGTAGTTGGACTGATGTTGGTGGTTCTTGATTTCCCTAATGTGTGTGTTTTATGTGCTAGTCTAGAAATGGAGAATATAAAAAAGGAAAGGCTTGAGTATGGCTTTCGACAACATGCTCATAGGTATGAGAAGCAAAGTGAAGAAGTGAAACAAAATGATATTATTGAAATAGAAGTTGAAGAGATGGTTGATAAGGATATCATAGTAGTAAATAACAGTCTTAAAGTCTTCATAGAGATAAGAGAGAGTGGGAAATATATTGTACAATGATGTTCTCAACAGGACATGCAAGAGGAAGTCTAATTGTAGTAATTGGAGGCAAAAGATAAGACTCTCACAAGAGCAAGGCAAATATATGGTCATGAAGAAAACACATTCTCTATGGGATAATTATGTATAGAGAACTATATGCATCAAATTACCATCCTTAAAAGTGCATACAAAGTGAAACAACATAAGATAACGTTCAAAAATTATTTATGAAGGTGGATCCAAGGAGCCCTTGGACAAGTAGATATGAATAATGTCACTCAAGTATCATGGATATGAAGACATTGGATATATTTATACCAATAATATTGAAGGATGTGAGTAAATTGCACTTATCAATATTATAAGCATTTGAAATTTTGATTCATTACTGTATAAGATGGATTTCATAGTACCTATTGTGATGGGTATGAAAGTAAGGATAATTTTTTAGATGATACCACTAATTCTTAAATTCTAAATTATAAGGATGGTTGTATTAAGGAAAATCTCTCAAAATTTCCTACTTTTAAATCAGAAAAAGGAGGTAATAAATTTGATTATAGCCCAATATATGAAAGGGAAAGTCATATTTTGTATTTATTTGTTCTTATTATGTTATTTCATGAATCTTGTCATCATGGGAAAGATGTTAAAAATGGTGATAATAAGTTGAGTAGGAAGGGGCACATAGATCATTTAATACAATTTAAAAATGATGTGTGCATAAAAAAGTGGGATTTGAGTGATAATTTGAGCTACATGGATGATCATTCCTTGGACCAAGTCCCATACTAGAAGACAAGGATATTGATAAAGTCACTATTGTTAGGGTAGTGAGATAATAGAAGTGGGAAGGTGGTAAACACAATATATGTTATTTTGTTAATGCTAAAGGTCATATGACTCAACATAACATGTTTTTATTGGAATCAAGATACATACATATTTTCCACCCTTGGATGTAAGAAAGAGAATTGAAGGAAGATAAGAGTTTACAAAAAGGAGTCACCATTCCATATTTTAGACCTATTGTTATCCACATTTCCATCTTGTCCAACATTTTATTAGCATCCATACCAGTGGTTACAAGCATAAATTTGAGTGATGTTTAGTTCAATGCCATTATTGAAGTATTTTTAGTCACATAATGGAATAATTTACAATGTACTATGAATGTTAAAGCATGTACAACCACTAAAAATTAGTTTATATCCACTACAAGTCTAATTTAGGGGAAGAATATGCAATGATATAGCCATGCTTAGGAGAACATGAATGGAGCTTTGAAATTCCATCATTTGAATTGAATATATGAGTAAAATTAAAGAAACTATTACAAATTAGTTTTTGGATAGTATAAGTCAGATTCTGAGGAAGAATATGTAATGCTACAACCATGGTTTGGGCAACATGAATGGACCTTTGAAAGTCCATCATTTGAATGGAAGATAGGAGTAAAATGCAAGTAATGGAAGAAATATGTGAAATATGTGTATGAGTCATGATAAAGTGGTTGAAGGAGTGATGTTGGTAGCTTTTGATTTCCATAATGTGTGTTTTATGGTCAGGTCTAGAAATGGAGAAGATATAAATGAAAAGGCATGAGTATGAGAAGTGAAGTGGAGAAGTGAAATAATATGATAGTATGGCAATGGTATTTAAAGAGATAGTTGATAATGATATGATATCAATAGAGAATAATCTTAAACTCATTATGGTGACAATAGAGAATGGGAAGTATATTGTACAAGGATGTTCCCAAAAGGATATGCAAGAGGATGTCTAATTGTAGTAGCCAAAGGAAGAATATAATATTTTCATAAGATCAAGGGAAAGAGATGGGAATGAAGAAGAATAACTTCTCTATGAAACAATTGTGGATAGAAAACTATATGCATAAAATTACCATCTTGAAAAGTGCATAGAGATTGATATAGTAGAAGATAGTGTTTAAGAATTGTTTATGAAGGTGAATCCAAGGAGCACTTGGACAAGTAGATATCAATAATGTCACTCAAGTAGCATGGACATGAATATAATGGACATATTTATATGAATAGGATTTAAGGATGAAAGTTACATTACATGTGTGGAACCAACCTATATATGTATTGGTGAAGAGACTCCTATGAGTAAAGATATGCATAGTTATCAAATGGAAAAGGAAACTGCAAGGTTATTTTCATGTGGCATGGGTGAGGGGAACAAATAAAAGTATCATCATACTAGAAGGCCAATATTGAGTATGAAGGAGATAGCAAACAAGGATGAGATAAAGTTGTTGAGTTTGTTATCAGCTCAAGCGAATGTTGAATATTAAGGGGTAGAAACTAGTGTTGATGGGATGGAGGAGATTATCCTCCAAGTATTAGAATCATGTGACGAATAATATAGAAATTATTATGATATGATATCATCATATGATAATGGAACTATACCCAGGATAACTATGAGACTAATTTCTATCACTAATGTCATCGTCATTAGTATTATTAGCCATTGCATCACTACATGGGCACTCACACAACTAATTTTATAGGGGTTTTCAATCATGAAAAAGAGTATATTACATTTTATAATAACCAATATATTTATTTTAATCCTTGTATGGCTAACTACTACTTATACATCAATCACATTACTGAATGTTGTATTGGTTTGTCATACTTATAGATTTTACAACATTTATATATTGATAGTCTTAACATATTAGTCATGAAAAAATGAAAATTTATGCAATTTTAGAGGTTTTCCTTTCATGGTAATGTTAGTGGAGGGTCCTATTATGGATGTCAATCATTCCAACCATCCTAATGTTGATTTGGATGGAATTCCATGTGATTTATGGTAGTTTTAACTTACTCCCATCCTATCCATAGTTGGATTTTCACCATATATTGGGATTAGCTCACCAAATCATTGAAGGATCCATTGGGACTCAAAGGTTTGGTATATAAAATACTTAATTTCATGAGAACATCCAAGTGGGATGTATCTTCAAAATGGGGAGAACATATGGCACTTTTGGTCTTATAGAAGTTTGTAGATGCCTTCAGGCATCAACAAATTTTAGAGGATTATCTTGAGGATTAATTTATTTGATTATCCATTGGGGATATATTACACTATATTCCTTTGTATGAGCTATCTCATTTTATAGGTATAGGTTCCAATGTCTACAAACACTACAACATGACTCATTAGTTTCGCATAGTGATACTTGAGCATAAGAGGTTATAATTACTTGAGGGCAAATTTTTTTTAAGAAGGGATGACTATAATGTCCCATTTTATAAATTAAAAAAATTAATATTATTATTTAATTTGGGCCTGATCATTTATAATATTTTGGGCAACTTATTATGATTATTAAAATAAAAATTTATTCTTAAAGACAGAAAATAATAATATGACTAAGTTACCTAGAAGTAAGTTATTGTCTAAAACTTATGTTTTATTATTAAAATAAATTAAGTTTGGAATTGGAGTGGAAAAGGTATAATATAATATGGAGGTCTTCATTTGGAATATCTTTTATGCATTATTTGATATTTTATAAGTTGCGTATGTTGCTTCTAATTTTATCCATTGAGTATGAAAACCCTCTTTGGTATTTATATATTAGGGAAAAAAAAACCTCAACTTATACATGGTATATTCATTTATTAGTTAGATTGGGTTTGAAGGATTTTTTTATAAGGCATGTGGGTCTGATTTATGCATGACGTGGTAGCTACAACATCCATTTGGGGTTGACATAGTAGCTAGGGCATCAACTGGAGGTGGACGTAGAAAATAAGAGGTAATTAGAGGTGGGAGACCTACCCAAAGGAGTAATTCACATGGATTACCATCCTTGTGAGGGTTGACATAACCCTAGGAGGGAAGATATAAAGGTTGTTCTAATTTAAATGCATATGGTTGGTTGATAATTTCTGATTTTGAATTTTTATAATTAACTATAAATTATTTAATTTACAAGCCTAGAATTTATTGAAAAAAACATGAAGAAGTCAAATTCATTCTATAACCTAAGAAGATCATTCGTAATGTACTAAAAAGTTGTGAACAATAGAGATTAAGGAGTATTTAATTAAGTGGAATAATCTGTATCATGAAGATGCAACATGGGAGGCTAAATATTTCCTCCAACATCATCTAGAATTGATTATGTTTTGTGGACAATGTTGTTTTTAATGGGAAGGGTATGCTACACCCTTAACCTATAATGTGTATAGAGTCATGTGTGGATGATTTATGTCTTACATATCTTTCATATTATCTTGTCTCATTTCTCTATGCTCTTATTAAGGTCAGCCTATGGAAAAACCATGGCTAGGTAGAATATATATTTTAGGCAATACTCAATCTTTGATCAAAATATTGTAATTTTTCTCTTGTTACTGCTTGTTGTGGATGTTTCCACCTTGAAGTGGTTTAGTCATATTTATCTAGTCTAATATCTTGTCAATTATTGTCATGGACTTCCATTTTCTAATCTTAATTCTATAATATATTCCATTATTATGAAACATCTAAATAATTTCATTAAAATTACCTAAAACCGAAATTTTTTTATATACATCTCAACCTATTAATAATAAATAAAAATCATCTAAAAAATTATCTCAACCCCCTTTTCCATATCCACTCTCATTTTAAGTAAATAAAATAGTGTTTTATCAAAATTCAATAAACTAAATCATAACCATAAATCATTTTCAATGAAATTATACATCCAAATGTATGGTCACTACACCACCTAAAATTTTAGGAATGTTAAACATAATAATTTTATGTCAAATATTTGGAGCACAGATTTATTTTTACCAATAAATGTTAAGATATAATATGAAATAATTTTTTTGGTTTACAACATTTGATTAGCTATATATACAAATAATTTTCACATGAAATTGGAATGAAACTTAGTTGATTTTAAGAAGTAAAAATCCTTTAAGTATGTATTAAAATATGGAAAAGCTTCATCAATATGTGTGTTCATTTACTACTAGAGTCTCTATAAAATATGTATGCATATTTCATTGATGAATTTATAATGGATGTTGTGTCTCTTAATATGTGTGGTGTGGAAGTCATCAAAAAATTAAATAAGGATTTTTTAATCTAGATTCACATTACAATCTAAAACCAAAATGTTCCATCAAACTAATAGATATTAGACATTTAAAATTATAAAATAGTGCAATTTATGAACAACGATGATGAATTCTAAAATTTTCTTAGTATATGATCAAATTTTAAATGATAATAATTTATTTAAAATCCATGTTAAGATCTATATATATTTACTATTTGTTTCATCTTATTTTATTCGAATCTATATCAATTACGATCACATAATTTTCACTATCTAATAGGTATAACATCCATTAATATCTTTAACACAATTTTCTCTAAATCTTTAACAAGGAAACATCATATCTAATAAATTTGAAGGGAAACATGATTTTCAAAAACACACATGTATTTTAGCCCTTGGCATTTTAAAATTTGAAGAATTCAATTTTATATTAAAATATCCAACATTTTCACATTAAATACACATGATTTCAAGTTTTGCTATTAAGCCAAATACACAATTGGATATTCATCCCAAATAAAAAATGTGTTGTTATTGAGTGACCTAAAAATTTTGTTATCGAATGACCTACATATGAATTAAGTCCTTAAATAAGGTCTTAATGTACCAATATCTTACACTTGCATGTTATCTTATGTTTTACACTTTTTTGTCATGTTGATATATACCTATAAAAACCTTAATATCTATTTAAAACCTATTAAATGTCCTATAGAAACATATCTAGACTCTCAAGTTGGTGTGTGTGTGTGTGTGTGTGTGTGTGTGTGTGTGTGTGTGTGTGTGTGTGTGTGTGTGTGTGTGTGTGTGTGTGTGTGTGTGTGTGTGTGTGTGTCTATATATATATATATATATATATATATATATATATATATATATATAGACACACACACACACACACACACACACTATATATATATATATATATATATATATATATATATATATATATATATATATATATATATATATATATATATATATATATATATATATATATATATATATATATATATATATATAAGTTCTTGTATATTTTTTTAGTATCACAAATTATTTATAACTTGATCTAGTCAGTACCAATCCGCTTCCAATAATATTTTTTTTGACATCAGTATTTTACTCGACCAATGATGGCAATAGATCTTGATATATGGTAGATGAGGAAGATGATATTCTTAAAGTGTCTACAATATATGTATAAATAATTTGAATATATCATCAAACACTTTATGTTGTTATAGACTAAGATAATCATTTAATATTAAGATGTGTGGTTTATCTAATGCCTTTATGTCATGCATTGGTGTCAAGCATAATTCCTCATCAGTTGGCACCTCAGAGATGATTTCACCAACAAACATGTATTGATTTTTATTTTTAATTTTTTTAATTTTTTGTTATTATCATCTGCTAATTCCTTAGAGATGTTTTTAGTAGAGGACTTTATTTTCTATTTTTTTTGATATTTTAACATTTTGATTTTTTCATGACTAGGGGATCATACTTATTCAATCATAGACTCAATCAGGTCCAAATGCAATCTATGAGTAAAAAATATGTAATAACCACTAAAACATTTATGAAAAAAAAAATATTCCAACAAATAATTGTGACATCTATGAATAAAAAATAAATTTGAAATAGATGGAAATTAGTAGTGTGAGTAAGAGTTAGAGTGATAGTATAATTAAAATATAATTACAACAAGTTTAATTTTATGTAGAAGGTGAAGACTGAGGCCACACATCTTGTGGAAAAACATAATCCTAATTCCATCTGAAATCTATCCAAATAGTTTGAAATAGTCTAGGATGTTGTTATTAATCTCTTTGTTGAAGTAACAATCATTCCATATTGATCTCTTTATTTTCTATACCACCTTTTATAGTTTTAATTCTTTTATTCCATACATGGGATAAACATATGTATAAATACTATAAATATTAAAAGTGTTACATCCAATTCCCCTTCACATTCATAAGGATTAATATCCAAACAAATTACTAATTGGACACCTTAAATCATGGTGGTGTGTTTAAATTTTTGCACACGTAATCAGAAAGGAGCACATAAAGACATGGGAACATTTTAAAAGCATGCACACTATGAATATAAGTGGTGCTGAGATAAATAACAATGGTATATTCAAATGCCCTCAAATAGAATAAGTACATAGAAGGACATGTTTAAATTTTTGCATACATAATCAGAAAGGAACACATAAAGACAAGGGCACATTTTTAAAGCATGTACACTATGAATATAAGTGACATAGAGATAAATAACAATGGTATATTCAAATGCCATAAAATATAAGAAGTATAGATATACAATCAAGTCTAAAGTAAGAAATCTAGAAATGAAAGTATGCATGAATATGTAATACAAATCTATGTAGGGTTCAAGATGTACATATGTTGATTCTAAACTAGTAATATCTATAAAAACAACTAAGGTTAGCATGACCAATATAAATATATAAAAATGCTAAATATGGGATGTAGAGTATAGAAAGATAGAATCTGGGAGTCAAAATTATGTATAGGGTGACCCTAAGTGGTGAAATATGTCAAGTGAAGATGTATCTATTGGTGTATATGCCCCCAGTGGGTATATAATATAAAATATATATTAATTTAGTGGATGAAATTCCTATAATAATTTTTAATAACTTGACAAGAACAAGTAAAAAATCTATGCATTTTAAAATTGACTATACTATGACATAAGGCAAAAGTAGTGTCTAAAGAATATATGAAGTGTAAACATATAAATGCATATAATTTGAGATATTATATTTTCATAGTAATTATTTGAATGTTTTTGTATTTTATAGATATTTAAATGTTTTTGTATTTTATGGATATAAGCTAAGTAGAAGTAACATGAGAATGAACTATATACAAGGAGCAAGAGGGAAGGAAAGTATGTATAATAAGGGAAAAACAATACTAACTAATGAGACTCATGTGAGACTCACTATCAATGTGTATGGTATAAAAAATAGGAAAAACTCTCATGTAGTGTGATTGCTCTGCTGGAGTTGAATGGTGTTATATTAGGAATTTGAGTATTGATCATCATCAGAATCATAATAATCTAGAATCCTAAATGAAATTCCCTAATATTGTGGATATGAAAATTTTAAATTATGCTTTGGAATATTAATTATTATTTTTCCTTTGAAACTATGCTTATTATAGACATATGGTGATGTGGAGGTTCTTTTGATGGAAAGCCTTTTTTGAGAATGCTTATTGGCTTAGCATGATTTTAAATTTGTAACTTAAGTTCTATCTCTTTTTATAACATTTCCTTTGCATCTAGATTTGTTTCTTTGATAAATTGTATCTATGAATTATTTATCTTAGTATGTTCAATAAATACCAACCCTTATTTACCAACATTATAAACTTATATAATAGGATAAGTGATTCCTTGGGCCTGCTTGCCCAAACCTTTACCATGATAATCAAACTATTGTAAACTTAAATGACCAAAACCATATTGCTTTGAAAGTTGAGCCTCAATTTATAGTGGTATATTTACATCATTTACTTATTTTACCTATGTTTTTTTAATTATTTCATTCTCTAATTGTCAAATTTGAACTTTTTATTGTTATGAGTTATGCTTTGGTAGCTGCTTTTGTTCAATTTCTAAATTTGACCCTTTTTGAATTTGTATATGTGCCATTACATGTTGTTTGGATGATTTTTCACTATTTTAGTCATCTATATCCATTATCTATTTTATTTTCCTTTTCAATACTAAAGTGAATTGGTGTGGTGTCCATGCATTCTATGGTATTCACAATAATATCTAGATCTCCTCACTAGGTATAGGGGGTAGGTTGATCAACTTAGTTTTAATAGTTTTATGTAGTATCTCAATTAAAATATTATGATAGCCTTGTCAGATTTTTGAAAAGCTTATCACAGATTATTTATGTTTCAATTTATGATTTGAACATGAAATAGTACTAGGTATAACTTTTCTAGGTGTGGATGCATATACAAGGTTTACACTAGCATATTCTGAAGACTATGTATGTGTAATGTGATTTACCAATAATGTGACCATTTATATTAATAACTAATTTTGATTTTTTAATTATGATATTAGATTTCTCACAATAATAATTTGATCCCTTAGATTTTTACAAGTGCAAATCCTAGTTGCTTCTAATTGAACATGTAGGCACACACCTCATAGGGGAGGCGTGTGTCTAAGTTGAGTATGGACATTAAGAATAATAGTATACTCTACTTCATCTTGTGGAGAAGTGATATTATAGACTTGTTTAAAGGGAAATTAGATATCACCCTCATGGAGATGAGGAGGAGAAGGAGATTATTTCATATGCATAAGATATGACATTGAAACTTGAAATATATTTGTTAGCTTAGGTAATAGATATTTTATATATATAAGGGTTTGTTTCTTAATTAAGTTAAACATAAGAGAAAAATAACATGGTATAGATATAATGAAACATGACATGTATTTTAATTGATATAATGCATCATCTATACATGTGTTTATGTCTTTTCTGAATTCATTCCAAATTAAAGGTAACAATCATGCAAATGAAAGTATTAAAATTTGAAACAAGAAGTGATATACTTATTGTAATTATTATCATGTGATTATATCAAATAAAAATAGAAAATGTGTTGATCTAAAATCTAAATTTTGGAAATGTAAACCCTAGGGTTGTCATGGGTTAGGGTTTGTGGAAGATTCAGAGTAAGTCAAGTCCACCAAATGTTTTAACCTTTTAGGACATAATGAATATAAATCCTATGTTATTAAAGTTCTGATTAGACTAAATAAATAAATTAATATGCAATAAATACAGACACTAATTTATTATAGAATTGACTAGCTTTATTTTTTTCTAAAAATAATAGTAAATAGTGTAATAACTTAGATATAAAGCAGCTGAGTTGGGTGATTTGGGTGTTGGAAACTGAGGTGAATTCTAATTTTAGTATGATAAACTAGATCCCAATGTCAAAAGCCCTCCTAGACAATAGTGAAACATTTTTATAGTAGCACTATTACTGGAAATGTGCTGGTAATGTCTTGATATTGGATGTATTGTCCTCCATGTAGGACTATCCCAAGCTTTTGGGTGCACCTGTGTCTAGATATATGAGTTTTGTTTTTGCATGCATGAGTAGTAAATTATTTTATTTTTACTATAATAAATTATTTATTGATAAAACCCTAATCCTCTATGTAGTTAGGGCATCTAATTGACATGAGCTTAAAGTTTATTTGTTATTATGGTAGTTTAGACATCCTCAACACCCCGTTGTGAAGAGATCTACCTACATACCAATAGAAAATGACAAAGTGGGCATAAAATAATATTTGTCACTTGAAAATAATACCAATAGGATAATACCACATTAGAAATATGATATCAACTCCCCCTTACCTTGTGCCTACCTCTTATTTCCTTGACAACTTCCTCTTGCTATATGCCAACACTCTTTTGAAGTAAGCACTATAACCAATAAATAGAAAACATAAAAAAAAAACACTAAAATTTGATGTAACTCACCAATAAACATTTGATATGGACTCCGCATAAGATATCTTAGTAATTTCACCTCTTGAGTATCTTAAGATCTTTACACACCATGAAGAGCCACCACATAGGTTTACTAGCCTTCTCTCTCAAGCCACCATAAGGACCACCAAAATAAATTCATGCCACTCACCAAAAAGGAAAAATGCTCTAAATAAACCTAAAAAATCACCTTGAAACACTAATGCCTTTCTCTTTTGGAGAAATTGAGAAAAAACATCAAATCTTTAGACTATGCATGTCTACACTCCTTATATCCCTACTAGGAATTTGTAAATCCTAAAAATTGTAGTAGACATACTTTCAAGACTTAAAAATTAATATACAGATCAATTTTATATTTATACTTAAGCATACCAATGTTTATCACCTAGATCCTCCTCTATAAGATAATTCCTTCACAAATTTACTAGTTAATTAAGCCTCTATTTTGACAAAAACTTGAATAATTAAAAAAAAAAAACCTTCAAATCTCTATGAATCTTGATTTGAAAACCCATTTATCCCATTCAAACTATTAATAATCCTTAGACCTAAAATCATAATACAAACCACTTTTATAGCATAGCTCAAAACTCTAGAATCTCAAAACAAACGTCAGCAAACCTCCTTTTGGTCGATGCCCACCTTTGAAACTTCTTGCACACCTGAAGAAAACCGTCACACACTTATAAACAAATATTTTAGCCTTAACACCTTTTAAAAACTTGACTTACTATACCATGGCTTTAATTTTCAACACAAAAGATAAACCCAAGAGCACACAAATACCTCCAAAAGGCACAAAAAGGATCATCAAGACATAAAACCACCTAAAACACATCACAAATAAGTGAACATACCTTTTTGCGAACTAAACTCTTCTTTCCATTCCATCAATATCATTATTCCACCCAAAACCACACATTTTAATCCTATAGACACTACATACATAGTAAAAACACCTTATGACATCACTCTAAATTAGAGCACTTCTCCCATATTGACACACTAAATCCAACTAGAAACACTCATCTCTTGCCTTCTAGGACCTTCTGAATAATAATCCAACAACACATGCTTCTACACTAAAATGAGTCTCTTAAGAATCATAGACAAAGACCTTCTCTACACCATAATGCTCTAAAACAAAGTGAAGCCCGGAGTGAACCACATCTCCTCAGTAACCATTGGAATAATTTTATAGATATAATATATATTATTTTTCTTCTTCTTAGTTTTAACTTTGACAACTTTTTACTTTTATACATCACTCACTTTATCTTCTATGATGTGATATAAATCATTTGGAGCAACTATAGAATCTTTAAATACTTTAATCACTAAAGTATATTCTTTACATTATAGAACATCACTTTTAGACTTGAACAACATAGGAACGAAGATTGAAACTTTCTCACACATAATAGGTTGCTCGTTAGCATCCAAACACACCTTATAACTAGGTTCAACTAAAACCTTGGTCTTCTCCTTGAGGTTCATATCTTCATTCATAACATAAGCAGAGAATGAGAGCTCTTGGTACTCTTCAAATTTTTTAGAATTCTCCACCATAACAAACAAATTACATATACTTGTAGATTCATCATGACTAACACCTATCACCTTTGGTTTCCATGAGTCAACTTGACTTATTTATTGAACTCTAGGAGTCTAATTAAACCTAATTTGTCTTGTATGCCTTTTCTTAAACAATATAGCAATGTGACCTCTCTATTGATAGTTTAAGCACACTATACCTTTTTTATGAATATTATCCTAACTTTATTGATTAGAATAAAATATTTGAATATGTCCATTATTTTTACAATTAAAACAAACTAATCTTTTTAAATAATTACCTTTTGACTGATGACCCCCATCATAGTTCCATGCAAACTCATTTCTAATAGGTCTCTTGCATTGTCTATCTCCATGCCTAAACTAATTACATGTGTAAAAATAATCATTAAAACTTGCATACCTCATGGAATTTATTTGTCTAATATGATTTTCCTTCATTATTCCAGAATTTTCATTCCTTCACTGATTATTGACCTTCAAAGTCTAATTTGCAATAGTCTACATCTTGTCTTGAGTTGTATTTTCTTGTTCTTCTTTGTATCTAAGACCAGTTCTATAACTAGCATGATTTTGATCACTTAGAATATTTTATAGATCACTTGAGCTCCTTTTAAATGTTAAAAATGAATTCATCTTACTATATTTCATCTCTAACTCAAATTTTAAATACTCATTTTCAATTGCATACCTTAAGAATTCATATTTTTTAGCTTTCAAGCTTGTAGACATGATTTCCTATTAACAATTGAGATGCTTAACTATATCTTCAATCTCATTGGTGTCTTCATTCATTTTTGCCTCAAAAAAACTAAATTTATCTTAATAGTCTTTAATTTTATATTTCATCTTCTTGTTAATATTCTTCTCAATATTTAGTTTTGCATGATCATTCATCAATTCAGTCTCATAGTCCACCTCATCTTTATCATCATCTAAATCACTCCAAGTAGACTCTTTTTGATATGATCAACTTCATTCATTAGCCATGAAGATGGATTTATCTTCAATAAGACCATTATCTTCATTATCGTATTCTGATTCACTATCTTCACTCTCATTTGATGAGCTACAATATTTATTGGTGTAGAGACTCTTCTTATTCTTGAAGGACTTTTTATTGTCATACTTTCTAAATCATTTCTTCTTTTTATCAGACATTTATTTCTTCTTGTCTTCATCTTGGCCATCACAATTCTCTTCATTATAATTCTTATTACACTTATGAGTACACTTATTATAAAACGGTCTTACCTCTCCATAATTGAAGCATTTGAAGTGTAATTTACCTGTATAGTTGTTAGACCCTATTTTCAATTTCCTTGTAAATAAAAAAAGTAGTTCATCTTCATTAATACCAGATATTTCATCCTCCTTGAGTATATTATCTTGTAACTTCTTATTTGGATTCATTTATATCTTGAATGTTACTTCCTTTTGTGGTTTTATATCATCAGTTACACTCATCTCATAGGTAGTAAGGATGCCATGTAGTTCATCCAACTTCAACTAAGTAATATCATGACTTTATTCTATAGAAGACACTTTTGAATAAAAATTGAGAGAGAGAGACCTTAATACCTTTTTAACTATATTATCTTATTCAATATTCTATCCAAGACTTCTGATGATGTTCACAATCTCATCAACTCTCTATAGAAAGGATGCCACAGAATCTTATTCCTTTATATTAATACTCTCAAATTATCTTCAGTGAGTCTAAAAATTTGCCAACTTAACCTTTTAATCTCTTTCATAAGTAATATTAAATTTATCCCATATTTATTTAGTAGATATAAAATGTATTACCTTGGTGTATTCAATATCTAAAAGATCACAAGTGATAGCATTCATTGCCTTAGAATTATTTTCAACAACTTCTTATTTGAAGCACTAGATGGAAGAATAGTAGCTATAGAATAACCATCCATAATATATTTCCAAGTATCAAACTCTAGGGAAATGATGAAGGTCATAATCTTCACATTCCAAAAACCATAATTATATCTATTGAACATCGATGCTTGCTTAGTGAAAAAACCTCCTTGTATTGGATGTCTACCCATATTGTACCTTGGATCTCCTTCAAGCTATCAAGACTTAACCAAAGGACCTAATATAATACCAATTTTTAGAGGTAATAAACACAAATCAAGGTGGGGGGGTAGTGAATCAGTTGTGGAAAACAATCTAATTCAATTTACAAACACTTCAAACACATAAGCATTCAATACAACCATTCATGAAGCATTCAAGATGTTTATATCAATGAATAAATACATAATACAAGATTACACACACAACATAATATCTATGTTGGCAACCCTCTTGGGGAATAAAAATAAATCTCAATAATGTAAACACATGGACTACTTGTCCTATAAGAATTATGCAAACATTCAACTTTAATTAAACCCCTTTTCTATAAAGAGCACCTACCCCTAAGATGGTCAAGTCCTTCGAACTAGACTTTAGTAAAAAACCTATTCTACAAGGAGAACCTACCCATAATATGGTCAAGTCCTTCTAACTATAATTTATTGAAACACCTATTCCATATGGAGCACTTTCCCCTAGGATGGTCATGTCCTTCTGACCTAGATGTGAAGTACCCTCCCAGTACCTATGATATGAAAATCTCCACATTTGAACTGATATATTCAACACCTGATGATGTACCTATGATTTTATATCCCCTAAAAAATACACTCTATCTCATATAAACCTCTCACACAGGTATGCCACAATATCTCTTCCTCTTCACTAAAACTTCCCTCATATACACAATCAGACCAACAATCCTTCTGTTATTCGCTTCTATCACCAATATTCAAACTTGCAAGAGAACTATATTTGACATCTAAAATATAACCTACAGGTCATACACATAGTCAGCAAACTATTTTTCTCTATAATCCATCCACTGTACACACACCTTTCTTCTTTCCTTTGATCTTTAACTCTTACACACACCTCTTCTTACAAGTCAAGAAATTACCACCTTCGATTTCACCATTTATAGAACCATCATGATTATTATCTTATAAGACATTCATAGTACTTATATTAGCCCTTAATACATCTAACATAGTTTAATACCATCCACATAGGTTAGCCATAGCATCCATGTGTCACACATAAGCTACTACACCTTTCAATTAGGCCATAATAGACCTTATAGGTCTCATGGAGACATATTCAGCCCTTTATAAATTAAAAAAGAAAATTAGAAATAAAGAACCACTTCCAAATACATATATCCACTCCAAACGACCCATTTGACATCATCAAGATATTATATCTATCACAACACTCTTCTGGTAAAGCCAAATGGAAGAATCTTTGACCTTATACACAAAAAACACCATGAATGAACATACTGTCAACTTCAAAGAACTTGTTCATGCTGAAGATGGATTGGTCAAACCTCTAAAGTCCATACATAATATCCTCATGGAGTATGCAATCTTCTCCAATAGCTAATACACCTTGAAATATCCAAATACCATCAAGAACAACTCAATTAGTCTTCTCAGGTAACTTTAAAAACTTGGTCAAACACATAGTCAACTTTGGAGCTCAATAAATTTAATTGTACAAACATTAATACCTCCTAACTAGATTCATTAGATTCACCCTGAATTACTATACAACATTTTTTTTAATTCATCAATAAATTTTTCCTACATCAAAACTTATAGCTCAATAACTAAGCACTAGTTTTATTTCATTAATTTGAATACTCAAATTCCATTGGTCACTGTTAAACATCAAACACTTTGTCAACATCTCATGACCTATAATATCCTAAATGAATACACATCATCAATCTCCCCTGAAAGTATCTTCATCCTTAATTATGTTAAACATCTATCTATTTGAACTGATCTCATACTCCTTGACAATTTTGACCAAATACACACCATCGATCTCCTCATAAGTAGCTCAGTCTTTACCTTTTCTTACTTTTAAACATCAAGAGCTTGTTATCATCTTGTTGATTCTTAAAAATCTAGATTAAATTTTCTTTGTCTATCTCTTTGAGATTATCCTATATTTTCATCAGATTAAACATCAGACACTTTGACCTCTTTGACTCAATATGCATCATAGATTTACATCTGTATGAACACCCACTCACTGTTAGATCCGTATCTAGTCTTGATCTTTACCTTTTACGAATTTAGATAACTATGGGAACCTCTACAATCTTATTGGAAGGCCAAATTTGAACCTTAATAAATTTTTGTGCCCAATTGCATGTCATAAAATTTAAGTCATATGATCTTGTTTCATAGGGGAATCCATCCATATATCAATCTACTCTTAAAACCATCATGCATGTGAAATATAATGCTATCAAAATAATTACATGGATATAATTGAACTTAGGCATTAATCTTAGATTAATTTTATACCATAAATCTATGATGTGATTAAGCGTGCACCATTATATCTCCTTTACAAATTGGGCTAAGTATGGGGAAACATTACAAACTACCTATGAATCCAACTTTCCATAATTATATATTTTTCTCCACTCAACTGCATGACCTAACACTTGGACATATGATCTTGGGACTAATGTGGTCAAACTCATATGACCAACTCCACTTGACTCATTCATACATGGTAATGGTGATGTCAGCAAATTTCCTACTCATATTTTTCTATCACAAAACCAACCATACCAAGATGAACATAAAAAAGAACTAGATGAATTCCATGTACTTCCATAAGATCTCCAATCATATTTAACCTCTGATAGAATCCCTCACACATTTTCAATATTTTAGACCCATCACTAAACATACTAAAACTGAAGCTCACCCAAGCCTATTTCAAGCATACTACTATCAGAACAGTTCATCCACTCACCTAAACACCTCCATGACATCAATGAAAACTCTCCAACAATGGTAAGATATTATATGAAGAGAATCAACTGGTCAAAGGGAGACCACAATCATCATCGAGCAAAACGTATGAGTGAGGTTGTTTATTATTATTGTCATAAGGTTTGTCATATTGAAATATTATATACAAATAGAGTTAATAGGTCATCAAGATATGACAAGGTATATGGAGCTCCTAAATTGCATGAGAAAGGTCAAACATTGGTATGGAAGCCCAAGATAGTTAAAATTGATCATGTTTTGTCCAAGGTTCAAGATGGTTTGATTTCCATTGAAGAGCATGGGTCAATTGTTGAAGGTTACCAAGAGTTCCTATTATTTTAATATAGTGACAAGGCACTCAAAGAAAAAAAAAAAGGAGGATGAGGTCATTGAGCCAAAAGTACCTATCAAACCTAAATAGACTCTAAGGAAAGATGGTCAACTTCATGACTACAAAGAGGTTAATAAATATGGTTTAGAGATCTGAAAAAATCCTAAATTTATGGTATTTTAATAGCCCTGTGAATTGGGGTGCTTATAATAGGATTCTTAGATGCATTCATTAGCAAATGGAAGCATGAGAAGGTATTTGTGTGAAAATAAAATAGATGACTATAGAGTTGTGTTGTTTAGTTCATGAGGAGTCATGATATGGTTTGAAAGAGGTAGGTCTTTAGTCTACAAGTATGAGCATTTATATTATATATATTTGTATGTAATGTATCTCTTTGGAAGTGACCTAGGAGAGAAGTATCTTGTCTTGAGTAAGAAAGAGGTCCATAAGGGATAAGCTTGTGAAGGTAAGTTACAAGATCAGTATGTTTATCAAATTTTTGAAGAAGAAATTTTGGTGGATGTTTATTGAGACTTGAAAGGTGTTGAATGACAAGGTGTGTGCTACAAATCAATTGGATTGTATAAATAGCCTAGATTCTTGATATAATGGGGATCTTGTTGATTCTAACTTTTTGAATCTTGATCAATGGTTGTTAATTATATCAGTGGTTTCAAGTGAGATAAGTTACATTGAGTAAGTTCTTGATGGTTGTTAGCTTATTGTGAGAAGGATTTTTTACCATTGGAAGAAGTCATTTGTGTCCAAGAAAATCAGTATTTGATGTGAGATGTCTCATGAAAGAGTGTTTTACATTTGTGTCATCCCATGTGTGAATAAAAATGGATTTAATCGAGGTATGTTACTATTTTTGGTTAGGAGTCACAGAGTAGTTATTTATTGTTTAGGTGGTCATGATTTAAGGTTTGATGGTCTAAGGCATTTGTGTCAAGACATATTTATCATATTAGTCACCAAAGGTCAAGTTATATATCTTGCATGTAGTTAAGTGGTTGAAGAGGTCATATGGAGTAGTTCAATTAGAGGTATGCTCACTTTAATTGGTATGATTCTAAGGTGTGAATATATTTAGGGGGAGTATCTGTGAGATGTTTCAAATGTTCAAGAAGAATGTTCTATTAAGTATGGTTTGAGATCCCAAATGAGAATAATTAATAAGAAGTATGTATGGACAAAAGGGGAGCTTTATGGATCTAAGAATGGTCAAGTTCAAGAATTAGTTGACTATGTGTGGATGACCTTGTGAGAGTTTATATGAACCTTTTTGATTAACGTCAAAGGGGGAGGAATATCAGAATGGAAAAGAAGTATAAATTAGGAGTGAAGACATTCTAAAAGTGGTTCACCATCAATGATAAAGGGGGAGATTATTGATCATGGTCATTGATGCCATAGGTTATAATTTATGTCAATAGTTGTTTGGATACATGATGCATTAATAAAAAAGAGGTTAGTTGGTAGCTAGGAGAGCATATGCTAATGATTCAAATTAGTGAGGATAAGGAGGATGTTTTGAGGAATATATAGGTGTCTTGGTGAGGTATTGATGTCTAATTTTCCCTTTTGAGAGTGAATAATGCACCATTATAGGCTAGATAATACAAACTATCACTAGCCATCATGAAGGTATGTTTAAGTCAGTCTATTTGTACATTGATTGATTTTAATTGAGAAGTCAAACGTAGTCAAAGGAATACTTGGAGATGTTGTCAATAGTTCCAAGAAGGTTACCTAAAAGTTTGGTGTCTTGAATTATTTTATATCTCAATTTATAAGCCTCAAAAGTATCTCTAATTTTATGTTACATTCCAAATACCATCAACTTTAAGCTATGGGAAATAGCTATTAGTTTTCAAAATTGTAGTCATTGGAGTTCAAGTTCAAACTATGTGTAAAATGGACTCGAGAAGAAAGAATAGATTGTATAATTCATGATTTTGATCGAATGAATATGGCATAAAAATAAAATTTATAGAATACTTCATGATGATATTTTTCCATGTGTTATTTTGTATTATTAGTCCATAAGAGTGCATTTATTACATGTCAAATTTTGCTTTTTACGGATTGTGTATTTCTCAATGAACGCAGGCAGAATAAAATGGGTTTAGATATTGTCCAAATTAATTGGATTTTTGTTTTGAGTTTTTAACGGTTTTAATAAATTATTATAGTCATGTTCCATGCTTTGAAGGAGATATGAAAGCATGTGTTTGTGTAATAAAATCACTATGAAAGTTGACTAGGTCTTAAAGTCCTTGTTTTTGAGTGATAAGAGTATCTTGCTAAGTAATTTGGTAGCTTTAGACATTCAAGGTGATCATCCAAAGTTGTTGGATATTTTATTAAGGTATTATTTCTACTTTAGATTCATTTTATATGATCATATTGATCCTAGATATGAATATCAAGATCAAGATAAAAAGAATAGAGGAATGAGGATTTCTAGTATTTTTATGACTACAAACCCTAAAGAATGTTTTCATGAAGTGTGTCCTATATTTTATATAGATTTTAGTAAGTTTTAGAGTGTTTGAGTGATAATTTTTTTTTATAAGGTATCATGCTTGTATCTATGTTTGAGCTCTAGTTGATGTTAAAAAATCAAAGATCAGAACATAGGCTTATGAGAGTTATTGATTGGTCTATAAGACCAATTCCATTCATGGTAGAGGTGTTGTCCATGATATTTAAGGAATATATATGATATAAAGAATAATTTGGCATTAAATGAATAATTTCAATGATATAATAATGAAAAATGTTATAATTTTTGATAAACATGGTCTTGACAATGTATACTGAGTTGATTCATTGAGTCAATATGAAGGGTATATTAAATCGTTCAATGGTCTAAATGATTGAATATGACCTTAGGGTCATGTTGCATGATTTTAATTATTTTAGTAACCTATATTGAATATCTTGAAGGAAATAAAGTATATCAAAATTTTGATAGAGACTAGCTTGTTTTCACAGACCTATTTGACTATGTGTTTCCATGAAGATGCTATGAAGCGATTTAAGACATGATGGATTGATAAAATTAAAGGAAAGTAGTTTGATGTTAAAATAATTATAGAGGATTTTTTTTTTTAATTTTTATATATGATATATTTATCCTAATGGGTCATTGTTGAGTGAGAAAAAGTAGATCCATTTCATTTAGGTCTCTATGAGAGCTATTGGTGATATGAGGTCTATTAGAGCTTTTATTAGGTGAGTGAATGAGTTGTGACTTATAGATAATTAAAAATGTCTTTATATGGTATTGGATCATTGTTTTAAAAGGATTTAATTTGTTTATTGAGGTCTATGTTGTTACAAGGAATCAAAATGTAACGTATTGTTTAAGGAGGGCTAAATGCTTTGTCTCTACTAGGCCTAAGAAGAGAAAGTGGTCTACGTGAGTTTGGCATACCTAATGGTGATCCTATTTTGATTTATTATTGTGTGTAACATGTCTTAAGACATTTTTGGGGTTTTAGCTTGATGGATTAGTTATCTAGACGATAGAGAGAGTGAGTGAACTAGTGACAAGTATAAGATGAAAGCCAAATAGGCCTATTTGGGCCAGTTAGAAAATTGGAGATTGAAACGAAAGAAAAAAAAAAGATTTATAAGTGGTGATAGGATATGAATAATATAAACATAGTGTATTAAATATTCCATGAATTTATAATAGTGTTTATATAGGTAATTAACAAGTAAATTGTATTGATACAAGGCTATTAGGACTTTCTTTAGATATGCTTATGAAAAGGATGTGATTGAATATCAAGCTAAAGGAGTAGAATATAGGGATAATGATGGATATCAATCCATGACATGTTTTCATGAGATGATAATGCATCTTCAAATGGTCTTAAATTAGGTTATATGTCTAAGTTTCTATCTAGAAGGGTAGAGTGTGAAAGGATTATCTAGACAGCTTTAGATTTAAGATACAAGCTAAGAGAGGGTAGTGAGTACTGTCTTATGAGAGTTCATTGATATTTTCATAGATGATAAATGATGTTTTACTGATGTGTTATACGTGTTTATGTGTTTATGGGGGTTGATATCATACTACATTAATCCATATTGTTGAATATGAGGGTTATTTGAGTGAAGAATAAGAAGGACAATTTTGCTTGTGCAATAAGTAGAGTTGAGTGTGATAGAGTAAGAGAAGACCATATTTATTTGTGAGAGAGAAACAAATCAAGGTGGATAGTTTTAGAGTGTTTATTGAGTGGGAGATTGATCAACAAGTGGGTTGTATCCTCCTAGCAAGTTCATTCTTGCTAAAGTTAAGTTGGTGCTTGATAAACTCTTAGGGGTTGGTGTTCCTTATTGGGTTGGTGCTCAAATAAAATTGATTCATAGTCTTACACAAAAATTTGTCCAAGTTTTGTTTCAATGGTTTTTATCCCCCATGAGGGTTTCCCACATAACTCTTGTGCTCATGTGATGTGTTCTTAGGTTTCATGCTTTCTATGATTATGATTTCATTATGATGTTGATAGATTAGTTGATATATGTTTGAATGATTAATAAATGATAATTGAAATTGAATTAAAAATATTTTACACTGATTCACCCCCTCTTGGTGGTTGTGCTTCCAACATGTATTGGCATTAGCATGCTTGTGTATTGGCATACAAGTTTGGTTTACAGATCTAGTTCAAGAGTCTAATGTGTTTTGTTGGATTTGACCTCTATGGACATCCACAATAGTGTTGATGGTAGCCTTGTGTGAATCTTTAGAGATTCCACTGGCTTTTTCTTCATATTTATTGATAGGTACTCAGCTTACACTCATCTCTATTTATGATGGAGTAAACAGAGGATTTAACTCAACAATTATTTTTTAATTACTACAAACTTATATTTTATAACATTTAAAATCTATTTTTTAATTTTGGACTCCTTACTCTTGATTCTAATTTTTTATTTGCATGGGTGTACATGAACATTTGTGCTTGAATGAATGAAATGTTTTAAGACTCATATTAGGTTGTAATGTGTAATAATTCATTGAAATTCTAAATTGGTTTATTTTATTGTAAATTTGGTGTAAAATATATTAAAATATTGTTTAACATTATTTATATAACCATTTTCTATCATTTAAAAATGTAAATTTGGTTTAAAAGGTCAAAAATTCTAGAAGATGAAAATGTTGAATATGTACTATTTTTGCAACTCATAATGTAAAGAATGCTAAAGAATACTATTAGAGAATGATAAATTTAGGAAAAACATATCTAAATATAGAAAAAAATATAACTCAAATCGAATCAACTAAGCATTTCACAAACAATGTAATAAATTGATGAATTAAAAAAAAGAAATTATTGTCTAGTAAAAAACATAAATATTGTTCAATAGATTTAAAATACATATTAAAAAGTTAAAAAATAATGCTCAAGTATCTCAAACAACCATTTTCCATTCCATTCTTCATCTATGACATTTGTATGTAACGTCTCAATTCTATTTTCACTATCTTCATCGGTAGTTGTGTTTGTGACACCATTTATTTCAGTTAGATTAATTGAAATTGAAATCTCTCTATCATATGGAAATTCATCCACTTCATAACCTGAAATATACAACCTCAAACATTTCTAAATTTTTTTATCCACTCTATTCAAAAGTTTTCATTTAACAAAAGATAATGCACTAAATACCCTTTCATCTTCCATGGACCCCAAAATCATTATTTGGTAGAATTCATATTATCAAAAATATTCACTAATTATTTCCTAAAAAATAATACTATGATACAATTTATTCCATAGCCTTTCAATAGAACAAATTTTGGTTGGTTCAATTAATAATTGATATTGTTTAACCATTGTAATTATAAAAGGGATTAACTATTCTTTTAGAAAATCCTTTTGAAAAATAACCTCAACTTGCTCTCCATTTATTTATGTTGGAATAAAAATGATTGATAGGGGGTGTGAATTAGTCTTTAAAAGTATTTACTATCAATTTGACTTAATCAATCATGAACCATTTAGACAAGCATGCATATTTGGCAAGTATAAACACCTATCTACATAAGCAAGAAACACAACAACACATCACATACTTGGGAAACCCTTAACGGGAAGAAAACCCATTGATACCTACAAATGGAATACACTAATATAAGTCAAAATATAAAGTTTAGTGAAGCACCAAATTCACATGGAGCACCAACCCCAACTAGTTAAGTAACAACCCAGTTAGGCTTTCGCAAGCACCAACTTGCAAGGAGCGACCGACCCCCTAGATGACTTAGCACCAAATCAGAAACCTAAATTTTTTTATCACCTTCATAAAACCTTGTTTTCAATATAACATATGATGACTAACTTATTTGTATATTTTTAATTCTCTATCCCTCTCAACTTGCCTTCTAGGTTTATTTGTTCAAATATGTCTCTTCAAGATAGATTCGGTCATATGACCTTGATTTTAATACACATAATATATGTAAAAACATTATCATAGTTACTCTAGATTCCTATTATTATTAAAATACCTACTTATTATTACCAATAATCTATTTTATTCAATTGCTCTCTACACTCCTCAATAGGCCTAAAATTGCCTTATATTTATATAAGCTTCTTGCTCATATTGCCATTTAGTTGGCCAAACACTTTTAAACCCATAGGTCAAACATGTAATATATATTATGATATATAATAGACATGTATAAAATTTTATTTGAGTCCCTTTAGGTTTGACATACTTTAATTATCTCTAATTTCATATTTAGGTTTCATTGAGACCTAATTTCATTCGGTCTACTTTAGGACACATTACACTTTACCTTATTTCGAACACTTTTGAACTCCACACATGGAAATAACATATTATAAAAAAATAAAATTTACATATGCTAAGATAAAATAGGATTAATAATATATTTTAAGTCTAATCATCCCCTGAAGCACACCATTTGTATTGTTCACAATTATGCATGTGCATACCCATAATGTCTGTCTTGAACTACTGAAGATAAAACAATGATTAGATGAACAAAAATGGTAATAAATAACATATTAATAAATATTATGACCTAAGGGTCATCGAAAACTCATTATATACATAAAATTAGGGTATTCAGGCTCAAAATCGTCTATGTAAAATGTTCACTTTGAATTGCCAAGTAGCCTTAAAACACAGTCATGGAAACATCAACTTATAACACCTAAAATAACATAATAAATGTATTATAATTAATGAAAATTATAATAAAAAATAATTATAACAAAATTAAATAAAAATATCATAATATATAATGATAATTATTGGTCTTGTAGACCAATTGGTTGACCTTCTCTCTCACAGACCTTACTCAGCTAGTCAAGCCAATTTGGTATCAATTTTTTCACTACATTCACTAAATACCAAAATTTATATAAATAATCAATAGTATTTAAAATTACAAGATAGAAACATCATGTATATTATATGCTTCAACTCAGAGCATATAGTCTCAAAATCATAACTACACCTTACCCAAAATTGTTAGTTTACCTCAAAGCACAGTCATGGTGATAATGACCTTTAATTACCAGTATGACCATTTATATAGATTTATGATACATGTGGATGGCCTTATTATATCACTAGACCATTATTAGATATAAAAAATAATATTATAAAATGATAATATTGGTCTTGCTGACCAATCTCATGATATTGTACCTCATTATCTCATCTACACCAGACAAGTCAACTTATGAACAACATTTTCATCATATCCATTGACCTCCAAAACTTATATCCAAGCTGAGCATGTCTTACAAGTAATTTAAAATTTATCCATGCACTAGGAGTCATCCCTATTCCATGATATTACATCCCTAAACATATTTTCACTATTTCTTAGGTTTCTCACTATTTCTATCATTAGGCATGTTAGCGATTGACCAACTTAGATGACTGGTTTAGCATACCTAAGGGATAGAAAATATGAAAAATCCACCATGGACAAAAATTAAAAGTCTCAAAATGTATATTCCATCCATTTATAAACTTTGAATTGATCAACTTTGACTGCTACAATAAATCTTTGAGAACCTAGCACTTTATTGTAGGGTATAATCATACACTTGACAAACCAATCACACATAGAGGTGCTTGGGAGAGTTTACTAATACCTGAAATAACTTAACTATATATACCAATCCATTCTGATAAATTTAGAATAACTTATTCCATATCAAGTCACTATTAGGGTTCTTTGAGGGTTTAAACCATCTTCCACTATTAACAATCATTAATAAAGCTACTTGAGTGACATTATTCATATCTACTTGTCTATGTTCTCCTTGGATTCACCTTAATAAACAATTCTTGAACATTGTCTTCTACTATTTCAATCTCTATGCACTTTTCAAGATGGTAATTTTATGCATATAGTTTTCTATCAACAGTTGTTTTATAGAGAATTTATTCTTCTTCATTCCCATCTCTTTCCCTTGATCTGATGAAATTATTATATTCTTCTTCTGGCTACTACCATTAGACTTCCTCTTGCATATCCTTTTGGCAAAATCCTTGTACAACATATTTCCCATTCTCTATTATCTCCATAATGAATTGAAGATTATTCTCTATTGATATCATTATCAACTATCTCTTCAAATATCATTGCCATACTATCATATTATTTCACTTCTCCACTTCACTTCTCATACCTATGAGTATGTTGGACTAAACCATACTCATGCCTTTTCATTTGTATCTTCTCCATTTCTAGACCTGACCATAAAACACACAGTATGAAAATCAAAAGCCACCAACATCACTCCTTCAACCACTTTATCATGACTCATAAACATATTTCCCATATTTCTTCCATTACTTGCATTTTACTCGTATCTTCCATTCAAATGATGGACTTTCAAAGGTCTATTCATGTTTCCCCAACCATGGTTTTAGCATTACATATTCTTCCTCAGAATTTGACTTATACTATCCAAAAACTAATTTGTAATAGTTTCTTGAATTTGACTCATATATTCAATTCAAAGGATGGAAATTCACAACTCCATTTATTTTCTCCTAAGCATGGCTATATCATTGCATATTCTTCCCCTAAATCAGACTTTTAGTGACTAGAAACTAATTTTTAGTGGTTGTACATGCTTTAACATTCATATTACAATGTAAAATATTCCATTATGTGACTAAAAATACTTCAATAATGGCCTTGAACTAAACATCACTCAAATTTATGCTTATAACCTCTGGTATGGATGCTAATAAAATGTTGGACAAGATGGAAATGTGGATAACAATAGGTCTACAATATGGAATGGTGACTCCTTTTTGTAAACTCTTATTCTCCTTCACTGCTCCTTCTTACATCTATGGGTGGAAAATATGTATGTATCTTGATTCTAATAAAACCATGTTATGTTGAGTCATATGACCTTGAACATTAACCAAATAACATATATTGTGTTTACCACCTTCCCACTTCTAGTATCTCACTACCCTAACAATAGTGACTTTCTCAATAGCCTTGTCTTCTAGTATGGGACTTGGTCCAAGGAATGATCATCCATGTAGCTCAAATTATCACTCAAATCCCACTTTTTCATGCACAAATCATTTTAAAATTGTATTAAATGATCTATGTGCCCCTTCATACTCAACTTATTATCACCATTTTTAACATCTTTCCCATGATGACAAGATTCATGAAATAACATAATAAAAACAAATAAATATGAAATATGACTTTCCTTTTCATATATTGGGCTATAATCAAATTTCTTACCTCCTTTTTCTTATTTAGAAGTAGGAGATTTTGAGAGATTTTCCTTAACACAACCATCCTTATAATTTAGAATTTAAGAATTAGTGGTATCATCTAAAAAATTATCCTTACTTTCATACTCATCACAATAGGTACTATGAAATCAACCTTATACAATAATGAATCAAAATTTCAAATGCTTGTAATATTGATAAGTACAATATAACTCACATCCTTCAATATTATTGGTATAAATATATATAATGTCTTAATCTCCATGATACTTAAGTGACATTATTCATATCTACTTTTCCAAGTGCTCCTTGGATCCACCTTCATAAATAATTTTTGAACTTTGTCTTATGTTATTTCACTCTATATGTACATTTAAGGATGGTAGTTTGATGTATATATTTCTCTATAAATTATTATCTCATAGAGAATGCATTTTATTCATGACCTAATATTTTCTTTGCTCTTGTGAGAGTCTTATCTTTTGCCTCCAACTACTACAATTGGACTTCCTCTTGCATGTCTTGTTGAGAAAATCATTATACAATATATTTCCCACTCTCTCTTATCTCTATGAAGACTTTAAGACTATTATTTACTACTATGATATCCTTATCAAACATCTCTTCAACTTCCATTGCCATAATATCATCTTGTTTCACTTATTCACTTTTCTTCTCATACCTATGATCATGTTGTCCTGAGCCATACTCAAGCCTTTCCTTTTTAATATTCTACATTTCTAGACTAGCACATAAAACACACACATTAGGGAAATAAAGAACCACCAACATCAATCCAACTACTTCATCATTCCTCATTAACATTTTTCCCATGTTGCTCCCATTGCTTTCATTTTACTCATATCTTACATTTAAAAAATTGACTTTCAAAGGACCATTCATGCTTCCCCAAGTATGGTCGTAACATTGTATATTATTCCTTAGAATCAAACTTGTAATAGCTACAAACTAAGTTACAATATTTACTTACATTTAACTCATATCTTCAATTCAAATTATGGAATTTCAAGGGTACATTCATGATGATCCAAGCACATCTGTGGCATTGAATATTATTCCATAAAATCTAACTTATAGTCACTAGAAACCAATTTTTAGTAGTTTTACATGATTCAACATTGATAGTAGGTTGCAAATTATTCTACCATGTGACTAAAAATACTTTAACAACAATAATAAACTGAACACCACTTAACTTTATGCTTGGAACCATTTGTATGGATGCCAATAAAATATTGGGCAAGTTGGAAATGTGGATAACAACAGGTATTAAATCTAGAATAGTAAATCTTTTTTGTAGACTGTTATCCTTATTAACTTTACCTTCATAAATTCAAGGATGTAAAATCTATATATGACTTGCCTTCAATAAAACCATGCTATGTTGAGTCATAGGACCTTGAACAATAACTAAATGACATCTATCATGTTTAGCACCTTTCTACATCTAGGATCTCACTAACCCAGTAATGGTGACTTTATCCATAGCCTTTTCTACAAATGTAGGACTTTGTTCCAAGAAATGATCTTAGTTATAGCTCAAATGATCACTTGGATCCCAATCTTTTATAAACACACTATTTGGAACTTGTATGAAAGGATCTATGTGCCCTTTTAAACTTAATGTGTTTTTCATATTATCACCATTTTTAATAAATTTCCCATGATGATAAGATTCATGCAATGCCATAGTAATTGAATCAATAAATATGAAATATGACTTTCCTTTTGATACCTTTGGATGTAATCAAATTTCTTACCTCCTTTTTATAATTTATAAGGAGGAGATTTCGAGAGATTTGTCTTGACACAACCATCATTGTAATTTAGAATTTAAGAATTAGTGGTACCAACTAATATCTTCTCCTTCATTACATGGTCACCACTAAATGTACTATGAAAATCAATATTATATGGTAATGACTCAAACTCTGAAATGATTGAAATATTGATAGGTGCTTGTAGGGCTTAAACATCATCAATTTTGGATACTCAGCATTCAACATGTAATGTTTCTTGGGATGGACTAAATTCTATCTTGGAGACTTTGAACTCAACATGAAATGCATGATCTTCCTTTACATGTTGCCCATAATGATATTTTACAAATTAATCAATGGATCCTCCTTTGGAAGTTAAAATTATGGTGCATGTTACTCCATCCTGAGCTCTTTGCATTCAACAAGTAAAATCCCTTTTATATTGATATGTTTACTATTTTTTATTTGTTCTTGTTTTCTGGTTTCTTTCACTTTCCTCATCATAAAGTGAATATTTCTTTTCATCTTGGGATGAAACATTTTTTCTTCTTTCCTTTTGTATGGTTGATGCCTCCATGGGTCATTCCCTCTCCATTAATTTAATACTTAATTTTTATTCATTCATCACCATTACAAATTGTAAGTTATTTTCCTCTTTCTTTCTACAAGCATGGTACAAGTCTCATTGTGTAGCTCATGGTTTATACCTTTGGCCAATTCTTTTTTTATTGATGTTACTTTTGGATCTAGTTCAAATAAGCTTTCCAAGTCCAGATCCTCATCACTATTACTTGACTATGTCATTTCATCATACTTGACCATATTACAAGGCCTAATTATAAATTGTTAAGTTTTTTTATAAGACTTATAATTATGGATATCTAGATTCAATTCTCTAGCCACTTATTGGTGTGACAAAGAACCTATCACAACACTCAAATTCTCTACTCTCACATGGTAGAAGAATATTTCTATTTTCTATAGCACATTATGTACTATAGGATTCTCATATTCAAAAACAAGCATTTGCATGAAATATTATTGAACCTATGGCCAAAACTTAGTTTGACATCTACATTATTCATCAATGTACCAATATGTTGGAAGGGCATCTAGAGTGTTGTAGAATATATGTACCCAATACTTAGGTTCCACACCTTGTTCATACTAGGTGTCTATGCCCATATGTACATGCAATTCTAAACACTCTTCTTCCTAAAAAAATGGTTATTTGTCCCTTAAAGTTGTTGGTACTTGGAATCAAACTCATAGCAAGTTTTAGGTCTCATCCCATCAATGTTAATCTATTAACTACCAACCATGTCTAAATAGTTCCTTTTGAAGCATAGTTTAGTATACTTACATTTTGATTGATATTTCACACATGATGATTCGGCCATATAATGTATTAGTTTAAGTATTTTATTGTCAATTATTGTCAATGATAAAATAATTGGATAGTCGATAACTGTTTATATATTTAAAAAATAATATTATTAAATAATTAATATTTTTTAATAAAATTTTCTATCTAATAAAATAATGATATTTATGATAAAATAATTATATATACAACACTATAATATATCTTATTATAATGTGTAATCTTATTTTATGAGGTTTAGTTATTTATAATTAAATATAGTCTATTATTACTATATTTTTTTTATAAGTAACATACATATCTTGGATAAATCTATGTCAAATACATCAATAGATATCATTCTCAAAACACTGATTCTACTAATATCAAAATATAATATGATATAAGTGACTCAAAAATGATATCTAAAAGTGACTCAAAAATGATATCTAAAAGTAAATTTTATACACACACACATACACTTTTCAAAAAGTGAAATTATAATTATTTGACATTTTTAATGTTATTTTTATATTAAATTTTAAATTTAATTTAAGATCATCATATTTCATATGAAATAGATTATGAAAATATTAAGATTTTGATAGGTTATTTTAAAAAATAATTAATCATAAACATTAATATCAAATTTTTATTTTTTCATTAAAATATACAAATGGAAAGTTTATGGTTATAGACATTCATAATAGATTTGTATGTTAATTATATACAATTTTTTTATTTCTTAAATTAATTTGTGTTGAGAAAATCTCTTTCAAAACTACTTAATATTTTATTTTATTAAATATATAATATTTCAATGCTAATTTTGCAATCTTAATCATACATTATATTATTTTTTATAATCTAATTACATGGATATAGATATAATTTTAAATAGAATCACATTTTGAAATGCTCAATCCGTTCCAAAGAATGTCATTTGTAACGTGTCGTTCACACTGGGGAATTAATTATACACGTATGTGGATGTAGTGAAGAAGAATGGGAGTTGTCTAGAGAATGCAAATCAAGTTTCAGTGAACAAATCAAAGGATGGAATCTATGTGGTGAATGCAAGTGAAACTGCTCAAAACAAGAAGATGGGATTCGAGCCAGGGGAATACTCTACCATTGACAAGAACAAAGTAAAGAAGGGATAAGCGTAGTTCTGAATGCAAAGGGGTTAACTACAAACAATTTGCAGGGATAATTTTTGAGGATATGAAATAATAACTGATAATTGAAGATTGACTGACCGCTTTGAATATCATTCAAAAAAAAATTACAAAGAGGAGAGAGGAAGAAGTATGTATCTTATTTTTTTGGTTGCTTCTTTTCTTTTAGATCATATATTTCAGCTACTATTACTCTATGCACTGCTTAATCTTTCAATCACTATTTCTTTTATGATCTACTTCTTCTATTTTCTATTTATTTTCTTATTCTATGACGCACTTTGATTTTTTTATTTTTTATTTTATAGTATTGTATATATATGTTAATATTTTATGTATTTTTTTAAATATTGTGTTGGCTCTTTTTCATTTTATTTTTTTATATTAATATTTTTTAAAAGAAGATGTCGACCATTTTTCTTTACAAGGGTAAAACAATTATATCCTTCCCTTTTCCTATTATAAAATGTTTCTCAATATAATAAATATATAATACAATTGTAAGTAAAAATAATTACTTAATAATAAATAATTAATATTATATTAATAATAATTTTAAAATAAAAGTTATTTATAAAATATTATATGGTCAAAAACCTTATCAAAACAAAAAGATATTAGAGACTTAGATGCCCAAAAAGATGCAAAGTAAATTCCTTTACCTTGCGATTGTTACTTGTAAAGAAGTATATATTTATAATCATAAAATAATAAAATATATGAAACAGTTGAGGCGAATTCTTTAAAAAAATGGGAGCAACAACTTATGTAGTTCATTCATCTCATCGAAACACGAGTTACATCCCACAGACACTAACATAAATTAAGTTAAACATAAAACCCCACAAAAAAACCCATTAGAAATGGTCATGTCTCGTGTCATGTCTACAGGTTCAATAAATCTTCGCTACGGCAATTCATTTCATTTTGTGTTCAGCGATGACATCCACGCAACAACGAACCCTAGCCAGCTGAATCATGACATTCTTACCGTCCTCAGACAGAAACATGGCAAGCTCGTATTTGCGAAGGAGAAGCTTAACACGCAGATTCGATGCGTTAGGAGTTGTAGAAACAATCTCAACGCCATATAGTTGAATCTCCATCGGAGAAAGCTCTGCGATATAGTTGTAACTTATGGAGTCTAAAGGCCGCCGTTAGACGCTTGTCCGAAGAGCCTCTTTCAGAACGATTTGTTGGCTGAGGAAGAGGAACCAGAAAATAGAGTCGACTGCCTTTAAGCTCCGTAGCCTGCGGAAGAGGTTGGCTACGAATACCAAATTGACGAACGGCCGCTGCTTCAAAAATACCATGATCTGGATGATTGCCCAGAATTTCCTTCACATAAGCACGGCTCGACAGTTTCATCACCATTCCGTCGACTTTAATAATCCTTATTTGTTGACGGCTGTCTTTACTCAACACCCCTCGCAGGACGTTACCCATTGTCGAAGAAAAGCTTTAAAAAATTCACAATCTACGCAGCGGATTGATTTAGTAACGTATAGGAGACTATTTTGATTTAGAATGAAACATGTTTTACGATTTTATCAAATTATGTATATATAATTGCGTGATCTATCCATACCTGTATATGTTTGATAAATAATAAAGAATGTCTTCTCAAGTTACATGAACTTTCACAGTTCTGACAGAATGTCAGTCAAATTCAGCAATAAAAATGACAGTTTAACAACAAAGTAAAAAAGTCAATCATGCGCTCATGTGTGTAAACCTGAGTTAAAAAACCTTCTGACGTTACTTTAAAAGCGTTCCTCTCGCGCAGTTTTGAAGGCCATGTTCGGACTGCGACGTCTATTCAATCAGTCAAACCACGTAGCTTAGTAACGTATAGGAAACTATTTTTATAAGCAACGATTGCCTAAGGCGAAAGTTTTTAATTGTCAAATTATTTACATGTGATTGCCGGATCCATCCTCGTGGGGGCGCATGTTAACATGTAAACAATCTTTACATTTTTCACCCCTTCATCAATCAAGTTCAAATGATTTACATATCTCTGGAACATTAATCCTATACATTCCTATCATATTGTAAATATCAAAATATGATATTTTGAACTTGACAATGATAAGGTTGACATAAATTTACCACTTATAATATGAGTACAAAAAGGGTTTTAATTTATCATTATCACACATTTATACGCTATCTTATGAGTTCAATCCTTTTATTCTATTATTACATATTTACATGAATCTCACTATCTATTTTTAAACCAATATATTAACTGCATGAACATGCCCATTTTTTAAATTTAGTTCATCTATACATAAGTAATTGACATTAGTTTTTTTCAATATCATCAATTGATATTGACCTTATCTAGTTAGTACCAACCTTCTTTTAAAAATGACTACTTTTTAAAATAAAACATTTCCTTAAGGTTGTTGAGCCATCTACTTAGTGTATTAGTGGCATGATAAATTACCCAAATACACTCAGAGAGAGAGAGAGAGAGAGAGAGAGAGAGAGAGAGAGAGAGAGAACCTCAATCAATAGAGGGATTGGCATTTGTCCAGTACATATCTCTACACTACTACACATTGACAAATTTTGTCCTATTCTTTCCAAATTATAAATCATTTACTAGGAGTTGTCACAAGTCAAGTTTGAAGCATACCAAATATAAATCAAATGAATACTTATTAAATATCAAATCCAAATCATTCGCTATATACATATAGCCAATGAGAACAATTTTATAATTACAGTAGGAGAGAGAACTACATGTAACTTGATTTCTCTCATTAAGGTATCATATACATAAGTAGTAGTCAATCATCAAATGGAATAGATTGACATCAGCTCTACCTATTGCACTCTCTCAACTAAATAAAGGACTATCAAATGTTTTAAGATTAATAAATGGTGAAATTATGATAGTACCCTTGTGAGTCATGTGGGAATGTTTTGTTGAACGGCTATGAAGTGAACATCCTCATTATGTAGAAACTAGTTCTTGATGATGACCAAATATTAAAATCTTACTGAATATTTAAAAATTTTGAATTTTTATAAATTTTTATCCCTCATAAGCATAGTTAGGGTTTCAAGGTGAATGAGATTGATTATTTGAGTTGTGTATTTTTTTTGGGTTTAACACCACACATATAGATCTTTCAAAGATAGGATCATGTGATCATATATTCATTGACCCTTTTTTTGGCATATGTCACTACTAACTATAATAAATCATTATCAATTACTGATATTAACTCAAATCTAATAGAATCATAATTTTACAGACATAAACGCAATTCTTGAATTGAAAGAATTGTAGATCTGTTTTAATCAGTTTTTTACTACAAAAATATTACTACAATTAAAAAATCAATAAAAATAATGAAATATTTATCACTCTTTTCTACTTACTATAATTAACATATACCCCTTGTCAAATCATTACAATCAATTTCAATATTTTACATTTAAATATATACTTGAATGTCATTTTTATCAATTTAAATAATTTTATTGATTTTTATCCTATTAAGATTGTAAAACAAAATTAAAATAAACCATATTAATAAATCCACACAATGATGAAATCGTATCAAACCTTAAATATGTATTAAGGTTTCAGATTTTAATTATAAGGTTTTCATTTCCAAAACAATAATACTCCATACTTATTCATATTAATGCTTATTTATATTTCAACACCTGATTTAACGATTAATAAATTTAAAATGAATAAATTTAAAATCGAGAACTGATCAGAAACCCCTACTAACTTTCATCCCGTTTATTTTTTTTATTATCCAACAATTCAATCCCTTAATTTTATGATAATGAATGGACCGATAGCCAAACATGTATGACAAATTATGTATATGTGAATGCATGAAGCCATTATCTATTGTCTTTCTTCAAACACGAAAACAAAAACAATATTTGTATTGGAATTGAAATCAAAATACACTTCTAAATTTGTAAAATGAATATTCATTTTCATTTTTTTTCGGTTAAATTTTTAAAATAAATTAATAGAACCCCAAAAAATCTACTTATCTTAATCTAAAAATATTCGCTACGGCAATTCATCTAATTTTGAGTTCAGTGATGCAATCCACGCTCTAAGCCTCCACCATGGCGGTCGCAAGAACGAACCGTAGCCCAATGCATCACATCTTCCCACATATAATTCCCGTCGTCAGAAAATTGGCGAGCTAGTCTTTGCGAAGGCGAAGCTTAACACGCAGAGTTGATCCATCAGGAGTAGAAGAAACAATCTCAACGACCCTATCAATATTTTCATTTGTTGAATCTCCATCAGAGA
The DNA here is from genome assembly GCA_037957365.1 of Torreya grandis. NCBI lineage: Eukaryota > Viridiplantae > Streptophyta > Pinopsida > Cupressales > Taxaceae > Torreya > Torreya grandis. Next base: position 182,172 of record JARHVA010007944.1, on the reverse strand, counting down.
AAGCTCTATGATATAGTTGTAACTTATGGAGTCTAGAGGCCACCGTTAGACGCTTGTCCGAAGATCCTCTTGCAAAACGATTTGTTGGTTGAGCTCCGTAGCCTGCGGAAGAGGTTGACTACGAATACCAAATTGACAAACGGCATCTGCTTCAAAAATGCCATGATCTGGATAATTGCCGAGAATTTCTTTCACATAAACAGGAGTCGACAGTTTCATCACCGTTCCGTCGGCTTTCATAATCCTTATTGGTCGACGGCTATTTTTCTTCAACGCACCTCGCAAGACGTTACTAAAACCAAACGGATGGGCGACAACCACGCAGACAGGTGATTGTTTTTCGACAAAAGATAGCGTTACTGATGGGCGACAACAGTAAAACAAATAGAGTTTATAACAATAATTCCCGTGAGCAAAAACACTATCAGACAATCCACGAGACTATTTATATCTAGCTTAGTAACGTGTAAGACACTATTCTTATTAGTCCGGAAGGGAGGATTATTGGAACCATTTTGCATTAACTTCTTATTAATTTTTGCTCCCGTATTTAATTGAATATCATTATTTTGTGTGTCATAAAATGTGTCTATGTTTCTGTAAAAGGAAATTGCAAGTATTTTAACAAAACAAATAAAAAATATTATTTGAAAAGCTGAGAATGGTTAAAAAAAATTACATGTTATAAGGGACTTCGCATGTATCAATACAGTCTCTACACTGTCATTAAATCAGTGCCATTTTCAGTCATAATGACCTTATTTTAATACCATTGCAAATAATAGGCATGACAGTGTGACATAATTGATATTTGCAGGGGATTTGTTGTCCACCTGCTCATAACTGTCTGCGTTTTTGTCCTTTGTACCTGCTACTTCGAAACATGAGACATCTTTATCGTTGCACCGAAGGTAGAAATTAATGGAAGATGTGGCAGAGAAATGCTAAATTGGTGGTGTCAGAGTCAAATGCAGGTGGGACGGGCGGTGCAGGTGGATGGGCGGTGCTTCTCAAGGGCACATGAATCAAGGCTTGTGAATTGCAATTATGATAGCGTTATTTTAATGCTGTAACACCATGAATAAGGGTTCGGCAACTGCATTGTGACTGGCTCACAAGGTCGTTTTAATGGACAGTTGCTGAGAATACTCGGCGCAACTTTATAAAACATGTAGTTGTCAAACATATTTCCACTTGGCTATATTTTTCTTGATATTATGGTTTGGCTGGGAAGTAGCATTATGCTGCCAAGGACAACGCTCTATCTTTTTCATAGGCATTTCTCTAAACACTTTTTTTTAATTCTCTCGATATGTAAATGAGATGCATGGTTTTAGTGTGATTCTCTTCTGTTTAATGAATGCAAGACATGATAGCAGCACGTTCATCCAGCACCAACTCTATCTGAAATGAAATGGTAATATATCTCTTGTTCCCCTATTATTTATCATTTATAGTAAGGCCTTCTCTTTGCTATTCAATGAAAAAAATTTAGGCATTTTGATTTTCAGTGGAAATGAAGGAGTTTTTGAAATTTGGTGTTAAATTAAATCGTAATTTTATTACATTGCTTTGTTTTAATTTGATTTGAGTTTTAAATTTCTCCTCTAGTGTTTTAATGAACTAGGGAAAATAAAACTCAGGAACCTGTATCTTTCATTTGCTGGAGCTGGAATGATGCATTGTATTACAATTAAATGATAGTGTAGGAATTGCACGATTTTTTTTTAGCAATATAATCATCTCCGTATTTGCTTATAGAAATAAAAATTTTCAATACTTCAATGTTTTTTGGGGTGGGATTTTAGGGGTTTTCTCTATATTTTTGGAGCACAAAAAAGACATTTTTTATTTTATGAATTTATGGGCTTTATTTCTATTTTGGGGGCAAAAACAGGTGTATATTAATGCAATGCTTATGTGAGGCCTTTTATTACAATTTCAACTATGAAATAAACCTTTTAAGCCTGATTTTTTAGTAATATATTCTTTTACCATGCGTATCAATATTTTAAAAAAATCCTTATAGGTTCGGGTTAGGATTGTGATATTAGTCACTCTCCCCATAGAAGAGAGCCACCTTTAAGACTAGTGGCTAACTTTTTTGTGGAGCTTATCAATAGCCTCCTACCAAAATAACCTGGGGAGTGATCGAAAAACAAGAGGAATGCCAAGGTAAACAAAAGGAAGCGAGCCAATCTAAAATCTAAGGATACCTACAATTCTCCTTTTAATAAGATTTGGAGTATTAAATAAATAAATGAAGGACTTCCCTTCATTTATACTCTGTCCTGATGCAACCAAATAACTATCCAAGACTTTCCACAAAGTGACAACGTCATCTACTTTGGCCCTACCCATTGGAGTAGTATCATCCAAAAATTGATGATGGGATTGGGGGGAATATTATTTCCCCAATTTCAACTCTGGATGAGACCCAACTGCACATGAGATCTAATAAATATCCCTAACCCTCATCCATTAAAATGAATAGGTAAGGGGATAAAGGATCACCTCGTTTAAGTCCCCTAAAATCTCTTAAAAGCTTAGTTGTCTCACCATTGACCAACACGGAGAAGGAAGAGGATGTGACACAACTCCTGACCTACTCAATCTAGGCACTATCAAAACCAAAAGCCCTCAGGATCTTGAATAAGAATACCAATTTAGCATGATCATAAGCTTTGGCCATGTTCAATTTGATGAACATAGCCTTCTCTCTGGAGGAGGCCATAGAGTGAATAGTTTCAGTTATAATAATCCCATCAAGGATTTGCGTGCTAGTAATAAAACCTCCTTGCTCTTCTAAAATTATCCTGCTTAACCAAGGCTTTAGAGGCTTCTCAATTAGCTTTGTAATTATTTTTTACACCACATTACATAGGGCAATTGGCCTAAAAATATCCAAAGAATTATCACCCTCCCTTTTTGGGATGAGATCCAGAAAAGTTGCACTCATGGCTTTCAACATTTGCTTATTCTTGTGAGATTCCTAGGCTACATCCAGAAGGTCCATCTTGATCACCTCCTAGAATTATTAGAAGAACTCCACCAGAAATCCATCAGGTCTTGGGGCCTTTCCTTTTCTTATCTGAAGCACTATATCCTCCAACTCTTGCAAGGAAATCAATTTGAGTAGAGATTCATTCATTTCACTGGTAACTAGGGGTGGTATAATAGACAATATCAGAGCTTCATCCACATCCACTAGAGGGGAGTCTTCAGAAAAAAGTATAAAAGAAGGGGATAGATTATTTTGAAATCACAGTAGAGGAAGAGAGAAGAACCCCTTCTAAAGACAAAAGGGAAGAGATAATATTACCCTGCCTTTTGTCCTCAACCAAATTGTGAAAAAATGAATTCTTTTGATCACCCACATAGAGACAATTAATTTGGGAGTTTGGCTTCCAGAAAATATCCTCCTTCAATTCCCATTCTTCAAATTCCTTCACCACAACAACTTCAAGCTTGCCATTCTCTTCAATGAGACCCTGGTCACGAAATCATCAAGTAATAGAATCCTTGTGAGCTGGGGTAGTCCACTTTCCTTGAAAGACATTACTAAAATGGTGCTTATTCCAATGTTTCAACATATATTTAACAAATTAGAGCCTCTTGTAGAAGGAGTACATTGAAGTATCATGAGTCTGCTTCCTAAGAAGCCACTATCTAGGAACCAAATCATGAAGAGACACATCTCTAATGACATGAGCTAAAATCTAAAAGAATGCTTTTAGAATATCAAGAAAAGTCCACTAAGATTTTTATCAGCTAATGATCAAATCCTTACCACAACCCAAAATCTGAGAGCTAGACGACCCCCTGTCACCAACCCAAAAGCTAAACACCAAGAATCTATCCAACCTTATAGAAATAGATGCTTCTTTGCTTCTCATATTATTTGAAGTAAATATACCATTAGTGAGATTGATATCAACCAAGTTCAAAAGAGCCACATTATCCCATAGGAGATCCAAAGAAGCATCTAGGTGAGCATTACCACCCCTCTTCTTCTCCAGCAAGGAGACAACATTGAAGTCTCCCACCAAAATCTAAAGAAGAAAAATATATAAAGAGCACACATATCTTAAATGATTTCACAACTGTGACTTACTAGGGAAGTCAGTCAGAGCATTAATGTTGGAGAGAAGAATTATCTCACCTAACTCCAAATTAGAAGCAATAAGAGAAATAGAATACCTATAAGAGAGCCACCAAATCATATTAACTCTACATAGAACCCATAAATAGGCCATGCCACCAGAGCTATCATACACTCTGACACACTGACACTAGCCTTTACCCCAAATCATTGAAGCCACATTCAACATACTTTTAATATATAATTTAGTTTCTCGAAGGAAAACTAAATATGGAGAATAAACACGAATCAATTCTAGAATAGCCTTCTTTCTAGGGATCTTTTTCATACCCCTCACATTCCAAGAAATCACAATCATCTCTGAGGTTGGGATAAATTGGCATTAATAGTCCTTATCAATCCAGACTCCACCAATGTCTCACCAATTAACTTAACCTTTTCTTGGTCCTTCTTTCTTCCAACTTTAAAATATTTCTTAGAAGCCCCTTTTTTGGGGAGCTTTTGCTGCAAGCCCAATGTAAGAGAAGAAGACGTATTTTTACCTAGGTAAATAACACTCTTTTCACTAGTGTGACTAGAACCAATGACAATAGAACCTCCAGTAGCCTCCGGTACCGAACCAAACACTCCCTAAAGATAAGTAGAGGGAGGAAGATTTATGTCCATTTTAGTCTCTTGATCTCCAAACTGAGCTAGATTGGAATCGACAATAGGTTGGTTACCAATATTTTTCTCCACTAAGGATCCATCTGTCACCTGCAAGTCTAAAGGTATCCCTTATTCTTGAACCAAATCTTCTAAAGCATCAAAATTGTTAAATGTCTCCTCCTCTTGCTTATCTTTAAGGGTTCTCTGTTGACCTTTGCCATTGTTATGAGGCTTAACTAGGAGAAATCCCTCCTTATCAGCCACCACCCCTTGCATGGGAGCCTTACCCTTTTCCATCTTTGAGGTAAAATGAGAAGGAACATTAATCAAACTAGAAGCATGGATAGCTTGGGGACACTTCCATTAAAGACGATCATATTCATGACATAATTGACACCTAAAAAGTAATGCCTCATAGTCTAATTGTTAAGTTGAAGAAGATGAACCAATAGTCATGTCTATAAATTCTAGTAGTAGATTATTCAAATCAATTTACAAACACACATGAACAAAAGAAAGAACCCTCTTATTCAATGTTTACTGAGACGAACCAATCGGCTTTCCAAGCAATAGGGTGATCATTTAAAGTATATCCCTTCTCTAGTATTCTAGAGGCAGACGAAGGAGATAGACCCAAATCGAGACTCTATAAGGGAGTTCTTCCATTGAGTAAAATCCAACATGCCATGGTTTTATGAAGAGACCCACCTGATTATAAAAATAAGGGTCCACTTTGGTAGCCCTATTCTTATCAGCCCCATAAGAAAAATCTATCATAAAAATGTTATTAGCTTCCAACATAATATTGAAATCACCTTAAGGGTCCTTGTCTTATGAAACCAGGAATTGAGAAAAGGAAGCGATACCTTCATCCCCATGAATTTAAAGATAATTTCATGGTTTCTATAATACTCCACATCTTTGGCCACAGATTCTAGTTGGATGACTAAAACTAGTTGTTCTTGGGATTTCTCTAAACACCCATTCACCTTCTGCAATATAAAAGCACCATTTCTTGATGAGACCATACTAGGAAAATTCAAGTTTGAAAAACTCAGACCTCTATTAGATAAAGGGGAGGCCCGATCCAACATATCTAGAGATGCATGTAGCGCCATTCAAAACCAGACCCAAGCACCCTCCAATCGCAACCACAACCATAATAGAGGTAGCAAAAAACTAGATAAATGAAAATAGAGAGAATTAACAAAAATAAAATATAATAAACTCCACTTTTCAAAGCAAACACATCCACACTAAAGCACCCTTCTTAAAACCAAAATGTTACCCATCTTAAAGAACCAATCCCCTCTTCAAACAACAAGAAATAGAGAGAAGAAATATGAAAAAATATAACTAAACAATATTTGAATGAAAATGAACAGCCACCCTTGGCTGCTGCCCATTAACTATTGTTAACTCCCAACCTCATGTGCACCAGAAACCACCTACACTCAGAGAGAAGGTTGAGCAAGGGCGTTGAAACCTTAGCTCACCTATGACACCACATAGTTGAATGCCATTCTCCCTTCACATAATAGTTTTTAATTACCATTTTTTAAATTTTATTGTTAATTATTTATAAATTAATAATTTTTTACAATTTCATTATTATGATTTATTATAAATTATAATGTGGTAAAATCTATATATTACGTATAAATTAGTTATGATTATCTATAAATTATTTATTGTCATTGTCATGTGATGATATTTTTATGATGTAAATTCTTATGATAATGTTTTTTTTTTAATCTTATGATTATTTATTCTTATGATGTGATAAAATCTATATATTATTTATAAATTAATAATGATTGTCTAATTATTTATAAATATAATAGAAGAAAATTTATATATTACCTATAAATTAATTATGACTATATATATATTATCTATTTATTTATTATATTGTGGTAATATTTTTTATGATAATTTATTTTTTAAATTTCATTATTAATTAATTATTTTTACAATTTTATTATCATTATTTATTACAAATATAATGTGATAAAATCTATATATTATTTATAAATTAATTATGATTATCTATATATTATTTATTTATTATTATTTTATTATTATCATGTGATGATATTTTTATGAGGTAATTTTTTTTTGATAATTTATTTTTATAAATCATTATTATGATATGACTATATGTAAATATGATATAGTAAATTGTATATATTATCTAAAAATTAATTATGATTATCTAATTATTTATAAGTATAATATAATAATATTTACTTGTTATCCATAAATTAATTATGATTATTTATAAATATGATGTGATAAAATTTATATATTATTTGTAAATTAGCTATGATTATCTAATTATTTATAAATGTAATGCAATAACATTTATATATTACTTATAAAATATTTATGATTATTTATATATTATTTTTTTATTTATTATGATGTAATAATTTTTATGATAATTTATTTTTACAATTTTATTATTATGATTATTAATAAATATTTGGTATAATTATTAATAACTATAATGTGGTAATATGATTATTTATTTGTTAATTATGATATTATAATATAGTGTAATTAGTTAAGTGGAAATCAATTTGACATTAAAGTTTATTTTTTATTTATGTGATATGGAATGCCAATTTAATTTACCCTATTTTTTTACTCTTCTTTAATTTTTATTTATCTCACTTTACCTACATTTTTCTTTGTTTTTTAAATTTGATTTTTTTTCTATTTATATATATTTTTATTTTTTTAAACCATCACAATTTTTGTTTTATCATGTTAGTTTCCAAACAATTAAATTATTTTTTATTTTATAATACCAACTTTCCAATAATTAAATGCTAATATTCTCACACCATTACAGCTTCTAGCCATGTCTCCCAGATATAATTATAGGAACACCTATCGGTGTAATAATAGAAAATATAATTATATATTATATATTATATATTATATTTTATTATATATATTATTAATATATATAGTTAATATATTATATTTATAAATAATATATATATAACTTATAGATCCTTAATATTTTGTTCTTAGATTAGTTATATTGTAGCATCAATTGGTGTTGAATATTACATGTGGATCCCTTTTATAATCAAATCAATTTTCATGATGCGCTCACATATATTGGACAATAGAAACCTACTAATCAAATATGTCACCATGTTGGAAGATATCGACCCCTTTATAATGGGTGCATGTTATGTGAATCTACTTATTGGCTTGAATCTATATTTAATGTGTAATATAAGCCCTTTAGTGTCTGATATCACTTAAAATACCTATAATTTTCTATTACCATCAGTACACAACTCATCTTATAATATTTTACTACTTATAAAAAATCTCATTTTACAAAAATAAAAAATTACAATACTTTCAATATAACTTACATCTTTAAAAAAATATAATTTTTTTTTTTTTTTTTGAAAGGACAACAACCTCCTTATTTATTCAATTTTTAATTTCAATATTTAACATAAAAATAAAATAAATTTGACAAAGTGATATATTTAAATAATTCAAATTCTAATATTCAATGTAATTATTGTTTCAAATATTTTTAATAAACATAGACAAGATATGATAAACCACATCTCATAGTTTTGAAAAGAGAATTCACCATTACATATTCATATATTATAAATGTTTCTTTTTTCTTTTTACTTTAATTTTTTTCCCCACTACCATAAATTACATAATACTGAAATTTTAAGTATTTTATAAAATTATATACATATCTATTTTTTTTAAATCAAATTTTTTTATCAATAAATAAATCATACCCTTTTCTTATAATAATTTGAGAGTTCATCCTTCAAAAGAAAGGGGCAATTGAAAGGATCCATAACATCAAACAATAAGGATAAAACTTTAATGGTCATACACTCTTTCAAGATAATTAAATAGGTGTTTACATTGGAAGAATACCCTGTCATGAAACCTCTAAAATCCTCATCCGTCAATGACCCCATAGGTTTTTTCACATGCCTACGTTGATAGTCCATGTGTCGTTCGATTCAACTCCCTCATCACATGGTGGAAAGGTATCTCATTAAAAATAGATTTTCAATTCAATGCTTGACTTACTGCTCTATAAAAATATATTTATTTATTCGATGAGATGCCATTCATCTTTTATATATATGTATGGGGTTTTCAATAAATATTTGTATATTCAATATTAAATAAATTCAATTAGAATCGTAATTTTACAAATTTTAAATTTATTAATTTTTTTTAATTTAGGTAAGTAGTGAAGTTTTATTGAATAATTTAATTTAATTTATTTTATTTTATTTAAATTATTACACAATTTTATGTTTTATTTAAAAAAATTATTTGAAGTTTTTGTAAGTCCTATATAGATTTTAAGATAATACTTATGGAAGTAAAATATTATCCTAGAAAAAGACGCATTCCTAATTAGCCAATTAGCGCACATAACAATAATTACTTCATGGTCTCATCATCCTATATCTAATGTGTAAGTCCCTCTTCCAATGATTTTCTGTATCTACATCTCTTCCCTCCAATATATTTTTTTTATAATAGACCAACAATATCTCGTGATGCAAAAAGTATGTATTATTTGATAAATAAGAATATTCTCGCATTACTCACATAATACACAAATACTTAAACTATTCTAAGCTATTTTTTTACAATTTATCCCAATTAAATATTTTATTTTTAAAAATTACTATAAAAAAAGCCCTTGATTCTAATGGAGATTTTAAATTCTGCTAAAATTCAACCTTGAATCCTCATGTCTCAAAATATTTGAGATGGTTATCTTGTATCCTCTATTAACCTTGCAAGTTCCTCCAACTATATTTTGGGCCGATACAATGGCATCCCGAATAGCCGTGAACCTAATTGAAACTTCAATAAGTAAAATCCTCTATCTACTACGTTCTTCACCTTAACTCATCAATCAAATCTAAATTATTTGCAGACCTCCATCAAGAACACCATGAAGCCTAGAAATTCCTATCGTGTGCATTATATAAATTATTAATGCCACTAGTTTCTAAATGATTATCAAAACCCTAGGATGGATTTGGTGTGTGTATACCCCCATCCAAAGAATATAATCTATCTTTAGCCTCTGTCCATCACCTATCAAATGCGCCAAGTTCTCGTCGATACAATAAGAAACTATAATTATTTTACAAACATTAGAACCCCCATCACTAGTTAGTCCCACTCCACCTACATGTTTTAGTGAACTCTTGACATATCTACTGCTATAATTGTTACGTATTCATCCACTTTGATCCTATACACATGCAAAACGATTTATTGGCTGAGGAAGAGGAAAGAGAAAATAGTGTAGAACGTCTTGAAGCTCCGTAATCTGCTGAAGAGGTCGACTACGAATAACAAATTGACGAACGGCATCTGCTTCAAAAATTGCCGAGAATTTCCTTCACATAAACAGGGTTCGAAAGTTTCATCACCGTTCCGTCGACTTTCATAATCGTTATTCGACGGCTGTCTTTATTCAACACCCCTAGCAGGAAGTTACCCATTATCGCAGGACGTTACTAAAACCATATAGATTTATTATTATTCTGAGAAAAGCTTTAAGAAATTCACAATGCACGCAGGTGATTAATTTTCAGCAGACGACAGCGTTAGGGATGGGCGACAACAATAATACTCATAGAGTTTATAACAATAATTCATAGTACATGAACTTCCCGTGAACGGAGAACAAAAACACTATCAGTCAATCCACATAGCTTAGTAACGTATAAGAAAATATTTTTAAAACCATGGGACATGTTTTAGCGAAAATTTGAATTGTCAAATTATGTACATGTGAATCGGTGATCCATCGACGTGGGGGTGTATGCTAACATGTCGATAGAAGCCACTATCTATTGTGTTTCTTCAAACACGCAAGCAATCTTTGCATTGGAATTGAATTCAAACTACGCTTTTAAATTTTGTAAAGAAAGAAGAAAAGAAAAGAAAAGGAAAAAAAAAACACAATTGTGCTTAATTTAAAGGTAAACGAACCTAAATTTATTTTATTACACCGAAGGCATTTTTATTCAGGGAGTAATAAGGAATATTCGTTTATGCGGATTAGAGTTGTCATCGATTTTTTGTGGGGTGGTTTTTGGAAAAGAGTGGTTTGTATTTAAATGGAGGAAAAAATAAAAAATAAAAAAGAAGGAAAAGAAAACAGAGAAAAAGGAAAAAAAAAAAAAAATCATTGAACATTTATTGTTCATTGAAATCAAGAGTCTCATAGTAGGGTCTATGTTTCTTTTGAAAAGAAGGCTTGTACCTAAACTACTCTACCATATCTGTCCATACATTTCTATTGTGTTCCCATGCCAGGGTTTTCCCAAAAATTTGAAGGGCAAGAGAATGCCCCTCACAAGCACTCACAATATTGCTACATGGAGTTCACATCTCTTGATTTGGACAACAAATCTTAACTAGCACTCACAAATTAGTTGATTTTAGTTGGACAGCCAATCAATTATATATATATATATATATATATATATATATATATATATATATATATATATATATGTATATATATATATATGGTATATGTATATATATATATATATGATATATATATATATATATATATATATATATATATATATATATATATATATATATATATATATATATATATATAAACACTTTTTGGTATGGATTTATGTCATTGGTTGAGAGTGTAGACCCCACCAGTTTGTGAGTGTTACATAAAATCAGTCGATCTGGATAGGGTGAACTAGGGTAATGCATTGAAATTAAAGAAGTGTAGGGCATGTTTTTGAAGAAGCATCTTCCCCTTGTACATTTCATCGACATTAGCGACTTTAAGAATTTTTGATCATGTGATGTAATTATCATATGGCTGCATGCCCCAAACTCACTATACTTCCATGGAAGAGCTTCAAGTTGCTCAAGGATTTGAATATCATCAAGGAGGCTGAGAAATTTCTTCCCTCTAAGATGGTCTTTTGAAAGAACTTTCCCTCTATCAACATCATCCACTTCATATCCAAAATGTAAGCAATCCTTGAGCATGTGACTTTGGAGCTTTACAAGACCATTTGCATCTTCACATCTCCATCCCACACTAAAAACAAAATAAAATACATCAAAGTGAGAGCACAAATATTTATAAACTTCTTTGGTCAAGGTCATTTTACTGATCCTGATCATTCCATGTATATCCACTTTCACCATCTTCTTCTTGTCATTTTGGAGTAAACTCGTGACATGTTTCATAGAGAACTCCAAATAAACATTGGAGTATCAAGATACACCTTATGCAATACATTCACAACATGGGTAAAAATAACTTGAATCAATTTGTCCTCCATGTGGTTACTCTTATGTGTCATCCCTATCCTTAGAAGGAGAATACACATGGAGAACATGAATGTCTAAGATGCTTGTAGAAGCAAATTAATTTTTAGACAAGGCATGGTGTTATGCATAAGTCCAATCATATAATTATTTATTATATCTAAATCATTCCTATAAAAATAGGAATAGAGGTGATTTTTTGGCATATCCAACATCTCAAATTACGTGAAATTATACAAAAATCTAGGAATTTATCTGACAAGGGTGCAATTATAGAGCGATAACTACTGCAACCACTTCAAATTATGAATCTCTTTCAATATGATAGAAGGATAAAGATGATTATTTCAATGGTGAAGTTGATCAAAGTTGTTTAGTTTCTGAGAAAGGTAAGGATTTTGTTGCTGAGAATATTTCCATGGAAGAAGAATGCTTCAATCTTTAGGATCAGTCCAAAGACAAGAGGAATTTGGCCAACACATTGAACATCTAACACATGCAACATTTTCAAATACAAGGATGAAACAAGGGATAAGTGGTCTAATAAGGGCACATGCATTCAAATAGTCTCCCCTTTATGAGGTCTTAGCTCATTTATATGAATGCTTCACCACTCTATTTTTTACTTATTTTTTTAATGTTATATTTTTTAACTAAAAAATTGGCTGTAAATTAATATTTTGGAAATATTGAGGCCATGTGAAGTCTATCATTATTTACTTTTCAAAAGAGGTTTCACCAAAGAAATGGATTTTTAATTTAATTTTAATTGAATTGATAATGTAGCAACTAAAATATATGACCATGATGATAGTATTTCATTTTGAATATGGATTCTATTAAATCATGTTCGATTCTAGGTAATATGATATTTTCAATGGCTTATTAATTTTACAATTTTAAGTTCAAAAGGAAAAGATTATAAGTATGAAACTCATAAAATATAAATCCAATAAACATCTAAAGTAGTTACATCAATCTTAAGAACATATGGATGTTCACAATGATCAAAACCCTAGAAGAAATGCCAAGGTCATAAGAAAAATATCAACCGTTTTATATTATATATGGTGGAAAAGGACATCATGATAGTAATTTGATTGGCATAGAGCACCACATTTCATGTGTAGATCAAATCAAATATGTAATGCCATTGATCTCGAGATAATATATTTAAGTCCCAGAGTCTATCATATAACTTCCATTCATCCTTAGATAATGATATATTGACACCTATAACAATTACATAATGCTTAAGAATATATGGAAACACCATACTTAGACCCCTAGAAGAAATTGTAAAGCCATACGAAACATGAAAATGGTGAAATATTCCAAGGTGAGATAAACAATGATGATGAGTGGTGATGTCAAGGTATTTTTAATTATATCATACACTGAGGGGATCATATTGAACATGAGAATTAGATTTAGGGTATATTTTATATTTACATGACCATAACTCATTACAATGGAGTATTATCTTTTAAGGTAGTGACATCTTTGAATTGCCATTTTTATTATCAAAGGAGGACATGGATGTCATGAGAGATTATTTGATTATGATAGGGATCCACATATGATGTATGGCTCAAATCAATGATGTGGTATCATTGATGTGGGGAGAAGGCACTGAGGCCTCATAATGTATCTTTTAGCTTTCATTTGTCCATGCTATAAATTGCATTAAAATATGAGACATATCATAGAAATTTAGGCATGTATCTTCAAAAGGTTCATCGAATCTATAACTAAAATAAAAAAAATTGCCATTAGTAAAGAATGTATGCTCAACCATAGTGTAACATTCAATACACCACACTCATCCAAATAATAACACCATAGTGGTCTCTTCTTGGCAATTCCACCAAACCTTACAATTACATTCATTACTAATTTAAATTAACTATAAATTACAGACACATTAATCTATTTCAAAATTGTTAGTCAATTAATTACCTAGCAGTGTAGATGTTTTATTCTTAACAAAATCAATACCATATTTGTTATCTATTTCTAAGATTGTGGACAACACAAGGAAGAGGCAAAATATCCAAATATATGAAATGAGAGTAACTTTCCTATCCATGTTATTAATTATATTACTATGAACTATATTTTCATATAATATAATTATATCAGCATGTTCAACATGAGCCATTATAGCTTCTTTACTATATTTCCTCTTCATTAATCCATGAGAAATTTCCATCTATGCATAGGGAAAGATATGGATGATGCATTGGCTAGATCACTTCTCATTTGAAAAATCATTTATCTTCTACATCTTACCCATGTTCTACTATTTTCCATTTTTAGAATTACTACAAACCTATGCAAAAATAATAGATTTCTAATAGGTTGTGGACATAAATTAAAGCATAATTAAAAGTATTTTTTGTGTTATAATTTTTATTAGTATAAAACAACAAAAAATACAAGGCTATCAGGCACCACAAACCCTTCCCTATAGATTACAATTAAAAACATCCCACAAGTCACTTTAGATGATTCGAAGATTTTTAGTGGCATTTATCATAACTAATTTAGGTTATTTTTAGTTTGGTCAATGCTCGTAAAGTTTTAAATGATATGATAGAATAATGTGGATTCTCATAGAATGTCATGATTTTAACAATCAAAAGACATGGGTATCCTAGTGAAACATTGACACTATTTAGATAAATGCAAAAAATATGTGTCCAACCCAATGAGTTTACCTTTTTTATCATATGCTTAGCTTGTGCCAAAATACAAGCATTAGAACACTGTATGAACATTCACCAAAGCATAATTAAAAGGGAATTTGTGTTAGATGATATAATTGAGATTTACCTAGTATATATGTATGCAAAATTTAGAATCATAGACAATGCATGTGAACTATTTGACATAATGCCTGAGAAAAGTGCTTTTATGGAATGGTATGGTTTGAGGATATGCATAATTTTTTTCATTTGATGAGGTTTTAAGGGTTTTAAACAAAATGTGTCAACCAACTATCATCTCTCGGAGTGCCACGATTGTAATATATGCACAAAATGGGTTCTTTGAAAATGGCTTAGAGGCATTTAGTCAAATGTAACTAGCAATAGGGATATTTTGAATAATGGACCCTTTAAAATCATTATAAAATCTTGACATATTATATAGTTTAGGGATAATTCCAATATCTAATATTTGGCAAAATCACCATGCATGTATAAATTAACTAGTGATTTCTATTAATCCTTTAAAAATGGTTATAAATATATGGTAAATTAAATATCATTTTCAAATCAATAAATAATTAAAAAAACTATATCTAAATCCCTTCCCACAAAAAAGTTTATAGATAAATTATGTATGAGGTGGAATAATGATTATGGTAAGTGTATACCCTATGTTTTTCTTAATAACTATTTTTCTTTGTCATGTGAAATTGGGGGAAGTCTAACCATTTCAAACACTTTCCCGAATGAATAAATAAAAATGAGGACATGAGATAAAAAATGACTAAAAATTGCTATAGACCCATCCCAAACCTAAATCTTAAGTAGTTGGGTGCAACTCTAAAAATATTCATGACTGCATCAATGTCCATACACACATTCACAATAATTTTGAGGTCTTACTATTGTCATAATTTAAAAAATGAACTAAAATAAATGAAAATATTGTGCTGATCACATTACTAAATAATAATCCTACATGATAACCAAATTGTGTCTAATTTATAAGGGTTTTGATACAAATATAAAATAGGGTTTTCACACTGTAAGAAAAGATATAATGAAAAAATAACATGGTAGTAGTTCAAATCCCTTAAAAGTTAAGATAAGCATATTTAAATATAATAAATATTTGAAAATATTTAAATATTTAATAAGTGATAATTTTATTCACACATAAATTTCTTGAGTTGATATAAATAAAATTACATCACTAACCTTTTTCAATGCTATTAAATTGAAACTAGGAAACCTTTTTCCTCTTACTTAAGTCATTTATTCTTCTCCTTATCCATCTCTTCTTCTATATGGATGACTTATTATTAAAATTTCCATGTCAATCCCAAATTGATCAAAATTTTCATGTATCTGCAAGCTCCTAGTTAGTTGTTCATGCATAATCCATTATTTTCCACTTAACTCACTTAATTATTAGTTAACAACCACAAAAAGACCTAATTACTACATCGATCTTTCTCACAATTCCCTAATCATTAGGGCTTGTTTTTTTACATGGATTACACTTCATTTTTTTTTATTATACTTCTCCTTGGACTCCTCTTGCAACTATCACTCGCTTCACAATCCCATGACCACAAAGGAATACAAATTTAACAAAAAAGAAGTTATATTAACTTAGGTTTTAGGGTTTCATGATTCTAATCTTTTAATCAATTTGAATCAATTACGTAGATTTATTTTATAAGATATAAGTTATGTTAATTAAAAAACCAATGGGAAAATAGGTTAGAGGATGAGAAGTCTAATGTCAATATCTTATTTATGATTACTTCTTTTTAATTATTAAATTTATCCCCCTTTTTAAGGACTAAATTTTATGGATGTATAACTTAGTATAAACTGAGTATAGACTTATGTAAGTTTTTGAAAAGACTAACTAAATAATATAATAAACTAATTATAGTAAAGATTGTGAAAAAAAATCAGAGTATACAATATAAAATGACTATGGGGCCATAGTTTAAGACAAATATGAAAAGTAAGGATTACATAATTGAAAAACAAATTCAAACCATTTTCATAGTTTTAATCTTATAAACTATATAATAAAGTCTACCAAAATGTCTTAGCCATATCCATATTGGCCTTTCATATGTTTTTGTATTTTAATTAACAAACCATGTCAATCAAAATATAATTATTACCTTAAAACATTTATAAAAATAATACAATAAGATCATGAGGCTTTGTTTCATTTATTCATTTTTATTTTTGCACATTGTTTTAAAAAAGTATTTTGCATGCCATCATTTCTCAGAGGAAATGAGTTTCTTGTTTATTTAAAATAAGTATGTGCTAAATAAAAAATAGATAATGTAAAAAATTGAGTATAATAAAAATTGTGATAAAAAATCAGAGTATAGAGTATAAATAATAAATTGACTATGGGGCTATAGGGCAAGATAACTATGAAAATTATAATGCAATCAGACCAATCATGTCATTAGATGATGTGCTTTTGAAATACTAAATCTTTTCCATTTTTGAATTCAATGACCATTAAAATAATATGGATAATTGGTGTAGTTTTGACTCTTAAGGCATCATTTTTATTAGTACTAAATTTTTGAAATTCATTATCTTGAACAAAAAGGAGATAAAAATGCATTGTAGATACATAAGACATGGATTAATTGATATTATTTGTTCCATTTTTTAAATATGATATACTATGAAGGTTTTAAAATCATAAATTAATTTTAAGACACATGGATTAGGCATATCCAACTTTAGGTAGTAAGTAATTTTTATGATTTTTAAAAATCATAGACATTGACATGGAGCTCTAGTGTTCTAATGTGGACTTCCTAATTCAATGATGAATTTACAATTAAGAAATAATGCTTCAAGAAAATACTCAAGTGGCATGGTATAAATTGAGTTAAAAAATTTATAAGTCTCTCAAAATACTAACCAAATAATATAATAAAATAAGTATAATAAAAAAATGTAATAAAAACCCTATTAATAGCTCAAAAGTAGTTTCTGATAAAAAAATAAGAAACGATAAGAGATTTTGGACTCCTACACCATCAAGTGGTCCAAGTTGAATTTTAATGGCACTTATAGAGGAAATTTGGGTACATTATAGGTTAGATGTATCATTCAAGATTTTAGTATATCCTTGTTCAAAGCAATGTCTAGGAAACTTATAGATGTCACTAAAAATGAAGAAGAAGCATATGCGTTACTTACTGGGATTGAGCTTGCCATCCACTAAAATATTAAAAGGCTTATCATTGAAGGGGATTTATAGATAATAATTTCTATGATTCATAAAAAATCTTCCAAATTTTGGAAACTTGAAAATAGATTGTCTAGTGTTTGGGGTAAGCTAAATAATTTTGCCTCTCTAGAATCCAAACACTGCTACTAAGAAGCTAACATTGCTACAAATTTCATAGGTAATTATGGCATTGACCAATTTAAACAAGTAAAATAGACATTTTGCATAATACTTAGGAATATTTTCCATCTTTAGCCTTCATTGATTTGGGTTTTTAACCTACCTTTCTTTTTAATTTGTTTTATTTTTAAAAAAATAAAAAACAAAATAAAAAAGGGAAGTCTTAGCTATTTGAAAATATCCATCTTATCATAAGCTACTTTTTAGAATTTGTCTATGGAATTCTTGGTTGGGAAAAATTGTTTGCTAAGATTTTTTTCTTAGTAAATTTTAATGATTATCTCCACAAAGAAGCTTCCACCATTATTGCCAATATTTCTAACTCATTGTCTTTTTTGATGGCACTCTTATAACATGTGTGTCTTGTGTACGTTCAATGATGATAGCCAATCAGATTAATTTGGAAGGATTTATATCAAGTTCTTTGTGATAAATTATGGAATTTAATCATTTGGGGTTTTCCTTGTGCTGTGGACTCTTTTTGCATAATAATTTTGG
The DNA here is from genome assembly GCA_037957365.1 of Torreya grandis. Taxonomy (NCBI): domain Eukaryota; kingdom Viridiplantae; phylum Streptophyta; class Pinopsida; order Cupressales; family Taxaceae; genus Torreya; species Torreya grandis. The sequence continues at coordinate 163,430 of JARHVA010007944.1, read as the reverse complement.
CTTTCACCATGGATCATGGGGTCGAACATGCTGTGGCTACTCCAACAGTCTTTGGCCATAGAATTATCTAGGAGATGGATTTTGATGTAGGATTTTCTCAATAAATATGAAAGAATATATTTTAGGTGTCAATTGAGGAACTATTCTAGATAGTGTAATTAATTTTGGGTAATAACTACCTAGAGTAGAGCCTGCACAGTCAATTCAACTCAAAAGTGGCAGCTATGTTCACCATAAATCTTATGGTTATGTTATCTGACATAGAAGTGGTTTATATTTTTTGTAATCAAATTGGATCATCAACATGCCATTCTATAGGAAATTTTAAAATGTTAATTGGGTCACCTACCCAAGCGTCCTTTCACTATAGGGATAGGATTGGTTTGGTCCCTATTTTGGATTTTTGAGTGCTCGAGACTCGTTTCATGATTTTGGTATGTTATTTTGAGAAAATTTATTATAAGGTTTGTAATTATGATTCTCTAGAGGGGTAGTTTTTATCCTTACCACCCATGACACACATTAAAATCCCAATCTTAGAAATTACATGATGGAAGGAGAGCAAGCATAACAAAAAAAGGGTGGAAGTAGTCAAATTATTGAAAAAATGGTGGCTAAGGGAAATATTTCAGCTCCATACTGGCTTCTAAAAAAGCCATGGAGGGTCACATCAAAGGTAATATAGGGCAAGTTGGATAGTAATATAGTAGCAGTATATATGGGTGGGTACAAGGTAAAAATGAAGGGTTTAAGGCAGAGTGTTAAAGGTGAGGACTTTTCCACAACTCCCAAAAGGTAAGTAAATTATCATCATTGATGATCTAGATGATATGGTTTCACTAGAGTAAGTGGATTGTGGTTTTAAATGACTTATTTTGCTTTTTTATCTTTCATTTTTCTACTTGGTGGCCTCTGGGCCTTTCTGGGGTCTGGACCCTTTTTGTTGGTAGTTGGTTTTATCATGTTTATCTTCATTCTATTTGTTTCACCACTTAGTTTTTCCTTAAAAATAGTTTATGTTTTCAGTTGAGATTCTACATGTTAGCTAGTTTTTTGTATCAATTTTTATCATTAGGGACTAGATTAAACTCTGTATCAATAAAAAAACGTAATAAAAAATCATTGTATAGAGTATAAACCAACTATGGGGCCATATGTCAAGACAAATATGAAAAGTGAGGATGATATAATTGAAAAAAATATCCAAAACATTTTCATTGTTTTAAAATTATAAACTATATAATAAGGTCTTCCAAAATGTCTTAACCATATCCATATTGTCCTTTCAAATGATTTTTATTTTAAATATAAAACCATGCCACAAAAAATATAATTATCACCCTAAACATTTTAAAACAAAATACAAGATGATCATGAGGCTCTATTATATTAATTTAGTTTTTTATTTGTGCATTATTTAAAAGAAGTATCTTGCATGCCACTATTTCTCAAAGGAAATCACTTTATTATTTTCTTAAAAGAAGTATGTGATATACAAAAAAGAAATAATATAATAAATTTAGACTAACAAAAATTGTAATAAAAAATCAAAGTATAGAGTATAAATAATAAATCGACTATGTGACAATAGGGCAAGACAATAATAAAAAATAAACCAACCTACCAATTATATGACATGATTTTAAAACATCAATTGTTTTCCATTTATTGAATTCAATGACCATTGAAATAATTTATCTAATAGATGTAGTTTTCACTCTTGAGTCATCATTTTTATCACTACTAAATTTTACAAATTCGTTATAATGAACAAAAAAGAGATAAAATTAAATTATATATATATATATATATATATATATATATATATATATATATATATATATATATATATATATATATATATATATATATATATATATATATATATATATATATATATATATGGATTAATTGATATTAATTATTCTATTATGTAAATATGATATAATATGAGTATTTTAAAATCATAAAGTATTTCCAAGACACATGGATGCATATCTAGCTTTAGGTACTAAGAAATTTTTACGTTTTTTAAACATCATAGGCTTTGAGATGGGGATTTAGTATTCTAATGTGTACATCCTAATTTTATGATGAATTTATAATTAAGACTAAATTACTTAGGTAATTACTTAGATGGCATGGTATAAATTTAGTAAAATCATGTGCAAATCTCTAAAAAGACTAACTAGTTAATATAATAAATTGATTATAGAAAAATTTGTGACAAAATAGTAAGAGTATAGAGTATAAATTAACTATGGATCCTTATGGAAATACAAATATGAAAATTGAGGATGACATTAATGAAAAAAATATTCAAAACATTTTCATAGTTTTAATAATATAAACTATATAATAGTGTCTGTCAAAATATCTTAACCATATCTACACTGGTTTTCAAATATATTTTTATTTCAATTAACAAACCATGCCAAACAAAATATAATTATTACCTTAAAAATTTTATAAGAAAATATAGTATTAAAACATATTTATAGTTTCTATGGATGGTTATGTTTTCAAAACATGAGCATCATAGGTGATACATCTGTATCTTATTCATTTGGAATGTATACAATGGCTTTGAAGGCTACGAGAGGAAGTAATAAAGTCTTCTAGATAGTGGATCATGTTTTATCCTTGCTAAAATTAGTAAATAAATTTATATATAATGGTCAAGATTTAATATGACCTTGAGGGAGAGGTTGAAATAAATAATCTTTTTTATAATCCTTTTTGTCTCAAAAATATGGTTCTCCACGACTCTTTCTATGCACTATATACAATAATATCAAATGTATCACTTAGTATATATTGAGTATATACCTCTGTAAGTCTCTCAAAATACTAACCAAGAATATAATAAATTGAGTATAGCAAAACATGTGATAAAAAAAATATGAATATAGAATATAAATAAACTAGGGTCAATAGGACAAGACAACTATGAAAAGGGAGGATGACACACCTAAGAAAAATATTCAAAATATTTTAATAATTTTAAAATTATAAATTATATAGTAAGGACTACCAAAATGTCTTAACCATATCCATAATACGTAATGGTGTTTCAAATTTATTTTTTCAATATTGATTAACAAAGCATGACAACCAAAATATAATTATTTCCTTAAAAATTTAAAAATAATACAATATGAAAACCTCATTAGAGTTTCTATGGCTGGTTGTGTTTTCAAAATTTGAGCATCACAATTGATTCATACGTATCTTATTTACTAGGTATGTATACAATAATTGTGAAGGCTACTAGAGAAAGTCATCAAGTTTTCTAACTAGCGGATCATGTTTAAAACTTACCAAAATTATAAACTAAACATATGTAACATGATCAAGATTTTGTATCAGCATAAAGGATAGGTTGAAATCAATATTGATTTTTTGGTTATCCTTTATGTCCCAAAAATATAGTTCTCAAGGAATATTTTAAGGCAGTATATACAGTAAGATCATGTGCATTACTTACTATAAATTGAGTACAAACCTCTTTATGTTTATCAAAATACCAACTAGATAATATATTAAACTAATTATAGCAAAAATTATGATTAAACATCACATTATAGTGTGTAACCTATGGGGCTATGGGGTAAGACAACTATGAAAAATGAGGATGACATAAATGAAAATAAATATTCAAAATATTTTCATCATTTTAAAATTATATACTATATAATAATATTTTTCAAAATGTCTTAACAATATCCATATTCAAAAATGGAAATTAATTTTTTTTCAATTAACAAACCATGCCAACAAAAATATAATTATTACCTTAATATTATTGTGTCCAAAATCACAAGTGATCCTTCCACATTTATAAAATCGAGTAGAACAAATATGATCTTCCTTATATATGGTTTCAATGACTAAAAAACTTGATAATAAATAACTAAAACTATATTTATAAACTTGTAAGTTGAATTTGTTACATCTTCAAGGCTTTAAAATTCATGTAATGTTAAAAAAGTTTAATGACATAGATGACTTCTCATCTAAAATTACTAAACCTAATGTATATTGTATTCCTTCAATTTAATGTGGTATAAGTGAAATTAAGGCTACAAGAATAGAGGTTAAGATACTATCCAATTTTTTTAGTGAATTGGCACTGGCATATTGAAAGGCCAAAGAAAAATTTAATGTTGGTCCAACATGCCACCCATGGGATTAATGAAAGTTTCTAAAATACATATGTGATGATTTTCTAAAAATTTTATTCATTTGTGTAATCTATAAGTGGAAGTGAATTTTTTGGTCTAATATAGATACTTACAGATCATTACACTATAGATCCCTCAAATGCATTTGGTATACAATAACATGGGAACACAAAAATATATTTATACATCTCTATAATAGAGTTTACAACTACTATAATTATTTTTTATTAATAAAAAATAAAATAAATAACATGCATAATTTGTATAAAAAAATAAGTTTGATATGATAATATACTTATGTATCTCTATAATATAGTTTAAAATTATTAAATACATGTTCTCTTAATCAAATAAAATTGAAAAATACCTATTTTATAATAAATTATTAGCACATTCACATTAAAATAAGAGTCACCTAATATTAATTATCAAAATGTAACATGGCTACATAAATCCATATAAAATTATTGGGGATCACAAAATCTATTAACCTTCATTAATCAACCTAGGATTTCATATGACTAAATTTCAAAATTTAACATACCAATTTTATTAATTTTTTTATTGATAATTGTTATTTTCATTCTCTTAAAAAGTTGTTGGACTTGGATCTAATACTACAAAACTCTCTAAGTGTTGTGTATGTAATAAAAACTAAACATTTATATAACATATCCTAATTAATAATATTTAAACTTAGAGAAGGTAATAAACTAACATGTACACTTGGGAATACATTGAAATTAGAGTCATGACGAATAATGGATAACATAAACCTATACTAATGGATCTCTTATCACATCATGGAAAATGAGAATTTCTAAGGCCTCTAGGCAAATGTCATCTTGTGATAACCCTAGATAAGTATTCATGATTGTAAATGATGTTAAGCAAGGTAATATACTAAAAAACTATGCAAGCTAATCTAGTAAATGCATATGCAAACTAATATAGTGCCTACCAAATATTGTGACACAAATGGGGAAGATAAGAAACATGTAAAGATAAATATATCTATAACATAGATAAGGTATAAGCAAGGAGATATAAAAACTAATATATATATACATATATATATATACATATATATATATACATATATATATATATATACATATATATATATATACATATATATATATATATATATATATATATATATATATATATATATATATATATATATATAACTATTAAAATATGAAGGGATTTGGAATATAATTACCTTTGTTGAAGTGAACCCATCATGCTTCAATATCTCCCTTGGCCAATGGTAATTTTTAAGAGGTTGTCCATAAAAGGATTGTTTACAATGTGTGTGTGTGTGTGTGTGTGTGTGTGTGTGTGTGTGCACGCATGTGCACATGTATGCGTGCATGTGCGTGTATGTTAGAGGAAACTAAGGAAATCCAAGAAGAATAAATTAGTAATATAAGGAAGTAGTTCACATCCAGTCAAAAAGATAGTTTTATTCATAAGATAAACATAACCAAAATAGAACAATGAGTAACATGTTTTTAATAAGTCATGAAAAAGATAATTCTAAGAATTTTGAAAAATAGACAAAATAAAAAAACTTACCTATCAAGTGGGGAATGAAATGTGTGGTGGGGGAGTTTAGGTGGTTTCAAGGTAGAAAATTTTTATTGGAATCAAGACACTAAAATTAAGTTGGCACAAGAAAAGGACTTTTAAAATTAAGGGCTCCAGAAAAATTTACCTAGCTATACAAATATGGGTTCATAA